>JARHVA010002058.1:1392500-1995000 GCA_037957365.1 Torreya grandis
TACTATAAATCACTCATACACATAGACAAAATGTTCATGACTCAGAATTAGACTTGTATTCAATGTTCAAAGGCAAAGTGTAATGTCATATTAGTAGGGCTTCACCATACCAACTATGTGTCTCTCTACAATAACCCAAATGGATTCATTTATAGAACTTGGAAGAAGAGAGAGAGGAGAGAAGTTGAAGAGGCATAAGAACAAGTGTCCAAAGGTAAAAATAAGTTACAATTCATGTGGATGAGATATAAAATGACTTATGAAACTTATTTACACATAATTGTATTCCCAAATAAGCCTCTTCTCCAAATGTGGTGTAGAAATCTTCTTAATCATTCTTTCTTTTGAAATTGCCTTCATGATAGACTTAATTTTGAGCATTACAAATAAATTTAGGACATATGTCTTATATTTGATGAGGATATGGTGTTCTAAAGAACTATTCACATGAATTAAAAGATTTCTTGATCATGATATTCTCTTACAAAACTCAATCATCACCTATCATAAAGATCAGTCTCCAATAAGCACTCTTTACACTTGGCACAAGAATATTTTCATCCTTCCTAACAGATCCATATCATGGGTCTTGTGACACATGTTGGGACACCTCATATTCTTGGATTTATTAGAAGCATCTTAAAAATCCTCCAAACATAAGTTTCCATTCTTTTCACTATGCCATTTTGGAGACTAGTCAAGGTGAATGGCCCAATAGGGGTACTTGTGAACATTTACAAGCTCTAAAAATGGCATAGGGAGTTGGTTCAAGTCCCAATATGTCCTCTTAGGTGATTGGATCTCATTATCATCTTTAGGACCTACAAAAATCAATAAAATGTCAATAAAACTTGTTTCTTACATCACCTATATGGATTTCATACAATATGATTCCATGGATTTGATACTTATGTAGTTAAAAACAACTTCTCTTCATCACTCATGGTAAAATTCATCCATTTATATTTAATTTTTCCTTGATTTACACCATTGGGTCATAAATCAAGGTTTTCAAGGGTTTTGGAGTCACTATCCCTCTTAGCATTGTTAATGAAGGATAAAATTTTTAAATATTATAAAATTGCACTTTTATCTCCTTAATTACCTCCTTCAACTTCCTTGAATCTTTCAATGTCCCATGCAAATATTGGTGGAAGTTCCAAGCACTTAAAGTTGACATTCGAGTTCCATTTTTTGCTTCTTTATAGGGTTTGAGTGCTTCCTAAGCCAAAAATGGATTCTTAGAGAATTTATATACAATTTTTTTTTAAATTTATGTATATATGCTACAACATCCTCTTAATAATTATAATATCTCCCTTGAAGATAGAAATGAAATAGGCCCATGCTTTGGAACCATGCCTAGACCTTGCTAATAGGTCTTTCTGAACCTTTGACTCAAAAATAACTATAAAATGGATTTACATACCTAAAAATGGTTCCAAAAATTTATTTTCACCTTCATTAATGTTATACAAGTCAATGAGATGTCTCCATAAGGTCCAAATTGAAAATGACCCTTCATTTGAGACTAGGCCTATTCTCTTCCTTACCATGATGACTGCAAACCTCCTTTTTTGGAACATACTACCTAATATCATACCATATAAGTAATTTTTTAATGTTAAAATTGTGTTATAAGGATATAAAAATATTCACTTTAGCTCTCTTTTCCTTCTAGTCACCTACATACCACTTTTTCCCCAAATTGGTAATCTCCTGTATGGAAAAACTGCCTCTTCTCTGAGATAAAACAAAGAGTATTAACACTATTAATTAAGGATTTTTGAAGATATGGGAGTATTTATTAGGTAATTATTACATATTATACAAATTTTTATGTCTTAATTCATCCATTATCCCTTATAAATCTCAATAAACCTTAGGCAAACTTTTTAGGGAATGACTGTCTGTAGGGTTATGGAGTTAAGACTATGTTTGTACCTTTAGGTCCATAATTGGTGATTTATTTGTACAAGTAAAGGTATATTAAATTTTTTAACCTAATTTTTTAGGTTTTTAAGTGATTATTACCACTGTTTACAACATTTAATTACCTTGAAGACTCTAAAATATTCCTCAAATTGCACTTACCAATACACTGTCTTGGCTGAGACAGTCATGTTTTAAGGCCTTAATGTTGTTTCATGGGATTTAATAAAGTTATTAGTGATGAAAAAAATTATAATTTTTTTCCCTTTTAGAGACTAAAACACTTTAGGCCACCTTTATTTCTCTTAGACCATCAAGGAAGTACCATGACTCATGTCAGTACCTTTGTTTGCATCAATTCCTACATCAAGCCTCTAGGTGTACGAGCATATTATTGGAAATTAGAGACAAAAAATGATATATGTTGTTATTTAACTTCAAATATGTGATAATATACCATATTTACAAGTTTAGGTTCAATCTCTTACGTTATTTCATCTCTCAATATCATGACTAGACCACGGTTTATTGTGGATTGAGACATTCTCAAAGACCCTGCCTATAGGTGATGGTCTAATCTCTATTTGGTTCTTGTGAACTCTATAAAATATTATTTTTAAACCTTAAGAGACATTTATAACTTTAATATAGCCTCTTATATCATTTCAAATGTTGAATACTCTTGCAACATCAAAATGTTCAAGGTCTACCATGTCTAGTTGTAAGTTCATTTTTTCTTGCTTGAGTAGGTATTTTTGAGATTATTGGATTGGAATTGATGGTTTTTTATTATAATTTTAAGTTTTTAAAATCAAAAATATCACTTTATTCTCATATTTCACCTTTTAACTTCAAGATAATGTCAAAACCTTGAACTTTCAATCCACTACCTAACTGAGTTTCACTTTCAGGCTTGTGTACGGACATGAGAAAAGCCTAAAAGATCATCTAATCCATAAATCACCATCTCTCATAATATTTTGATTAGGAATGTCTCTTGGACCAGTTATAAGTTTTTACCATCATTTTTGATAGTTTAAGGTCTTTAATGTGGAGATCAAGGTGGACCTCTTCTCAAAATCATGTAGACTTCACCATCTCATTTCAATGTGTTAGAGGGTCTATTTAGACCTCTAAAATATGCTCTTAAAATTGTATCTTCTCAACCAAACTTTTCACAATCCATGTATACAATAAGGGATAGAAATTGAATACAATTAGGTATTGTGGTTTGCTTTTTAAGCAAATTATGAGGTATTTAAAAAACCCCCTAGGCCCTTGTTTATTATTTTAACGGACAAAGTTCTCAAAACTCAATCACTTGATATTTGAGAGAGTTTAACACTTATTATTGCTAGATCATCACATAAAATGTTTTATATTTATATTATATATCCAATTTGTGGTTGGAACTCCCTTTTAACCCTCCAGGCTATGTTCATTATGATGTCATTAGGATACTAATGGTGTCAGTGGACTAAGTATGCTAGTAAGGGGAATGAAATTAAGCAATAAAGGTAAGAAAGAAGTTTTCAAAACCTCTTAAAATGAAACTATTAGTCTTTCAAAAGGACAATATCAATTAATGACATCTTTAGATAAATTTCACAATAATTTAAATGGCACCTGTAGATGAGGATATCTCTATGAGGGCTGATGGTCATGGAAGGACAACACATTTGAACCTTGTTTTATCATTTTATGAGTTGGAAACTTTTTATAATAACTTAAAATTAATATTAAAAGATACAAAATTTTAAAATAACATATTATTCCCTTTTCCAACATGAGAAAACTCTTCAATGGCACTTGAGACAACTGAGAGTGCAAAAAGAGTAGTTGGGAGCATATATAAGCCTAGAAAAGGCTTTCTGAAGTACTTGATCTCTAAAAAAAAATAAGAATATAAAAATATTTAAAATCATGTAGATACACCTGAAACACACAAATCTATCAATCCAAAACAAGAAACTCTGAGACAAGCTCAAATAGTGACCCCTTCATGGTTGAACATGCATAAAAGGCTACTTGGAATCAAAATAATTGCTCATAAAGGAGGATGAACCAAATCTCAAGTTATTATTGTGAAAATTAAGTTCACTTAGAGTACTATCCACCCAAAAAATCACTCCTACAAATTCCACATGTACGGCCCATGCTAAGTGCATGAAGTTGTTCCTTCTTTGCTTACCAAGTGAAAATGGAGGAAAACAAGTTACAAATGAATTTTTTTGCATTATTATTGAAAAAAAGGAATTAAAATGGATGATGTGAGGTGAAGAGTTACTCTTCCCACGTTTTTAATTGATGATGGACTTAAGAAGTCTGTACAAGTGCCCAAAAGCTTCCTATTTTTGAGGGAAAACTATAATCCACTAATCATAACTTATTCTTGTCTAAAAAATAACTATTCATGACATTATATTAACATGATACATGTTTAAAGTCATCTTGGTGTCAAATTTTCTTGCATGAAAATCCGTATAAGTCATTAAATGGGCTAAAATATGACCAAAAGGCCCCTTTTTCCACATGAGACATAACCTATAACCAATTTATGACTTATAAACATATTAAAACATATTAAGGACAAACTTAATATAATTTCAACATAATTTGACCCTTTGAATACCTTTGACCAAGGTTGACCAACCTTTGACTTTAGTTGACTAGCCTAGTACATAGAGGGTGGACTTCAACAAGGACTAGGGAAAGGATGAGCAAGACAATAGACTAACATAGAACCCTATAATACACATGGAAGCATTATTAAAATTTTAAAAATAGTAGGGGTTTACCAATAATTTTCTTGGGGTCAAATTTGGTCAACATTCTTAGTGATTCCTAGGGGTGGCATGCCAACTATGCCTAAGACCAGTTGCCTAATCCTTCCATTAGGCCATAGAGTCTCTGTAATACTTATTCAACACTCAATTTCCTTTGAAAAAAACACCAAACTAAATTAAAACACACACCAAAAAATACACTCAAGGGAAACACACGTGTTCAACTAGAGCACTTAGAGAACACAACCAAAGGAAAACACACACCTATGCTACTATTTACAAAAACTACCTTAAAAATACTAATATGAAAAATTTAGATGTATCCCATTCATAGGGATAAGAAACTCTTCTCCATTCATCTTGGATAGTTGAAAATAATTGCTTTTCTTGCACTTGCTGATGATGTAAGGTCCACTCCATAAGGCATAAAATTTTATATGTCTACTTGGTTTTGCTTTGTCTTCATCCCATTTCATAACTAAGTCACCTTATTTAAACACTCTTGTACTTGATTTCTTGTGAAAATACTTATTCCCAAGTAATTGATGATTTTCCATATTCTTATGTGCATTGTCCCTTGCTTTTTGTAGCTACATTAGTTCTATTAATCTGATTTTTATTGTAGTATTCTCAAGTAGTTCCAACTGATGTGCAAGTTCTAAATCAGGTAGTTCTTGAGATATAGATAATATATCTTCTTTTCCATAAACAAGTACAAAATGATAATTTCCAATTAACCTCTTGGAATTGATCCTATTATCCCATAAGGCCATCTTCAACTTGGTGTGCCATGCCCTTTGATTATTTTCCATTATTCTCTAGATAATCTTGATGAGATTCTTATTGGTAGATTCAACCAATCCATTACCTTGACGGTAATATTCAGATGAGTTTCTTTAGTAAATGCCATTCCTATTTTCCCAATCAAAAGTTTTAACACTAATAAAAAGCAAGTGCATTATCATAAATGATGGTATTGGGAACTCCAAACCTTGTTATGATGCTCTCATAGAATTCCAAGATAGTATTTTCACTTGCCTCTTTCAATGCAACAACTTTGAACCATATTTTGAAGTAGTTAGTTGCAATCAATATCCATTTTTGTCCAACACTTGATGGAGGATTGATCATACCTATAAAATCAAGGCCCCATTACATGAAAGGTTGGTCTACTTGGATAGGATTTAATGGAAGGGATGCAAGCTTTTGTTTGCTTAAAAAGAAGGTAGATTGAGGACACATCTTAGGCCAATTGTAGTAATCCTTGAAAAGGCTAGGCCAATAATAACTAGCACTCATTATCTTTTCTATTATTATTTTAGGGGAGAAATGAACTCCATTTACACCATCATGAAACTTTTCCAGCCACATACCAAACTAATCATTGTTAACATACCTCAATAACACACCATTCACATCTTTCCAAAAGATAATACCATCTAAAATACAATAAGGAATGGTTTGCAATCTAAAATACCTTATTTTAGACTTGTTCAAACCATTAAGACACTTAGCATTTTGGAGGAAGTCACTGATATCTTGTGTCTAACTTTGAACTGGTATGTGATCAGCTAATTAGGGATGAGCTTGATTGACCAAGACTTCCCCTTTTGGCCTTTGAATATTTGAAGCTAGATGTTCACACATCCCCTTTCCTCTTACCAAGTTTTTTACCTTGATATCAACATCATATTCCATTACCTTTGTGATCCACCTATCTCTCTTCTCATTGAGGTCTTTGCTTAGGAGGAACTCTTTGGTGCTAGGATGAGATACCATGACATGTATCTTTTTATTTGAAACCATATGCCTAAAATTTTTAAAACCTCTTATCATAGCTAGATCTTGCTTCTCAACAAATGCGTACTTGACCTCATAGTCTTCCAATCCTTAACTAAAAAATATAATGGGTTGTTCAATTTCCTCATCATTCTTTTGCATAAACATAGCTGAAATTGTGTCAAGGTTAGCAAAAGTATAGAGTATGAAATCCTTGGAAAATATTTGGTTCAAGAGAGTGGGAGATTGTGCAATTGCTTGTTTGATTACCTCAGAATTATTCTTACCTTCCTTTTTTCAATCAAATTTTTGTTTCTTCTTGAGCATGGATGTGATAGGTTTCACCAAAGTAGTAAATCCTAGAATAAACCTTCTTAAAAATTTTCTCTTGGCCAAGAAAATTTGAAAACATTTCTTGTGTAGAGACAAAGACAAGCCTAATATAAATTTAATCCTTTTAGGGTCAATAGACAAACCTTTTTTAAAACAATATGGCCTAATAGCTTACCTTCATGGATAGAAAAGATGAACTTTTTTTGATTGAAATATACTCCTTCAATTTTAAAACACTTTTCTTAGATGTTTCAAATGATCATTAGCATTTTTTGAAAAAATGGTTATATCATCAATGTACACAAGCAATATCTCATTGAACAATCCTTTGACATCCATTTCCATTTCCCTCTAAAAAGTGGCTCCAACATTAGATAAACCAAAATTAATCTTCTTATAGGTAAAGTTTCCCCATTTTGTAGTAAAGGCTATCTTAAACTGATCATCTTCATTCACCAATATTTGGTTGTAACTTGAAAAGCCATTAAGAAGTGAAAAACATTGAGAACATAAAACAACTTGCAATATATATTCCATGGAAGGTAATGGATAATGATCCTTGAGAGACACATTATTAATGTCTCTAAAATCCACACAAATTATGATATGTCCACTCTTCTTTTAGACATGTACAATATTAGCTATCCAAGTTGAGTGCTTGATAGGAAAGATAATCCTAGATTCAATCAATTTGGTAAGCTCTCTCTTCATGAGTTCCTCTACCTTGGTATTGATAGGTCTTTGTTTTTGCCTAATTGGTTTATCTCTAGGTTCTAACTCAATGGTGTGATGAGATAGACTAGGTTCAAACCCATTTAAATCTTCATATTCCCAAGCAAATATATCATGAAACTCTTTAGATAATTCACTATTTTTTTTTTTTAGATGGAGAATAGACCTTACCAATTTTTAGGAGTTTATCTTTGAATATCATGAACTTTTCATAGTTCTCTTCCCTTGTGTACATTCTCACTCTTTCCTTCCTATTTTTATCATCCTCAATGAAAACACTCTCTAAGGTGACCAGCCCTTTAGGTATCTTGTTTGTCTTCAGTTGAATGACTTGCTCTCCATACTAATTGTGAAACCTTTTTTTGTTCTTTGAAGAGAATTATTCTTCATTTTATAATAAATGTGAAATGTGTTTATCATTTTCAAACACTTTTCATGACACCTCATTATTTGTAATAGAATGTCTCACAATGAACTTGTTATGAGATTTATTCTTCTCTTTCCTTACATCAACAGCTATGTAAAAATGTGCTCCTATGATAACCAACCTATCAACATGTTTATTTGAATATCTTGGTATAGGTTTTATGTTGAAAGCATCAAAGTCCTCAATTATATCCCACACCTTATGCTTTTATGACTTAAGCAAAGGATTCTTAGTTGTAGCTTGGTTCCTTACTTGGTGTATGACCAATTCACTATCCCCATAGACCTTCAAATTCTTGATTCCCCTTTTATTTTCCCATTGGAGGTCATGAACTAAGACTTCATATTCTGATACATTACAAGTACAACTTAGATGTAATATATATGAATAATAATATTCATTTTTTGATGGAGATACTAACATAACACCAGCCCTTGCAACTAATTTGCTTCTTGAACCATCAAAAAACATTTCCCATATCCCTTCAAGTTCATGATCTTCATTAGTGAGTGAGGGTATAGGACTATTTTCCTCATGCATATAATATAATAACAAATTAGTTTATTCTATGTATGCATAAGGGTCATGCTCATATGTTTTAATACTATACTTATCAAGGAAAAGGTCAAAAATAGATTCAAGGGGGAAGGATGCTTCACCACAAATGGCACCTTCTTCTCCTTCACTAATTACACAATTTTGATTTGAATTTGTATCCACATATGTAACCTTTCCAAGGGATATGTTATCATAGTTAGTTTAACTCCATATCTTGTTCTAAAATATAGAAAATACCAATCACCTACAAGGTACCCTCCAATCTTAGTCGTGATGTCTCTTAACAAGCAAATAGAAAAATGAGCTGGAAGATCAACCACCACAATGTCTTGTAATATGGGGAAACTTGGACAATCATGTAAGAAAACTTTTAAACCTTTAACCAACCCCAACATATTGGATAGAGTTCCATCAAGATGTAAAACACCCTTACTATGAGGATCATACTTCAGTCCTAACTAATCAATAACCACCTTAGGCATAACTATGGTAGTAGCTCCACTATCCACAATGCAATTATGAACCAATTTATCTCCCAAAATGAGTGTGAGGTATAAAGGTGGAGGATTTTCAGATTTGGTGGATGGTTCTAGGACATAATTATATGTTTTGATAAGGGCTACACCATTGTGTCTTGGAGATTGATGGGCTACATGAATGTTTGAGAGTTGTTCATGTAGAAGCTCCTTTTGGCCAGGCATATGCAAGACTTACCAAAGAGAAATTATTGTTTTGGTATTAATCAAATAATCAATAATTTTTAGTGAGGAAGCATTCAATTTGTATTTTATTCTTTAAGGAAATGAGGGATCTTGAACTTGTTGTATTGGAGGTTTGGTAGCCTTACTCACATTCTGACTCTGAGGAGTAGTGTGACTAGTAAGATCTATTACATTGGTACTTGTGCATTATGGACTTAGAGAGTCACTACTTGGAGTAACTCTTGTTGCTATATTATCTCCTAAATCCCTCTTTTTATCCCTTGTGTTGGTTGTAACTGATGTATTATGATTCAACACATAATTATCTTCCTCTTGAAAGTTCATAAGACCAATCCCTTGGCTGCTACCCTTTCCATGAAACATCCTTTTGCAAAAGATTTTATTTTTATACTATAATTTAAGGAGTAGCTCCTTATTGAGATACCAAAGCATGGAAACTTTCTCCACCATCATACACAAATTAAATTTGAGATTGTCCCCAATTATCCAAATGTTCCTCTCCTTAGACTAGATTAGTATGGACTGGAATAACAACCTTTGTGGAGGGAGTAGAAGTAGGATTATAAGAATTGGGTGGCCTATTAAAACCTTTTTGACCTTGGCCTCTTCCTTGGTTATTGTATTGGGGTAGAGGTTTATATCCTTGTTGAGGATAGTATTGAGGATTGGGTGGATCACTTGCATACATTTATGCTTGTTTGAGTTGGGCTTACAAATAATGAATCATCTCATCCTAATCTATGGAATTATCCACCTTCTTGGGAGTGGTTTTAGGTTTGACATTGGTATTGGGAACTTACACTATGCTTAGGGATTCAACTAAATTATGAGACAACAAAGGCATGGAGACTCTTAGAGGTAATTTCATGGATTATATCAAACTATTCTTAGCTTCAATTGCTATCTCATATGCCTCAGGTAAAGTAAACCCTCCCATTGATTGCAAATTACTACCACACCAATGTTAATAGCCTTGAGATAGGTGGGGAATACAAAGCTTTGAGGAGGCCTCATAATAGGTGGTAACCTATGCCATGTCCTTTGAAACCTTTCATTGAAATCTCACATGGACTCATTAAGACCTCTCTTTATCACATTCAGCTGGTGAATTAGTGAAGTATGGTCACTCTTATTATCAAAACTATTTACCAACAATTCTCCAAAGCCATCCCAATTAGTAATACAACCACCTTATAATGTCCTATACCAATCAAGTGCCTTACCCTTTAGAGGGATGGCAAGTAGTCTAATAGCTATGTTAGCTTGGGTGATATTAAGGAAATTAGAAAATTTTGAAATGTCCCTAATATGCTCAGATGGGGTAATAGGACCTTTTCCATTGAAATTAGGGAGACTTTTTGTAGCATTGGGATGAATATGATCATATGTAGAAAGGTCAATTGGATTTTAGGTGTTGAAGGCTAGGAAAGGATGTCTTCTAGCCATCTCTTCTTCTTCTTCTTGATATCTTATCTCCTTAAAACATTATTCTTCTTATTCCAAACCTTCTTATTTAGGATCTCTAAATGTTAAGAATGATTCAAGATGTTCTTCTTCAAGAGGAGATTCAAATAGAGGGACTTAATTCAAGGCTCTACTAAAAGAAGATCTAGTGAAGACCATGAAGTATAATGTGAACAAATTGATCTAAAACTAGAGATTCTAACCTTTTGGAGTCACAAAATGTTTTATTTAAAACACTTTTGTAACCTTGGGCTTGTCAAGACCAACATTCACCTTAACATGGAAACAATTAGGACTAGTTGTCCCACCGAGAATGTCAGAACTATTATCATCAAATTATGTAACTTCAACTCTTTGTTTAACTCCTAAAATTTAATACAACATGGAGTCATCTCTCAAGTCTATGGGAACTTGTAAAAGAGATGAATTTATAGTATTATGAGGGATATATCCCTAAATATTCTTTGAAATGCTTTTAAACTACTCTAATGCTTACTTATAGGGAAAAAGTTAAAACTTTTCATAAAATGGAAATTATACTAAGAAGGTGATCCACCAAGATAAATCCCATAGACTATCACACTCCTACTAAACAACAAAGCTTTCCAAGGCCAATTCTATGCATTGAAGGATCTTAACATAGTGCTTCAATGTGAAGGTAGCATACTTGGGACAATCAAAAATATAATTGATCTAGGGGTAGATTTCATAGCATAGAGATAATTACATACTTTAAAAATAGCCTAGTACATTTATCACACTTTACATGACCTGTTAAAATTAGAAATCTTACTTAAACATGAAGGATAAAGGGAGTAAGGATGATACTATCATTTAGCTCCACTATACATCACTCACACACTTAAAAAAAATGATCATGACTCAGAATTAGACTTGTATTCAATGTTCAAAGGCAAAGTGTAATGTCATATTAGTAGGGATTTTCTACACAAACTATGTATCTCTCTACAATAGCCCAAATGGCTTAATTTATAGAACTTGAAAGAAGAGAGATAGGAGAGAAGTTGAAGAGGCATAAGGACAAGTGTCCAAAGGTGAAAATTAGTTATAATTCATGTCAGATGAGATAGAAAAGGATTTATGAAACTTATTTACACATCATTATTTTCCCAAATAAGCCTCTTCTCCAAATGTGGTCTAGTAATCTTCTTAATCATTCTTTCTTGTGATAATTGCCTTCATGATGGACATCCTTTTGAGCATTCAAAATCAAGTTATGAAAAGTGTCTTATGTGTGATGAGGATAGGGTGTTACAAATAGTTCTTCACATGAGTTGGAAGTTTTCTTGATCATGATATTTTCTTACAAAACTCAATCATCACTTATCATCAAGATCATTCTCTAATAGGCACTCCTGACACTTGGCATAATAATATTTTCATCCTTCCTAACTTATCCACACTAGGGGTATTATGACACATGTTGGGATACCTCATATGCTTGGCTTCATTAGAAACATCATAAAAATCCTCCAAACTTAAGTTTCCATTTTTTTCACTATGTTATTTTGGAGACTAGTTAAGGTGAATGGCCCAATAAGGGAACTTTTGAACATTTAAAAGATATGAAAATTGCATATGGTATTTGGTTAAAGTCCTAAGCTACCCTCTCAGGTGATTTAATCTCATGATCATCTTTAAGACCTATAAAAAATAAGAAAATGTCAAGAAAACCTATTTATTGTATCACCTATATGAATTTTGTACAATTTGATTCCATTTATTTGATCCTTATGGATTTTAAAACAACTTATCTTCATAAATCATCATCAAATTCATCCATTTATATTTACTTTTGGCTTGATTTCCACCATCGAGGTCCTAAAGCAAGGTTTTCAAGGGTTTTGGAGTCACTATCCCTCTTAGCAATTGTTCATGAGGGATACACATTGTAAATATAATAAAATTACACTTGTGTCTCCTCAAGGACCTCCTTAAACTTCATTTAATTTCTCAATGTCCCATGCAAAGCTTGGTGGAAGTTCCAACCACTTAAAGTTGACATTCGAGCTCCATTTTTTGCTTCTTTGTAAGGTTTGAGTGCTTCCTAAGCCAAAAATAGATTATTGGAGACTTTATTTATAGATAAATAGTTTAATAATCTCTTTATTTACCCTAAAACATCCTATTAATCATTATTATATCTCTCTTGAAGATAGAGATGAAATAGACCCCTATTTTAAAACCATGCTTAGACCTTGGCAATAGGTTTGTCTAAACCTTAGACTTAAAAAATAACTCTAAAATGCACTTAAATTCCTTAAAAAGGTTTAAAAACTTCATTTTAACCTTCATTAATGTGATCCATATCAATTATATTTCTCCCTAATTCCCAAATTTAAAATGACCCTTCATTTGAGACTAGGCGTATTCTCTTCCTTACCCCGATGGCTGCAAACCTCCTTATGTGGAACATCATGCCTAATATAAGACCCTATAAGTTGTTTTTTAATGTTTATTTTGGTTGTAATATATCTATAAAAATCTTAACTTGAACACTTTTTTCCTTTTGGTCACCTACATACCACTTTTTCACCAAACTGGTAGTCTCATGCATGGAAAAACTCTCTTCCATGAGACATAATAAAGAGTATTATAACCATTAATTTATGATTTTTGTAGATATGGGAGTATTTATTATGTAATTATTCAATATTTTACCAATTTTAAGGCCTTAATTTCTCCGTTTTCCCTTCTAAATATCAATAAACCTTAGGTAGATGTTTTAGGGAATGACTGTCTGCAGGGGTATGGAGTTAAGACTATGTTTGTAAATTTATGTCCCTCATTAGTTATTTATTTGTAAAATTAAAGGTATATTAAAGTTTTATACCTCATTATTGATGTTTTTAATTTAAACTACCACTCTTTCCAACCTTTTATTACCTTGAAGACTCTAAAACACTCCTCAAATTACATTTGCCAATACACTATCTTGGCTGAGATAGTCATGTTTTAAGGCCTTAATTTTGTTTCATGGGATTAAAAAAAGTTATTAGTGATTAAAAAATTATATTTTTTCCATTTTATATCCTAAAACACTTTAGATCACCTCTATTCCTCTTAGATCATCAAGGAAGTATCATGAATCATGTCAATACCTCTATTTGCATCAATTCCTCCATCAGGCCTATAGGTGTATGAGCATATTATTGGGAATTAGAGAAAAAAATGACCTATATGTTTTTAGGTAACTTAACATAATTTATCATATACCATTTTACAAATCTTAGGTTCAATCTCTTACACTATTTCATCTCTCATTTTCATGACTAGACCACTATTTATTGTGGATTGAGACATTCTCAAAGCCCTTACATGTAGGTGATGGTCTAATCTCCATTTGGTGCTTGTGAACTATATAAAATATTATTTTTAAACCTTAAGAGCCATTTATCACTTTAATCTATCCTCTTATATCATTTTAAAGGTTTAATACTCTTGTAACATCAAAATGTTCAAGGTCTACCCCTGTCTAGCTATAAGTTCACTTTTTCTTGCATGAGTAGGTATTTTGGAAATGCTTGGATTAGAATTGATGGTGTTTTATTCTCCTTTTAATGTTTTTGAATCATAAATACCAATTTATTCTCTTATTTCACCTTGAAACTTCAAGAAAAGGTCAAAACCTTGAACTTTCAACTCATTACCTGACTAAGTTTCACTTATAGGCCTGTGTATGGATAGGGGAAAAGCCTAAAAGATAATCTAATCCATAAATTACCATCTCTTGTAAAAATTTTCCTAGGAATGTCTCTTGGAATATTTAGAAGTGTTCCCCTCATTTGGCATAGTCTAATGTCTTCAATGTGGATAGAAAGGTGGACCTCTTCTCAAAATCTTGTAGACTTCACTAGCTCATTTCAGTGTGTTAGAGGGTCTGTTTAGACCTCCAAAATATGCTCTTACAATTTTCTTATCATCCAAAATTTTCAAAATCAACATCTACACAAAGGGATATAAAGTGAATACAATTAGGTATTGTGTTTTGCTTTCCAAGCAAAGTATGAGGTATTTCAAAAAACCCCTAGGCCCCTATTTAGTCTTTTAAAGGACAAAGTTCTCAAAACTCAATCACTTGGTACTTGATAGAATTTAACACTTCCTATTTCAAGATCATCACATCAAATGGTTTAGAATTATATCCTCTATCCAATTATTTCTTGTAACTCCCTTGTAACCCTCTTTGTTATGGTTAGTATCATGTCATTAGGCTACTGTAGGTGTTAGTGGATTGAGTATGCTAGTAAGGGGAATTAAATTAAGCAAGAAAGGTAAGCAAGAGGTTTTCTAAATCTATTAAAATTCAACTATTAGTCTTTCACAAGGACAATATCCATTAATGACATCCTAGGATAAATTTCAAAACACTTTAAATGGCACTTGTAGATGAGGATATCTCTGTGAAGGATGATAGTCATGGAAGGACAACACATTTGATCCTTGTTTTATCATTTTATGAGTTGGAAAATTGTTATAACACCTTCAAATTCATATTCAAAGATCTAAAAAAATTAAATAACATATTATACCCTTGTCTAATATGAGAAAAATCTTCAATGGCACTTGAGACATCTAAGAGTGCAAAAAGAGCAGTTGGGAGCATATATAAGCCTAAAAAAGGCTTTCCTAGGTAATTGAGCTCTAAAAAAAAAAGCATGGAAACAACTTAAAAATCATGTATATACACCTAAAATAGACAAATAAATCAATCCAAAACAAGAAACTCTGAGACAAGCTCAAATAGTGACCCCTTCATGGTCGGACATGCATAAAAGGCTACATAGAATAAAACTATTTGTTCATAAAGGAGGACGCACCAAATCTCAAGTTATTTTTATGAAAATTAATCTCACTCAAATTATTATCCACCCCCAGAAGCACTCTTACCAATTCCACTTGTAGGGCCCATATCAAGTGCATGAAGTTGCTCCTTCTTTACTTGCCAAGTGAAAATGGAGGAAAACAAGTTGTAGATGAAACTTTTTCCATTATTATTTTAAACCAAGAGGTTAAATGGATGATTTTAGGTGAATATTTAATCTTCCCACTATTTTAGTTGATGATGGACTTAAGAAGTCTGTACAATTTCCCAAAAGCTCCTATTTTTTAGGGAAAACTAATATCCGATAATCATAACTACTTATTGTCTAAAAAATAAATATTCCAAACATGATCCACGTTGAAAGTCACCTTGGTGTCAAATTTTCTTGCATGAAAATCTATACAAGTCATTAAATGGGCTAAAATATGACCAAAAGGCCCCTTTTTCCACATGAGACATAACCTATAACCAATTTATAAATTATAAACATATTAAAACATATTAAGGACCACCTTAAGATAATTTCAACATAATTGGACCCTTTGGCTACCTTTGACCAAGGTTGACTAACCTTTGACTTTAGTTTACTAGCCTAGTACATAGAGGGTGGACTTCAACAAGGAATAGGGAGAGGATGAGTAAGATAATAGACCAACATAACACCCTATAAGACACATGGAAACCTTATTAAAAGTTCAAAAATAGTAAGGATTGACCCAAATTTGACTTGGGGTCAAATTGGTCAATAGTACCTTTATATCTCATGGCCCTTTGGTTTATTTTATTATTACCATGGTTTATCTAATCACATGGTCCTCTTTCACTATGTTCTAAACTTACTTTAAGATTTAATACTAAGGTTTTAATTTTTGTTTATTAACATTAATAAAAACCATATTATTAAGACTTTACCCTAAGTTATTTATATTACCCAAGTTCTGACTTAACTATTTTATTATCCATAAGATCAATGGTCTACATTTGTTTGAGTGATCAAGATCTAACAATGCATATAAAGTCAACAAGTCAAGAGTCTTAATCGATGACACACATTTACCTAGGTGAGATGATCTAATGGTGTAATACTAAAGTTTAAAATTCAAGCCCCAACCTTAAGTTAAAGTCTAAACATCTTTTGTATAATCAATTATACACATTTACTTGGGTGAGATTAATCTAATGACACATATTGAGTCAAGGATTCAATGAAGCCCTAGGATAAGTGAGAAGGTGAAAAGTGTCACACTCTTATCCAAATAACACTCAACAACCAATTTCATTTGACCTTGTGGATTAAGATCTAATGGAGTGCATTGATCTAGTCAATCTAAATCTAATGGTGTGTGATGAAGGTTTAAAAGTCAAAAGCCCTAAGGAAAAAAGTAGAGATGACACATGGTATAGCCATGAGCCACAACTTAAAAATTGAGCATATTTCCAATATCGATGGTACATGGATGAGTTGACACATTTTGATCAATGGTTCATGGAACAAGAGACACAATCAAGTAGATCAAGATCAATGGAGCATGATTGATCCATGCAAATGAAATCAATAGTGTAAGATCAATGTTGAAAATTCAACAAAGCTCAAAGTGAATACAAAAGTGACAAGTGTCATAACCATGGGGAATGTAGTAAGTAACTAACAACATTTGAGTTCATAGATTGAGATCAACAAACCATGTTGATCTAATCAAATAAAATTCAATGGGCTAAGATCAAGGTGGAATTTTCAAAAGATAATGGTCACTTTTCAAATATTAATGAGAAAAGTGCCATGAAAATGCCATAGGGATGCCACAGTGATGCCACATCAGAGCCAAGTAAGAATAATATGTTAGGTTAAATATTTTGTAGACCTATGAAATATAAGGGTATACATACACAATCCAATTGGGATCTAAGTCACAAATCTTTCATAAGCTCAAATATCTACCACCATTAAAGAACTATAAAAAAAACCTTTAGGAAAGCCCTAACAAGTACATAATTCCGAATTCAACCCTATGCTCATTATAGTCAAGCCAAAGAAGATTGGATTGTCATTTGTGCAAGGACAATTTGATCCAAAATTGAACTGAAAGCCCTGGTAAGTAGTTAGGAAAATTCATAGCCATGGCATCCCAAAAAAGTGTTTCAAGGGAAGATGTGGACCTCTATCTAACTTTAGATGCATAAGGTAGGATTTTCAAGGACGCATAATTTGATGATATAGGGGACAATAATTGGTCAACCCTATTTTGGAACATTGAGAACTAACATCCTATCATAAGAGAAGAGAGGAACATGTCAAAAAGGAGGCTCTACTATGAAATATTTTCCATTCATATGATAGGTCTCCATTATGCTATATCAAAAACTAAGTTACTACATTATATAGTCATTCTCTCTCCTATTTTTAAAGATGGCATAATAGATAAAGGCAAATTATTCATGAGGCTAGTTTCAAGAAAATTACTTATATCTCTCCTATAGCATTTGAAAACTATTACAAGTTGCCTAATACCTAATTAAACCAAACCACTATCAATAATTAGGCCAAGGAAAATGATTTGAATAACATCCTTGCCCGATGGCTATATTCTAGAAATCAAATATTTTCAAAATTCAATGAAAACATCTCCATTGGTCAATTCAGACCTGAGATAAGAAAGATCATGACTATGATGAATATGTTATGTGGAAATTCAACCATTACATATGTGGACAAAATTTGGGTTCCCTTTGTCTAATTTATTATTGAGAGGCATCTCATCGCTGCTCTTCGTGAAGTTATCATCACTTATTTATGTAGACAATTTTTTGTAGTCAAGAAGAGGACTAGGAACCAATTCTTCATGATGTTATACCTCCTAGATGCCTTGATTTCCACAACAAATATACCTAACCTTAGAGAATGGTCACCTGATGGGACATATATAGTCTCCCAATACTATTCAAAATTACACATTCAAATACAGGGACCATATCTAATTCATATGTGACTATAATTATCCATCCCTAACAGAGGCCATAACTAGGAATCCAATGTCCAGAGTAAACCCCTTGAGCAAAAATTCAATTAAGGTGATGGGAGACATCTAGTTATATATTAATTATACAATAATTAGGATTTAAGGAGCATAATACACTCCCCTCATACTGTTTGTCCATGTACTAATCAATCTACCAGAGAAGGAGGTGTCTTATCAACTATGTAATGGAATAGATGGTCTTTGCAAGACCAATAAAAAGGGATTGCTTCATAGCCTCCCCATAACCATTGGTAGGATTATGTTTTCATAATAGGATAATATTGATCTTACTTCCAAACACAAGACCTTTTTTAACCTAAAAATTGATGAGCTAAGGTAGTGGGATCCCCATGGAAGAGTTAAGGAGCATATAAAAACTAAAGGAATCAATATCCCTTATGATCACTAGCTTGGTCATTTTGACCCTATATATACAAAAACCACTTCATTTTTTAGGTCACCATTAGATTAAAAAGTCACAACATCCATCCAAAGTCTAGAATGTAGAGGGGGCAAAAGGGGAATGATGACAAATGGAAATTGGGGTAAAAGTAGTACCATTTACTGAGTGGTACACCTTCTAGACCTCTACCATCCCAATTATAGACAAAGTCTAGACCTGAGCCACAAATTAAGAAAAGGCTAGAGGAGAAAAGGATTGATGAAATAACATCATCTTCAACCTAGGTAGAAGAACAAGGATCACTAGTTGAAGAGGTTCACATGGTGCCATTAGAGCATAGTGAGACAATTGAATACGCCCTTAAAATGTTATCACTAGCCTATGGATCTGAGGATGAATAAATGAAATAAACAAAAGAAGATAATGGGGAGGAAGTGTTAGATATAGTTCCTATAGACACCCCCAAAATAAAATAGGAATTGGTTATTATCCTAGTTAAAACCAAGAAGCCCAAGGTGACCTTCACTCATCCTTTGAGTGAAGTTAATCTCTTTAGTGAAGAAAACTTGATTCAAGGTCTAACCATTACTTAATAGCTCATTTATCAAAAAATTTAGAAAGTACCAAGTGCATTAAATCCATGGGATATGATGAGGTCCATCAATATCCCAATTCATGAAGAAATTAAGCCATGGATAGTTACCCTACAATAGGAAGAGGAAAGAAGAATGACTACTCTTGGAAAATCAAGTGGAACACAAATGGAGATCCTAACTTCAAAGGTGACAAAATATTTAGTTGGTGCCAAATTTGACCCAAACACTACCAATTTGTAGAGGGTAACTAAGAATAAGGCTATGGTTCATGGAGAGGAATTCACTTTCCAAAAAGTGGAACTTTTGTTCGATTGACTCCAGTTGGAGGACAAAAACCTGGCAAAGACCCAATATTTGAAGAAGATGTTCTTAAAATAGATCAAGCTCAAATAGATCAAATGCAAATAATGATCAAAGACATCTTGAAAAAAAAAACAATAATTTGAAAGAACAAGCCATTTTGTCAATCCAAGAAGGTAAATTCATGTAATTTGAGGACACTATGGTTGATTTATTTAATTCTTTAAAGTCAATCAAGACCAGGCAAGATGAAATAAATGAACAAAGTATTAGGGCTACATTCCAAGTTAGCCAATGGTATGTTTTGAGCTATCAAGTGAAATATTTGATCAACTTTTTGGCTAAAAATCAAATCCCTAAATTTAAGATAGTTAGCCTAGCCTACCTTAATATGGATATGGATATATTAATTGATAAGATAAAGGACTTGAGTAGCTTGTTCAAGTAGATGGAAGACATTTCTAAGGACCTCAAACATAAAGAAGATAAAATTTTACACATATTGGATAGCTTGATTGAATATCCTACTACACTTAGTCCCTTGGGTCTAATAATTGATGAGGAGTTCAAGCACAAAACTACTCAATTCATGTAATAAGTAAGAAATCAAGGACAAACGAAAATAGGGGCTAATAAAAATAAGGTTATGGGCCTAATTTTATCATCAACTAATTTGTTCAATTCTTTAAAGTCAGTCAAGACTAGGCAAGATGTAATAAATAAACAAAGTACTAGGGCTACAAGCCAAGATGGAAAATGGCAGGTTTTGAGCTACCAAGTGAAGGACTTGATCAAGGTCTTGACTAAAAATCAAATCCCTAATTTTAGGATAGTCAACCTAGCCTACCTTAATATGGCTATGACTATATTAATTTATAAGATCAAGGACCTAAGCAGCTATTCTAAGTAGATGGAAGACATTTCTAAGGATCTCACACATCAAGAAGATAAAATGTTTCATATATTAGATAGATTTACTAAATATCCTACCACACTTAGTCCCTTGGGTCTAATAACTAATGAAGAGTTCAAGCATAAAACTACTCAATTCATGTAATAAGTAATGAAATGTAGACAAGGGAAAAAAAGGTTTGATAAAAAGAAGGTCATGGGCCTACTTTTATCATTAGAATAAAAGATAAGGGATGCTAAGGACATCAAAAAATATTTGGAAAGGTTTGAGAGTGATCTTAAGGGCCTAGAAGATCAAGAAAGAGAGTTGTTTATGAAACCTATCATTGATCTCCAACTTATCAATGAACAACATTATAGAATGAAGATCCTATAGTGAAGGCAAAAGACTATGACAACACAAGGGTCTCTAAGTTAGTTTAGATAGGATTATTCTTTTTATAACTCAGCTTGTATACTTTTGAAAAGATAATATTTTTTTGTCAATGCATGTGCAACTTGTAAAGCACATTACCAGGTAGGTTAGTCATTTATAATGTCTAGAGGGTTCTCAAAAGATTGTAAAAGGATAGCTATCCTTAAATTTTGACATGACTAACCGAAATAACCCATGAAAGGTAAATATAAATAGGTATATCCCATTGTAAAAAAGAGGGAGTTTTTGGAGCCAAAAACTATTTTTTAACTTTTGTGCAAAATAATACAAAGCAAAGAGTTCTGCAAAGTTTATCCATTTTACTTGTGGGAATCGCTATTATGGTTTCTCTCTCATTTATCTAGTCTAAATATTAGATTTTAATGGTTTTTGTGAATTATGGATGAGCATCTTCTAGTGTAGATTTGCTAATTTATGCTTATGCTAAATTAGTTGAAAGTTCTAAGGTTTACTTTTCTTTATTTACCTCTCTTCCATATGTGCTAATGTTGTTTGCTTTTAGGGGTGAAACTTTAAATTAATTTTATTCCTTATTTTCACTATTTTATACTATCCTTAGATATTTTCCTAAGGTGTGATAAGATTTGAGACTATGATAATTTATGTCATATATTGGTTAAATGCATGTTTAGATAAAACTGGAACTTTGTCATGATGTTTGTAATAAAGATCAGTAACATATCTCTTCTCTACCCTAACCTTATTTTTAATCCTTTTTTATCAATTCACCTTAGATTATCCTCATTGTGAATAATTCATCTTAGTATAATTTTATACTTATCTCTAATCATAACTCACTCTAATTATCATATATTACTTTCATTTTCTTAAAGATAAACTTTAGACCATGGTGGCTCCCAACCACCAACTAATATAAATTTGTGGAACATTTCATTTGTTGTGCCTTTATTCCACCAAAGATAGTAGGATTATCACAGCATGAAACTCATGCAATGGACTCTCTGAGTTCAAAAATGAGAAGTGTTTATTTAACACTCTATACCACCTATGATATATATTTAGGCATCAACATGAAGGCATTCCACTAATGCTAGAAAGAGGGCCTTAGTTAGATATTTGAAAATTTGCAATATATTTGCTCATTTTGGTGAATTATGTTTAAGGATTGATGTATTATTTCCATATTTGTGTTTATTTTAGCATATTTGTGTAAAGATCAGTGATCTTTATGGTTTTAGACCACTCTTTGTGCTTATTTATACAAATATTGATGTTCTTTGAAGTTTAATGTTTAATTGTGGTAAAGATATCTTGAAATATATGGATCAAACAATTTTGAGGTTAGTAATATCTATTTTTTTCAAATATTGATAGATCCTTTGAAAATTTGAGTTTATTTGAACTTGAATGTGTAAAAATCATTCATATTTATGTATTTGGACATATCTTTGAGCTAATCTAGTTAAAGATTAATGTACTTCACTATCCTTTATACATATTTATACAAAATGTGATTAATGTCCATGTCTAATCATTATTATTTGTAAATATAAGACTCACGTATCATGTTTCAAATTGGGTTAAAAAATCTCAAGCTAGAATTGCCAAGGATAAGGACCAAGTCACGTTCAGAGACAAGGGTTCCCTTATTTCATTAGAATTTCATAAGAGAGATAGGAGAGACAAAGGTAAGCATATAATTTCAGAGTATCAACAAAATTCACAAGTTTAGGGTACTCTTGTCTTCAATCCCTATCAAGGTATGACTTGGCTAGGTGGTTATTCAATCAATGTGTCAGGTATGGTACATGACCTTCCTCATAATCTTGAAAAATATTTACCATCATTTAGCCCAAATAGAGTTGTAATAAATAAAGAGCACATTAAATATTTCAAATCTACTTTAAGATTGATAAATGTAGTTTATGAAGATGTAACATGTAGACTATTTCCATTTACTTTCAAAGATGTTGTATATAAATTGTTCCTCAATGGAATGATTTTAACATGATCTTTATTGATCAGTTTGGTAAAATCATCAATCCTATTATTCTTTACAAAAAATTCACCATAGTGAAAAGAGATTCTAGTGAAATAATTAGAGCCTTTAATGCTAGATTTCAAAAAATGTTTAGTAGAACCATAGATTTTTATAGACCTAACAAGGATTTATCCTTAGATATCTACAAGGATGCCTTGGATTCCATGACTTCTATGTTTCTCAAAAGATATTCTCAAGTCATTAACACATTAGCCTTAGTGCATGATAAATTCATGAGCATTAATGACCAGATGCAACCCCAAGGCCAAATGGCATACACTATTCCCAATATTAATCCAAATTTGCCCATTATAAATGTTATACCTAATGCTAGTTAGAATATGTCTACCCTAAATCAACTTCCAATTTTGAAACACCTACCATTAAGTCATGATCATCCTAGCTAAAGGCTAGGATTCTTGAACAATGTTGCAAGTGGATCTCATCCCCAAGATAAAAGAGCTTTGGTACTAACCATTAGCACTAGTAACACTCAAGTTCATAATTTTTAGGCCCCAAAGAATGAAAATAACTCTATCTTAAAGATGTCTCAAAAGTTTAATATTGAATTTCTTCAATTGTAGAAGTAATAGAATTTTCTCATATTAAAGGTTCAATAAGCCTAATAACATGTTGCACAATGGTAACAATAGGTAAAATGAATAATCATGTAATAACAATAACCCTAAGATTAATATTTGTAAAGTTGCATTAAGTGAATATTGTAGGGTCCACAATACTTCCAAGCATGGTGAGTTTCATTGTCTTGAATTATGTAATGCTTTTGAGTTGTTTCAATATGCATTAAATACTCCTAAAAGTGGATCTAATAGAGAAATTTTTTTAGGTACATCTATATCTTCCAAGTCATCCAAATATGTAGATATAAGCCTAATGGTGGAGACCTTTGACTTCCCATTCCAAGAAGAGAATGATCCTGAGGATACTCTTAAGGAGTCCAAAATTATTTGAAGAAGACCTAGTCTATGAGGAATAGGGAGTAGAAGAAACCCTTGACAACTTCAATACACCTAACAACTTTGATAGTCCTCCAAATCCTACAGTTGATAAAAACCCTAAGCCTCCAAATGGAAGTACCTCTAAACATGATGTTTATTTACCTACTTATTTTTCCAAGGGTGGGTATAATATATTTGAGCATATGAATAAGGTTAAATATAATATCACACTATATAAGATGACTCAAATCACTGAGCAAAGAGACTTGTTACTTGAATCTCTATCCAAGAAGCTTGGTGAGTCACTTGAGACTATAAATGCTAATGTTTCTATACATAAGAACAAAGTAAATATCCCACCTATATTGATGAAAATAAGAATATTTGGCAATAATTTTCATAAATATTTATTAGACTTAGGTGCATCTACTAACATCATGCCTAAAGGTATTTGTGAACAACTTGGTTTGACCCTCATTAAATATGATAGATTTGTGACCTAATTAGATAAGTCTAGGGTGAAAGTGATTGGTGAATTGTTTAATGTTCACATGTAGATTGGTTCTAAACCAAGGATATAAAAATTCATTAACATCTAAATGTTGGATATTCATGATGCATATGAGATGATGCTAGGTAGATACTAGACCAGATCTCTAAATGGTTACATGTCTACTGACTATTCTCACATGTGGTTTCCATGGAAGGGAATTCCAAATGAGATCAGGATACAAAGGGAACCTAAAATGAATCATATTATTACCGAATACAATGAAACCAATGAGAGGGTTAACATGGTTAACTAAAATTTGGGTGTTTACACTCGTGACACCCCTAAGTTATGTGATTATAGAGAAACCCTTATTATGTCTAGAATATGGAAATTATATTTTGGTGGTGTAAGATGTAAGTATAGATTAGGGGAAGGAATTATTTTTATTATTCTTGTTAGGGAAGAATTAAATACTTCATACCAACTCTAGTTTTCATGCACTAATAATTTGGTTGAATATGAGGCACTAATCTTAGGTTTACAATTTTCTATCAAGTATAAAGTTAAATAACTACTAATTTATGGTGACTCTAAACTAGTGGTTAACCATGTAAGAATTAAGTACCAGTGTGAATTATCTTACCTCAAGAACTATAATTTTAGAGCATGTAACTTGATAGAGTACTTTGATGCCTTTAACATTGTCTTTATTCATAGGGTAAAGAACCAAGCTACTAATGAGCTAGCCTCAATTGTAACTAGTATTATGCCCAACTAGGACTCTAAACTAAGAAGCCTTAGTGTTGAATTGGTTCCTTATCCCTCAGTCCCTAATAATATCAACCATTTATAGGTACTAAGTGATGACCAATAGATATTAGACTTCATGAACAATTTATGAGTGTTTGAGGCCCACATCATTGATGAAGATGATGAAAATACTCTTGAGAAAGGCAATATTGATGACAAGATCATCCAACTGAGTGAAAATAAGATTACCAAGGGCATGATTGACCTAGAAAGATTATTTGACATAGATAAACTAGCTGGGAATATCAAGGTTCCTAAAGTAATTGGTAAAGATTACAATGCTATTAGCCTAGGTTCCCAAGGTCAACCCTAACTAGTCAACATTGGTACAACCACCACTAGTAAAAAGTTAAAGAGAGATAAAGAGCTATTGACCAAGTATAAATATGGTGTATCATGGTCATATGAGGACCTAAAGATATTTGATCCTAGTGTCATAACTCATACCATACCACTAAAAGAAACCTGTAATCCTTTTAGGTAAAAACAAAGACCTATCAACCCTACCCTAAAACCTTTGATATATAAAGAAGTCAAGAAATTTATAGATGTGAGCATATAGTTTCCCATTAGGAACTCCACTTAGGTAGATAACTTGGTATTGGTCAGGAATAAAAATGGGGAAATCAGACTATGTAAACTTTAGAAATATAAATAGAACATCTAAGAAAGGTAAATATCCCTTGCCTTATTTTGACCAAGTAATTCAAAATGTTAGTGGTTTTTCTATGGTGTCCTTTCTTGATGGTTTTTTAGGATATAACCAAATACTAGTGAACAATGAAGACAAACTAAAAACTACATTCACTACTAAGTGGGGTACCTTTGCCTACAAAAGGATGCCCTTTAGACTAATAAATATAGGTACAACTTTATAAATAATAATGGACCATAATTTTGAAGGGATTATAGGTAAATGCATTATAATCTACATAGATGAATTAACTATCTTCTCAAAGAATAGGGAAGATCATAACATGCACTTGCAACAAATATTTTAAAGGTGTATAAGGTATGTAATTTATCTCAATCCAAAGAAAAGTATTTTTTGTGTTGCTAAAGGAAAATTATTAGGACATGTTATAAATAATGAGGGAATTTTTATAGACCTAGAAAAAATATATGCCATATCTAAAATAGAACTTCCTAATAGCAAAAAAAACTGACATCTTTCTTTGGGAAGATCAACTTTGTGAGGAAGTTTATTTCTAGTTTTTTGGAAATAATGAGACCTTTGAATGACATGTTGAAGAAAGATTCTAAGCTCATTTTAAATGAAGATACCAAGAACTTCAATGAAATCAAAGAATTAATTAGACAAGCCCGTATGCTGATAAGTCCAAACTTTACTAAAGATTTCTATCTTTACTCTTTTGATTTTGACCATACAATTGTAGTTATCCTAACTCAAAATACAGATGGATGTGATCATCTTATTGCTTTCATGAGTACTAATTTTAAAAAAGTTGAATTGAATTATTCTCTTATTGACAAATGAACATGTGCTCTGGTCAAGGTAGTGATTAAATTTAGTCATTATATCCTTAGAAATAAGGTACATATAATACTACTAGACCCTACCACTAATATCATGCTTAGTCAATGTGAACTTTGAGAAAGGAGAGGTAAGTGGATGTCTATTCTCTAAGAATATGATCTAGAGATGAAGTTTGTAAAGTTGGTAAGATTCCAAGGTTTAATTTAGTTGATTTCCAATACTAATCCCAGACTCAGTGTCATGCAGGTAGAATAACAAAAAATTTAGCGCAATGATTGTTATGATCCTATTTTTCATTTTCATATCAATGTATATTATCCTATAGGGTTAAGTAGAGAGCAAAAACAAGATTTAAGGCTCAAGTCAATTCATTTTTTGATCAAGGATGGAGTGTTTTACATAAATTTTTTTGAATGAATTTATGTAAGTTGTGTTTTCAAGGAAGAGATGACTGAGATCTTAAGCACTTTCCATGAAAATATGGGAAGTGGATATCCATATGAGAGGACAACTCATAAGATCCTTAGGACTGGTTATTATTGACCTACTATCTTTATAAATGCTCAAAAACATGTGAGAGAATGTTACTCATGTTAGGTATTCAAAATTAAAGAGCCTAAGTCATACATTCCATTAAAGTTAATGATGATTGATAAACCCTTTACCTAATCGGGACTAGATTTTATGGGGGTCATCAACCCCAATTCCTTTGATGGTCACAAGTATGTTCTGACTGCTACTAACTACTGCACCACATGGGCTAAAGTAGGAGTAACTAAATAGTACAAGACTAAAGAGGTGATCATTTTTTTAGGAGAGGACATATACACAAGGTTTTAGACATCTGTATCTCTAACCTATGATAATGGATCTGAATTTGTATCCATTGAGATGACTAAATGGGCATATGACAACAACATTATCCTCAAGTTATCTTCTAACCAAAATCCTCAAGGTAATGGAGTTTCAAGTTCAATAAACAAGAACTTGATAAAACACATAGAGAAGTCTACAGATGATAAACGAAGAACATGACACAAGCTACTTAAGTATGCCCTCTGGGTAGATAGAATAAGGGTCAAACAAGCTCTCAAGATCACCATTATTACTAGTATATGGTCAAGAACCTATATCTCCCGTAACACTCAAGATTCCAACATATAATTTCATGTAATGATACATGAAGGAAGATCAAGGATTTGTTAGTTCAAGGTTTTTGGATATCATATAGATGGAGGATACAAGAGAAGAAACTTTTGCTAATTTTAGAAGACACCAAACCACAATCAATAGGTGGTTTGATAATCATTCAATGATAAAGGTATTTATACAAGGATATTTATTTATTTTATGGGATAAGGCCTTAGAACCAAAAGGAAAACATGGGAAGTTCACACCCTTATAGATTGGCCCATATTAGATTGTTGAAGCCCTAGGAGATAACACCTTCAAACTAAAAGACTTATAAGGAGCAGAGTTGACATTGCCAACCAATGGAAAATACCTCTAACATTACTTCTTTGCTATCCCACCTAGAGTCTTTATGGAGTAAATTGTAAGAATAGTAAGAGTTATTATAGGTGGGATTTATATTATCTTCTTTCATGTTCCTTTCCTTCTTATCCCTTATTTGTGCATAGAGTTTGTATATATTTCTTTGTTTGTTTACTTTGTGTTTGGTTTATTTGATTTTAATTATTCATTCCTTAATTTTAATCACTCATTTTGGATAGTCCTTAGCTCAAAATTAACTCCAAAGTTCAAGAATGCAGGTATGTTTTCTCATCATTGGTTGATCATGGATTATTAGAACATGAGTTTAATGTTATAGTTTAGAAAAAATAGTAAAAGACTAATAGGGAGGATAATTATTCCTTGAGATTTTAATCCTTGTTTTAATCTAAGATTTATTCTAAGAAGGATTGCAAATTTAAGATGAAATCTTGAATTTTTGGAACATAGTCATGTTTGCACTTAATAAACATCATTACCTGGGATAAAGTTTTTAACCAAAGATGATTGTCTAAAGACCAAACATTTGACCAAATCCTAAAAACCTAGCTATCTTGTTTCCCAACCTCTATTATAAAATTAAAAATGATATAAAAAAATACAAAAAATAAGAGCTCTATTATAAAGTCTAAGCAAAGGTTATTATAGTAATCTCCACTAGGGATATGGACACCTAGCTAGCATTGGATCAAGGCCTTGAGTATATCTAAAGGCATCTCTATTGGGGCTATGGAACCTGGCTGATAGTAAATCAATGCACAAGCCTTCTTTTAGATGAAGCATGATTTCTAATGGATATCTAAACATGTTGAAAGTCAATGTTAATGGTTAACGTCATGAAATCTAGAAGTTATTTCCATAAATCCCATGAAAAATAGTAAGTGGAATCAAACCACATACACATGACTGGGTCTTGATGTTTGATCCTAATTATGCATGTGTAAGACTTGTTTCAACCATAAATTGATCTTAATGATACTTGATCAAATGGAATGAATAAACTAGTTAGTAGTCTGAACTAGAATCTATGAATTTTAACATATTGATATGTTTCCCCTAAAAGTTGCCATTTGTTAAGGTCAACATACTCCCATTTCTAAAAAATGGGGACCCTTGTTTTGAAATTTGTAAGATTGTTCTTTAAATTGAAAAAATCACATGATTAGAGTACCACTAGCTTCTTTGAACATTACATTTATTTAAAGATCATCCACTCCTAGTTCTCATTTATATTAAGTGACATGTTTTTAAGTGATCATAGCTTTACCCCTTCTAATGTTGTTAATGATTGTTGACTATGTTTCTATATTTCAAGCTCAATGGAATCTCATTTGGGAATGAACATGCTTATGGTTTTGTACTTCAATTTTAAATTGATGTTTTACTAGCCTTTCATCTATCAAAGATTAATTGAATCTATTTTTAAAAAAATCCTAGTTTAATGTTTTAAATTAGGTTATTTTTGAATTAAATTCACATTTACATGAGAGAAATTTACATGAGAAAAACTAATTGAACCATATACTTAATTTTTATCCTAATGCTTATTCATGTTTTTAAACATGACCAAACCTTAGTATAAAGATGTTATGCTTGGTCCCTTTATGTCTCATGGCCCCTTTTTCTATTTCATTATTAGCATGGTCTAGATAATCACATGGTCCCCTTTAACTATGTTATAAAATTATCTTAGGATTTAATCTTAAGGTTTTAATTCATTTTTATTAACATGAACAAAAACCTTAGTCTGAAGACTTTAGCCTAAGTTCTTTATATTACCCAAGTTTTGACTTAATTATTTTATTATTCATAGAATCAATGGTCTGCATTTGCTCAAGTGATTGAAATCTAATGGTGCATATAAAGTCAACAAGTTAAGTTCCTTAATCAATGACACACATTTACCTAAGTGAGATGATCCAACAATGCAAGACTAAATTTGAAAAGTGAAGCCTTGGCCCTAAGCTAAAGTTCAAACATCTTCTATAGGATCAACAACATGCATTTGCCTAGGAAAGATTGATCTAATAGTGAGTATTGAGTCAAGAATTCAATAGAGCCTTTGGACAAGTGAGAATGTGACAAGTGTCACACTCATAGCCAAAGAACACTCAACAACCAATGGCATTAGACCTTGTGGATCAAGATCTAATGAAGCTTGTTGATTCAGCCAATATAGATCTAAGGTGCATGATTAATGTTGAAAATTCAAAATACCTAAGGATGAATACAAATATGATATGTGGCATATCCATGAGCCACAAATAAAATCTTGAGCATCTTTCAAATATTTATGGTACATGGATGAGTGTACACATTTTGATCAATAGTCTATAAATTAGGAAGCATAATTAAGTATATTAAGATCATTAAAGCATGATTGATATGTGAAAATGAGATTAATGGTGTGAGATCAACATCAAGATTTCAACAAATCTCAGAGTGAATGCAAAAGTGAGAAGTGTCATAACCATGGGGAATGTAGCAAGCAACCAATAGCATTTGAGTTCTTAGATTAAGATCAACAAACGATATTTATCCAAGCAAAGAGAATCCAATAATGTGAGATCAAGGAGGAATTGTCAAATGATAATGGTCACTTTTTAAATATTGAGAAAAGTACTAAAAAAATTCCACAGGGATGCCATGGTGATGCCACATCAGAGCCATGTAAGTATAATATGCCAGGTTGAAGATTTTGTAGACCTAGGAAATGCAAGGGTATAAGTATGTAATCTAATTGGGATCTGAGTCACAAAGCTCACACAATTTCAAATAGATACTACCATTAAAACACTATAAAAAAACATTTAGGAAATCGCTAATGAGTATGGAAACCCCAATTTTACCCTATGCTCATTATAGTCAAGCCAAAGAAGATTGGATTGTCATTTTTACAAGGATAATATGATCTAGAATTGAACTAAAAGCCCTAACAAGTAATTAGGAAAATTCACAACCATGACAACCCCAAAAATTGTTTCAAGGGAAGATGTGGATCTCTATCTGACTTTAGATATAGAAGGGAGAATTTTTAGTGACACATAATTCGATGTTATAGCTCTAAATATAGGGGACAATAATTGGTTGAGCCTATTTTGGACCAATAAGAACCAGTAACCCATTACAAGAGAAGAGGAGAGGAACATGTCTATAAGGAGGCTCTACTATGACATAGTTTCCATTCAAATGATAGGTCTCTATTATGCTATAGAAAAACCTAATTTACTACATTTTACAAACATTCTCTCTCTTATTTTTAAAGATGGGAAAATAGACAAAGGCATGATAATTCATGAGGGTAGTTTCAAGAAAATTTCTTATATATCTCCTATAACATTTTAAAATTATTACAAGCTACCTAATCCCCAAGGAGACTAAACCACTATAAAAAATTGGGCCAAGGAAAATGATTTGAAGAACATCCTTGCCCTATGGATATATTTTGGAAACCAAATATTTGTAGAATTCAATGGAAACATCCCCATTGGTTAATTCATACTTGGGATAAGAATGATCATAACTATGATAGAATAGGTTATGTGTAAATTCAAACACTACATATGTGGACAAAATTTAGGTGCCCTTTGTCTACTTTATTATTGATAGGTAACTCATCCCTCCTCTTGATGAAGTTATCATCACATGTTTAAGTAGACATTTTTTGTAGTCAAGAAGAGGACTAGAAACCAATTCTTTATGATTTCATACCTCCAAGATGCCTTACTTGACACAAAAAATATCTCTAACCTTAGAGAATGGTCACCTAATGAGACATATAAAATTTCCCAATACTATTCAAAATTACATGTATTCAAATATATGGACCACATCCAATTCATATGACTGTGTTTATCTAGCGTAACAAAGGCCATAACTAGGAATATAATGTCTAATGTCAACCCCTTGATCAAAAATTCAATTGGGGTGATAGGGGACATATGGTTATACCCTAATTATACAATCATCAAGGTTGAAGGAATATAACTCACTCCCCTTAGATTGACTATATATGTACCCATCAAACTAGTAGATAAAGAGGTGGCTTATCAACTATGAAATGGAATAGATGGTCTTTACAAGACCAAGAAGAAGGGATTGTTTGATAGCCTCCCCATAACCATTGATAGGATTGTGTTTACACAATGGGACAATATTGAGACTACTTCCAAACATAGGACCTCCTTCAACCTCCAAATTAATGAGCTAAGGTAGTGGTATCCCCATGAAAGGGTCAAAGAGCATATGAAAACTAAAGGAATCAATATCCCTTATGATCACTACACTGGTCCTTTTGACCCCATATATACAAAAGACTCTTCATTTTTTAAGTTCACTATTAGATTGAAAGGCACAACATCAATCCAGAGTCTAGAATATTGAGGGATCAAAAAGGGAATGATGATAAATGGAAATTGGGGCCAAGGTAGTACCATTTACTAAGTGGTATACCTTTTATACCTCCACTAGACCAACTGTAGATAGAGTCCAGACCTGAGGCATAAATTAAGCAGAGAATAGAGGAAAAAAGGATTGATGAAATAACATCATCTTTAACCCAGGTAGAAGAACAAGGATTAATAGTTAAATAGGTTCACATGGTGGTATTATACCCTAGTGAGACCATTGAAGATGCCCTCAAAATTCTATCACTAGCCTATGGTTCTGAGGATGAAGAAATGGAAGAAATAAAGGAAGAGAAGGGGAAGGAAGTATTGGATATAGTTCCTATAGAGACCTCTAAAATAAAATATAAATTGGCCATTGTCCCAGTTAAAACCAAGAAGCCCTAGGTGAACTTCACTCATCCTTTAAGTGAAGTTAATCTCTTTAGTGAAAAAAACTTGATCTAGGGTCCAATCATTCCTAAATGGTTCATTTATGGTAAATTAAAAAAATTACCAAGTGTACAACATCCATGGGCTATGGTGAGGGCCATCAATATCCCAAATCATGAAGAAGTTAATCCATGGATAGTTTCACTGTAACAAGAAGATGAAAAAATAATGGCTACTCCTAGAGAATCAAGTGGAGAATAAATGGAGATCCCAACTCCAAAGGTGACCAAATATTTAGTTGGTGTCAACTTTGACCCAACCACTATGAGTTTGTGGAAGGTAATTGAGAAGAAGGCCATGGTTGGTGGAGAGGAATTCACTTTCTAAAATGTAGAACCTTTTATTATATTGACTCCAATTAGAGGTTAAAAACCTAGTAAAGACCTAATATTTGAAGAAAATCTTCTTGAAATATCTCAATCTTAGACATATCAACTATAAAAAATGATCAAAGGCATCTTACAACAAAACAATAATTCGAAAGCACAAGACATCTTGTAATTCCAAGAAGTCAAATTCATGCATTTTGAGGATACTATGGATGATTTGTTCAATTTTTTAAAGTCAGTCAAGACTAGGAGGGATTTAATAAATAAACAAAGTACTAGGGATAAAAGCCAAGTTGTCAAATGGTAGGCTTCAAGATACCAAGTGAAGTATTTGATCAAGGTCTTGACTAAAAATCAAATCCCTGAATTCATGAGAGTTAGCCTAGCCCACCTTAATATGGATATGGATATATTAATTGATAAGTAAAGGCCCTAAATAACTAGTCCAAGTAGATGGAAGACATTTCTAAGGACCTCAAACAACAAGAAGATAAAAATTTTCACATATTTTATAGCTTGATTAAAGAGCCTACCACACTCAGTCTCTTGGGGCTAATAACTGATGAGGATTTTAAGCACATAACTACTTAAGTCATTCAAGAAGTAAGGAATCAAGGAAAAGATAAAATAGGGGTTAATAAAAAAAAGGTCATGGGCCTAATTTTATTATCAGAATGAAACATAGGAGATGCCAGGGGGATCAAACAAGCTTTAGAAAGGGTTGAGAGAGATATCAAGGGCCTAGATCAAGAAAAATAATTGTTCATGAAACCTATCATTGATCTCCACATGATCAATGAAAAACATTATAAAATGAAAATATTATAGGGAAGGTAAGAGACTATGATATCATAAGGGTATCCAAATTATTTAAGATAGGAATATTCTTTTTATAATTGATCTTGTATACTTTTAAAAAGAGAATATTATTTTGTAAAGGCATGTACAACTTGTAAAGCACATTTCCTATAGGTTAGTCCTTTAGAATGTCTATAGGGTTCTCAAAAGATTGTAAAAGGATATTTTTCCTTAAATTTTGACATGACTAACTGACACATCCCATGAAAGGTCTATATAAAGAGGTATTTACCATTGTAAAAGAGGGGGTGTTTTTAGATCCAAAATCTAATTTGTAACTTTTGAGAAAAATAATACTAAGCAAGGAGTTCTGCAAATTTTTTCCATTTTCCTTGTGAAATTGATATTATGGTTTCTCTCTCATTTATCTAGTCTAAATATTATATTTGAATGGTTCTTGTGAATTATGTATGTGCATATTTAAGTGTAGAGTTGCTAATTTGTGCTTATCATAGATTACTTAAAAGTTCTAAGGTTTACTTCACTTTCTTTAACTTTCTTGCATATGTGATAATGATGTTTGCTTGTAGGGGTGAACCTTTAAATTAAATTTGGACCTTATTTGCATTATTTCCTTATATCCTTAGATATTTTCCTAATGTGTGATAGGATTTGATTCTATGCTACTTCATGTCATATATTGGTTAAATGCATGTTCAGATAGAACTACAACTTTGTCATGATTTTTGTATTAAAGATCAGACCATATCTCTTCTCTACCCTACCCTTATTTTTAATCTATTTTATCAATTCAACTTAGATTATCTTCATTGTGAATAATTCATCTTAGTATAGATTTAGACTTAGGTCTAATAAAAATTCACTCTAATTATCATAGATTAATTTCATTTTATTAAAGATCAAATTTAGGCCTCAGTGCTTCCCAACCACCAACTAATATAAATTTGTGGAACAGTTCATTTTCTCTACCTTTATTCCACCAAATATATCAAGATTATCACAACATGAAACTTATACAATTGACTCTCTAAGTTAAGAAATGAAAAGTGTTTATTGAATACTCTGGACCACCTGTGATACACATTTAGGCATGAATAGATACTTATTCCAATTTATAACTTATGTCTACAAACATTCTTCCATTTTCTAAGATAAATTTTCCATCTTTCCACCTTACCATGTCATAATAAATGAATGAAAATTTTATTCATTCTTTACATTATTCCAATTAGAATTGTAACACTATGAGTAAATATATCAGAATATCTTGTAGAAAATATTTGATCAAAATTATTCTACTAAACAAACTCATCCACATAGCTTTCCATATTTCCAATCTTCCCTATAAATTATCAATAAAATTGTCCCATAGGTTTGACCTAGTTACACTTGTAAACAAAGTCACTCCAAGGTGTTTTCTATGGAAATACCCAATATGAACAGATAATTTATCATAGATCCTTAGTTGTCTCATCCTTAGCACATTAATAAATAATATTTTAGACTTTTGAAAACTTATCATATATCATGAAGTTGCCTCATATTTTCTAAGAGTATTTTTCAAGGTCACCATCTAATTCATTTATGCTAACCCAAACAAAATGGTATCATACACAAATTGAAAATGATTATTTGGGTCATTAGTTCATTTATTTTAATTACTTTAATTTTATTGGTATCTCTCATATTTCCAAAAACCCTACCAAAATATTCCAACATAATGATGAAAAGGTATGGGGAAAGAGGGTCCTCTTGCCTTATCCTCTAGTATTCTAGAAAAACATCATTGGAATTCCATTTACCAAACCAAGAAAAATACCTCAATTACATAGTTCATAACCCATGATATCCAATCTTCCCCCAAACCAAAATATCTTGAAAACATTTTCAAGAACTACTTAACCCTATCATATGCATTTTTAATATCCAGTTTCAACAACATTCCTTATTTATATTCATATTTAAGAGTATGCATGATATCATGAGTCTTAATAAACCCATCCAAAATATGTTTATCACTAAAAAATCACTCTTGTTTAGGATAAATTATTAGATAAAGTAATAATTTGTCTTTCTACAATTTCCTTTGAAATTAATTTTTAAACCATTTAACAAAGTGAAATCAGTCTAAATTCCAGAAAGGTATCTAGGTTTATTATTTTGGGAATGAGATAAATAAAATTACAATTTTAATCTCTTAACACTTTCTCTGATTCTAAGGATTCATTTACTACCATTATTAAATCAAAGCCCAAAATGTCCCAAAAATGTTGGAACATGTCAACTAGGAATCCATCAAATCATAGCACTTTATTTAACTCCTTTAAATGAAGAATAACATTTACTTCCTCTTTTTAAAGTAGCTTCAATATACCTTCATTTCACCCTATTAAAATTAATCTAATAACACCTAATACAAAATTTTATATGACTATTTCATCTCTATCTTCTTTTATCATCATTTTTTACAAAAAATAATAGTTTTTTTCTTATTTTACTTTGGTTTCTCTAGAATCAAACAATTCTATCTTTGATTGTGTAAAAAGTGTTTGCTTGCCTCCTAAACATAGTTGATTTATGTAAAAAAATAGTACTCATTTCACCCTCCTTAATTCATGACTCTCTTGAATTTTGTTTGCATAAAATTTCCTATTTTAATTAGACTTCACGAAGTTTACCTAACAACTCTTCTTCATGTTAAAGTCTATCTGAAGTAATGGCATAAGTTTTATTTGTATAATTCATCCTATAAAATAGCATTTTACTCAAAAATATTATGGATTTTTTTTTATTCCATTCTCTTAAATTTTATTTCAACAATATTAACTTCTAAGAAAATATAAACATTAAAAATCCTTTACCTCAATCGAAAATGACCCACCAGCTCTTTAATTTATCATAAAACTCCATATGTTTCATCCCCATTAATTAAAATTTGAATGAAAACCTCTTAAGAACCATGTTAGTCTTAATATATAAATATATTAGAGTTTGATAATAGATAAAAACATTAATATTAAGGACTCAACTATCCAATTCCATTACATCCTTGTGGACAAAATTATAAATCTATCTACGCATTTAAAAATATTAATGAACTTTTACTTTATTTATCCAAGCGAATTCACCTATTTTTTTGAATATCCATGAAATATTTATAAGAATAAAAATATTTAAACTCTTTCCCTAATTGACATTTTTTCTTACTACCTCCTCTTTTATCCTTAGGACAAATAAAAACATTAAAATCTCTACCCATAATTGTTTTTATATCTACGATCCATTATATAACATTAAAATATTTGATCCATGTCTCCCTTTTTCAAACCAAATTACTTATCCCATAAGAATTTATAATTAATCTTGAAATATTTTCCATATAACATTTAAACTCTTGTTATTTTTTCAATATTCCATGTTATACATAATTCATCTGAGAAAAAATTAATAGTACTTGTATAACCTTTATAAAAAGTTCAATTTTAGAGTAGGTAATTATTCGATGTCAACATTTGTTACCTTTCTTTCCTACAAAAACACAATATTTTTTTCTCACATCAAGTTGGAATTTCACAATATGCCTCTTTTTAAGAGAATTTATGCACCTAAAATTCTTGAAAAATATTAACATGAAAACAATGGAGGGACCTTCTCCCTCCATCATAGGATAATAGATCATCTCTCTTTCTCATAATATGTTAAAATAAATAATTAACATAGTCTATAATTAATGAATGTAATTGAGATTTTTACGTTATAAAATAAACTAACATAGAATACTTTTGGTTATCTATTGTTAGAGTATATTATATTCAATTAGATATTAAGATTAATTTAGTTATAAATATGTTAGTATTTTATATAATTGTTCTTCTATAACAAATGAGTTATTGTTACTTTGTAAGTATATATAAATAATGGATTCACCCTTATTTTGGTTTTTTAATTATAATAATATATGTTTATAATATTTGATTTTATATGGTATCATAATATTTGTTTTCTAAAGTAGGAAGGAAAGAATAAGAGATAGAGGAAGACTAGAAGAGGATCCTCAAGCACTCCTAGTTTCTTACTCTCATGTGCAAGTTTGAAATGAAACTTTTTTCTTATTTGATTTCTTGTGAAAATCATTTATTTGATTTTCTTGGCTTAGTTAATTTCATGTAGTTTATATTATTATTAAAAAACACTTTCTTTTTAAATCTCTCTAGTGAGAGTGTGGATATATTCTTTTAATAAAATAAAATCATTTTGTCACCATTTTTGCATAGGACATCCCAAAGTAGAAAGGAACCCATCCTAATATAATCACTTTAAAAGGACAAGTGTTTCCCTATCTAAAGGAAAAAGCGATACTTATGAATAATCACATTCTATAACATGGTATTGTGAATAGTTTAAAGCACCATTCCATCCAGTTATACATGTTAAAGGTGTAAGTTTTTAAAGATCACCAAAAATATAAAACCCCTATAAAGAGAAAAATATTTTAAAAACTATTAATAATATCTAATTTAGAGAGGAGTCCCATTCTATATTTGAGATGCAATATCTTCCTAAAGGATCACCTAACACACATGAAGTGCCATTATATAAAATCTTTGCACAAGAGCATTTTAATTGGGTGGTAAAATATTTAAATATTTTATTCTATGTTTTGTTTTAAATATAAAAATTAGGTGATATAAAAATATTTTGAATTATATTTTTTTATTTGATTGGGTAAAATGCTTTTGAAACTAGAGCTATGAACTAAGGAGGTGAGGGTTTTGACAATTAGACCCACATCTAGGTACAACAAAGAGGGTAACAAAGTATCCCCCTAATAACCAAGTACATAGAAGAGGGTTTTAAGGCTCCCCAAACCTTTAAAAAGTGAATTAAAGGTACCCATAACCTTGGCAAGACTAGAGAACATGATGATTTTAAGGGTTCCCACAACCATGGGTTTTAAGGATCATGTAACCTATAATACATAAATATGTTATTGAATAGTGAATCTCAAAGGGCTATCTCTCTTCATCATGTCTTCTTTGAGGGTAATATAAACTATAAAATATATTAGAGAAGGAGGTTTTCTACCACTATGGTCTTACACACAACCTCCATACAATAGACTTATATTGAGTGGATTTATCTTCCCATAAAGATTTAAAAACCTATTCAAAACATAAAAATAGAGTTTTAAGTCTCCCATAACCATTAATAAGATAAGTAAATGTACACATGACCTTAGAAATATAAGGGAGTTTTTAGGATCCCACAACCTGGTGAAACATAATAAGAATCAAACTATAGAACATAAGGTCAACTGGAAAAGGAGGCCTTCCACCCCTTGGGTCTATCGCACAACCACTAAAAAATGAAATAAAAATAAGTTGATTTATCTTCCCAATTAGAACCATAAACTTTATGAATCATATAAAGGGGTTTTTAAGGTTCCTAAAACCATTAAACATAAAAGGATGAAACAAAATAGTGAATCTCAAAGGGTAGACTCCTTTGTCATGTCATTCTTGAGGACACTATCAGATAGAAGACCATCCAAAGAAGAAGGTATTCTACCACCTGGGTATTCCACCCAACCTCCACACTACTAAACATGAATAAATAAAATAAAAACCCTTGAAAAGGATTCATCCATAAATGATCTAATTCTGGGAGATCTCATAATATAGTTAGACCAAGGGTGGGATCCTCTAACATCTACTCTTAAATTACAGAAGGAGGCCACAAAAAAACATGGTCCTCATAAACCCATCAAAATTCTTTTCATAGAGTTTAGTACTCTTAAAAAACAAGTATTCCATAAAAATAATCACTTTGAGATAGACCAAAACATTAAAAGTGTTCGGATGAGATAACTAGATTATTCCATTGTCTAGATAATTAGATAAGTTTAAAACATGGTTTCCTCTGATAACTATGCCATTCAACAAAATAGGGGAGTGGGTTCCTCTAACAACCATATTACCCAAAAATAGAATCATGGGGTGGGATCCTCCATCTTTCACCATAATGAAGGACCATAGATAAACCAAATTACTTAGAGTGCTCAGGTGGGATAAATGGATTTTTCCATTGTCTAAGCCATCCGAAGGGGTTAAAGCATGAAATCCTCTAATATCTATGCCACTAAAATAACTAGAGGAGTGGTTTCCTCTAATATCCAACTTACCCAAAAAAAATATCCTTGGGTGGGATCCTCAATCATTTTACCCATAGAAGGACCACAAAAGAAAACCCAATGTTGTTTTATTTTCCTAGATTGAAATACAATTTAAACTGATGAAGGTCTTATGCTCCTTCCACTCCCAAGACTTTTTTGGGACTAGGATATCCTCATAACAACCTAAGGTAGACTCATATCATACCTAAATAGGGGATCTTGAAGAAAACCAACAGGTGTCATGATAAACTTTTGATCTAAATTTCTTTCTCAAATTACACCAAGAAACTCCCTTTTGCCTGACTATAGAACCAATTCTTTCTCATCTAGCTTACCATTCAGTCTTAATGGGGATGTTGCTGATGGTATGGGAAAACTCCTAGTCCACCCATGTTTGGCTCATCTTCATATCCTCCTTACTCTTATTTTCCTTCTCACCCACGTCTTATTGGAAGAAGTCTCTTTCTTTTCCCATCCATGTTAAAATATGTGTTCTATTTTCCTTGCTCAAACTAGAATTTAAAATGCTAAAGGTTTTATGCTTTGAAAATCTCCCATACAACTTTCCATTCAAAATTAGAAGGGATGTTAGTGGTGGAATGGACTACCCATAGTCCACATAGAACTGGGACATCTTCATCTCTTCCTTGCCCTTGCTTTCCTTCTCATCCATGTCCTAATGGGAGAAGTCTCCTTATCCTTACACTCCTTCCACTCCCTTTGATTGGAGACATTTTTAATTATATTTGATTTTAAAAAAAAAATTAAATTAAAATTTTATTAAAATGAAAAAACCCTTTAAAAGAGATTGGAAGGTAAATAATTCAAAATCCAATAATTGGCTAGACCTAAAAGCCAAAATATGTCCACATTATCTTGTTAAAAGTCCTACACCAAATGATTTTTTTACTAGAAACATTTTTAAAATATATTAATTATTTATATATTGTTTTACTTTAAAAACAAAACATAGATTTTAGTATAAACAATTGTTTTGGTTCATACTTATGATTAAAGTCATTCCATTTTGAACTATTGCATCTAATGTTTAACATAGTTACAATAATGACATCCATGGCATCATACCTTTAAATTACTAGGAAGAAATAAGGATCAAATTTTGTGTTTTTTTTAAATATTTCCCTCCATTTCCCATTCATCACTATCATTTGACATAAATCCTAAAATATTGAAATTTTTAGTATATAGGGAAGTTATGCCCATTTAAAAGGATTTATCTCTAAGTAGGTGTAATTGATTAAAAAAATTAGTTTCACATATTATATAAGTATCATGTGCAACTATTCTCTAATGTTCTTTAATATCTCATTCACATAACATATGGTCTGTGTAAAGGATGAGATTATTCCATGTACATTTGGGTAGATAGGAGGTTGAGCATATCAATATTTTTCTCATATCCATCTAAAAATATATATAAATGGAAACCTATAGGAGTAATAAGTAACCAATCCATCTCCTATTGAAATTTTTGTTTAAATGGATAGAAATGGACCAATACTTATTCTACCTGATACATAGTTACTTCATGATCAAAACTATGCTACATGGAAAACCAAGGTGAATACTCACCTAGAATTTGAATATCTTTAGCTCATTGTTGATGACACATTCACCCACCATGCCTCAGATGCTGACCAACAATGGAAGTTTAATAAATAAAATTACTAGGTGAATTATATAATTATGTTTAACATATTGGATGATATCTATCCTCATAAATGAGATGCTAATAAAACCAAAAATACTTGGGATAAAGGTAATATTGTCTATGAGGCTAATGACTAGAATATCATCCTTCATCTACAAATCTAGATTCACTATCTCAAGTTGAAGACAAGTGATAAACTTGAAATATTTTTTTGAAATGTTTTATCAATGTGGGTATGGGTCCCAACATTTGGAGATAAAGTGTCAGATTATTCCCTAGTACCCACTAACCTATGAGCACTACCACCCACCTATAATATATTTATGATGTATCTTAATGTATCTGAGATGAAACCAACCTTTAAAAATTTGGTTAATATGTTACAATAATAAAAATCTATACACGCAACTAAATAATATGAAGAAGAATATACAATTACATCACATTAGAAGGGGAAGAGGCCCATGAAGCTTATAATATAAGCCCATAAGCATAAAAAATAATAGAATCAACATAATAATAAATTTAATTCTAAAAACATATATAAAATTTGTGAAAAAAATACCATGAACTAAAGTATTATTGGTACAATGCAATCATACAAGGCTCCTCCAAAAATAGGAAGCATATCCACTAGCAATTTCCACAAGGATAGAATAAAAAGAAACCATGGCTAACATGTACATGGAAGTAAACTTGTTATTCATAGATAATGGTTATTTAGATGAGGATTATATCTATGTTATAGAGATAACTAAGGACATCCCTCCTCCAAATTTATTCTGGTACATGGATTATGATGCCATAAGGGACATGATAATATAAAAGGATTGATTCAACACTTTGACCTCTTCATCTTGTCAAGGTAATGTATCTTTTGGGGATGATACATCATATATTTTATAAGATACATGATACATTTCATTACTAATTGGTAATAATGGATGTACAATCATTGACATCCTATATGTTCCAAACCTCGCAAAAAATATATTATCTATAAACTAATTACTATATCATAGCTTTAAGGTTGAATTTGATGATAAAAATGGAAAAAATGTTATATCATTCAAAAATATTATCAAATGTTGAAAAATATTGATATATATTATATTGTATCAAAAAAATTATATCTTGATGTTGTCAACAAATCCAATCAAACTTTAGTTTTAAAAACTACCAACTCAGTCTATTTCACATGTACCTTGATACACTCAGTGTATGAAACATGGTAAGATGAATTCCCTCAATAAATAATAATATTTATATATGTTATATTTATTTTTATGTAAAAAATATAGATCACCATTTTGCACTAGTACATATCAAGATTCTAGTTCTTTGGATCTAGTACACACTACTCTAGGCAGGACCATGAAATCAAGTGTTAGTGGATTCTAGTATTTTCATAGTTTTGTTGATGATTACTCACACGAAATGTTGGTATATTTATTTAATACTAAGTATAAACACTTTTAATTATTAAAATAATTCAAATCCTTTTTGTAATGCAAATCTGGTCATAAAATTCATGTCCTCCCCTTAGATGGATAGGGGAATACACTAGTAAAGATTTATCTAAAATTTTGAAAGCATAAAGCATTCAACAATAGTTGAACGCACCTTATTATTTAAAAAATGGTGTTATAGAGTTATTTAATCACACTATTATGTAAATGGTGTGTTTCATGATTAGGAAACCCAAACTTCCTTATACACACTAGGCAAAAGTAGTTCAAAAGGTCACCTATCTACTAAATCAAGCACCCACTAAAGCTCTAAATGGTATTTTACACAAGAACCATGAATTAGGAATAATCATTATATATAACATATTCATGTTTTTGGATATGAATCATATATGTATGTCCCTAAAAATAAGAGAAAAAACAAACATGAAATCATTAGGGTGCTTTTCTTGGCTATAGTGAAGAGTTGAATGCCTACCGACACATGAATTCAAAAATTGGAAGATAGAAATTAGTAGGGATGTTGTATTTATTGAGAAGTGTGAATCCAATCCACCCTTTACACATTCACATTATTTGGGCATTGGACTTGTATTTATAATTTGGATAGTGATAGTGAAAATAAGGATAATTGTGATGGTCAGTTGGGTCCTCTACCACCCACTAATATTGTTCAACATATGCCCAATTGGTATAAAAGTAATATATGAGATGAAAAATTAGGTAGAGTCCCAAATAATTCTACTACAAGAATGAGGACTCATCATGGCTTATAATAAGTAAATTTGGCCCTTATGAGTGTAGTTTTAAAATAATTTGACCCCTCTATAGTTCATGAAGCCCAATAATCAAATCCTTATAAAGAGGCCATCGATAGAAAATATCAGTCACTGATGAAAAAAAAACATTATAGCTTGTTTATCTTACACCAAGGAAGAATATTATTAGTTTAAAATGTATATTTAAGACCAAGTGAAAAGTAGACAAAAATATTAACAAGTACAAGGCAAGACTTTTATCAAAGGGATATACACAAAAATAAGGCATTGACTATAAAGAGACATTTTATCATGTATCTAAGATAAATAATATCATATCATTTTTTATTATGGATACATAATTTGGATGGAAATTCCATTAGGTGGATGTGAAAATTACCTTCCTAAATTGAGATATAGAAGATGGAGTCTATATGACCCAACCAGTGGGTTTTGTTACACCTAGTCAAGAACAAAATATATGTAGAGTTTGCAAGTCTATGCAAGGTCTTAAGTATGATACCAAAGCCTAGTATATAAAATTTATGAGAATTTAATTTAACATGGAATCCATATCCTTCCATGTGATCTAAAACTCTACCTCAAAGAGAATGGGGTAGGTAGTGATTTTAATTATATAATTTGACTATCTAGTCATCACTATAAGTTTAGTGAAGATGATTGTTGCAATAAATAATGATCTCAAATGGTTTATTAGTAACATGTGTCCTACCCTTATTTTGGCATTATTAGTGTATTATTCACTATGGATGTATATGCTTTGTAATTTATCCCTTTAGCATATTTTAATTATCACACATACATGGGAAGTAATAGTTGTTAGAATATATTTAGTGTTTAAGTGTTGAGGTTTAATGAAGGCATCCATAAATATTATTGTATTAAGCTTACTCAAAAGAGGTTTCCCCCTTGAAGTGGTCTAAGATCTAAAGCTTATTTTGAGTTATTTTATAAAGTTCATTTTATTATTCATTTATTTTATGTAGTTCATAAATTTGTGTAGAAAGTTCATCACATTCGGTTTTAGAGCACCTCATCTAGTGAGTATATTTTGGAGGTTTTTTTAGTAGTTTATTTCTAGGGGATGTGACATTTATGAAAATATTTTTACTTGCCTCTATTTTTTACATATTCATTACATGTTTGAATAAGGGTAAATAAACCTCCACATAACTATGGGAAATACTGACATAATCCCTAAAACTCATTATGAGGAGTACCATAGGAACCCTAAAGTAGTTGGCATATTAAGAGGACCTATCAATGAAAAGGACAATGACCCCATCCTAATTGATTAGTTTCTACTGTGAGGTAAACCAAGAGTTATTGCTTAGGGGTAAATCTAAGGCCAAAATTTCTATAGAGTGTTACTTGTTCAAAAAAAATTGGTGTAGAAAGAGAATCTTTAAAACCCTTAGGGAGTCAAAAAAACTTGAGGACCATATCTAACATAACAATTTTATAAGACTATCAATAGAGTGATTACAGTTGAGAACAATTGGTAAGCACACACTTGTTGATAGAATTTTGGCAGGAGTAACCAAGTGAATTCAATTTAAAAAAAATATATTTTTTCACCTTATCTATCCATATATATTTTTGTTTATTTTCAAGTTTTCTTAAAACTTCTAAAATTCCATTTTGCACATTTTTTTCCTTGAGGGTCCATATCCCATTCCACTTCTATTATCCACAAATCTTAATTTTCTATTTTTTCATCCTCTTGCTTCAAAATTTTCCCATAGTGTTCCTTTCCCTTTTTTATATTTTATCCCTCTTGGGAAAAATATCTAGTTTTTCCATTATGATTCCTAAATTGCACTTTCCTTCATCAATCCTAACTAGGCAGTGCTAAAACAACTAGTAAAAGTACATTTACCCCTTCTGATTAAGCCCAAATTGAAAATTTTGCTTACTGATAATATCTTAAATTTTTTCTATCCCTTGAAAAAAATAAAACTTGTTATTCTATACACCCATGGAGGCATAAAGATCATGGAGGAAGAAATCACAACATTGAAAAACTAGGTCATTGAGTTAGTTGATACGATGCATGTACTAAATCATCAAAATAGCCTTTTGCTAAAAAAATTGTAGGAGTCTTATTTAGAGAATAGTTTTTCTTCTCCCAAAAAATCAAGTGAGACAAATATATGCTTACCTTGATTAAATGGTACATATCCTATAGGATGGATATATCAAGCTAAGCAATTCTTCAACCTTCATTATACTTATTATATGAACAAAGTCCCAATTGCTTCTTTCCACTTGGAACAAGAAACACTCAAATGGTACCATTGGTATCTCAAGTAAAATGATGAACCTAATTGGAAAACCTTTGCATCCTTACTTTTGGTTATGGTTTTTTACCTTAGCATTTGAGGAATTTATAGGATATCTCACCAAACTTGACCAGAAAGACACCATTCATGATTATCAGATTAAATTTGAGAAACTGTCTAATCACATTGAAGGATTATTAGATAACTTCTTCAAAAGTTGTTTTATTAGTGGCCTCAAAAATATAATCTGATTAGAGGTGAAATTATTTTATCCCAACAAAATGATGGATGTATTGGGTATATCTAAGTTATAAAAAGATAAGCTCTCAAGGTAACATTGACCTCCCACTTTTCCACCCATAAATAACACAATGAACCAGTGACTAACCATAACCATACCAATCAAGTACCTTACTGAGGCATATATTTGAGATCATAAGGAGAAATTATTGGGTTGTATTTGTGATGATAAATGGGTTAAGGGTCACAGGTACATCACATAAAATATCTACTTGCTAGATGTGGAATCAACATTAGAGTAAGATAGTGAGCTTGATATCCAGGAATTCCATGATGCTCAAGAAAAATAAAATGTGAGGACTCAATGGCTTAAGAGACTTAACTCAATATATCTATACACAAAATAGAAGGTGTTACCACCCATAAAACCATGAAAGTAAATGAGTTCTTTAAAAATATCCCTCTCATAGTCCTCATTGACTCTAGTAGTACTCATAATTTCATCGATCCCCACATTTCTAGGTAGGCAGTCTACTTTCCACACCCTTATTCTAGCTTTGAAGTCATGATTTCTAATGGGTAAAAATTTTCATATAAAGGGAAGTTTTAGAATGTGTGTATCACGATGGGTGATTACACTCTTTGCTTAGATATATTTTCCCTACCCTTAGAGGGATGTGATGTAATTTTAGGGGTTTAGTGGATCTACACATTTAGACCTATTCTATGGGATTTCTCTGAGATTTGGATGAAATTTATATATAGTGGACATAATCATACATAAAAATGTTTATTTCCTACATATTTTAAAATCATTAGTTCCCATCTCATGGAAAAGCTTTTGAAGAAAGGCTCACATGGGGTCATTGCCTAGCTATACTCCATCTAACTCAAGCTCCCCACTACTAATAACTTCCCTATTGATTTACAATCCATTATAGATAAGAATTCAACCATTTTTATAGAGCCAATGGGTATGCCCCCTTCATGCCTTGAATATCAACACATCATGTTCCTTCCAAGAAGCATCCCACCAAACATCTATCCATTCCACTATCCCCATCTATAAAATATTGAGATTGAATAGTTAGTACATGAACTCCTCAAGTCTAGATTTATTCATGCTAACACTAGCCCCTAACCCTCCCTAGTGATTATTATCCACATAAAAATGGTTCATGTTGCCTCTATATTGAATTTTGTGCCCTTAACCACCTCATTATCAAAGATAAATTCCCAATTTTGGTCATTGATGAGCTTATTGCTAAACTCCATGGAGCAAAAAATTTCTCGAAATTGGATCTTAATTTAGGATATCATTAGATCCATAAGCATGTTGATGAAATTCCAAAGATAACCTTCCATAATCATGATGGTCACTGTACATTCTTGGTCATGCCATTTGTACATACAAACTCCCCTTCAATATTTTCGGCCCTAATGAATGAAATCTTTCAGCCTTTCCTTCATCAATTTACTTTGGTTTTATTTGATAATATTTTGATCTACATCCACACATTGGTTGAGCATATCTAACATCTTGATAAGGAATTAAAATTTATATTATAAAATTAATTATTTTCTAAGAAATCCAAGTGTTCCTTCATTCAATGGGAAGTTAAATATTTTGGTCACATTGTTTCAGTCGATGGGGTCTGCATGGATCTATAAAAATTAGTGCCATGAAACATTGGCCTCAACCAACAACCCTTAAGAACTTTCATGGCTTCCTAGGCCTTAAATAATACTACTAAAAATTCATCAAGTATTATGGAAATATTTTATCTTCCTTGAATTCCTTATTAAATAAGGATAGATTCATATGGGATGTCATAGCTAAGCAAGGATTTGTGGCACTCAAATAGGTTATGTGTAGCACACCATTTCTGGCCATGTTGGACTTTACCAAAACTTTCACCATAAAAAGTGATGCTTGTGGTAATGACCTAGGTGTTAATCTTATCCAAGAGGGTCATCCCATTGATTTCACTATAAAATCCATTTTTAGATTAAATTTGGCTCTATCTATATACAAAAAAGAAATGATGAAAATTTTGCATACAATAAAAAAATGGCAACCATACTTACTCGGGAATCATTTTCACATTGAAACTAATCACCATAGTTTGAAATATTTATTGGAAAATGGGTCTCATCCCTAGCACAATGAAAATGGGTTAGCAAATTGATGGGTTATGATTATGAGATCACTTACAAGAAAGTTAAAGATAATATCATGGTGGATTCTCTCTCATGCACATTCAAGGACTAGACTTCCCTTTATAACATATTTATGCCCCTTCTAAACTAGTTAGAATATATACACTGAGGGTATGCACATGATCCCTCCTTAAACTACCTCATTCAATAATTAACCATGAACCACTCTATAGTACCACATTATTCATAAGATGGTGCTTCTCTATATTATAATGGTTGTATGGTTCTTCCCAATAGAACTAACCTTCATCAGTCCATAGTCTATGAAATCCATGCTTCTCCATCAGTAGGGTACTTAAGATTTCTCAAAACATAGATCAGGTAGGTCAAAATTTCTTCTAGAAGGGGATGAAAGGGAAAATTAAATATATGGTGGCCGAATGTGCTACTTGTTAATGAAACAAAGGTGAAACCACAATGATTTATAGTTTCTTGTAGCCATTTCCCATTACCACTAGATCTTGATTGATATTTCTATGGATTTCATTAAGGGGATCCCTAAACCTAGAGGAATAATAATGATCCTAATCATGGTAAACCACCTGTCTAAATATAATCATTTTTGTGCCCTTAGGCATCCTTATATAACCTCCATAGTCACACAAGTTTTCTTGGATCAAATCTTATATCTTCATGTCACCACTTCTTCAATCACCTCTGATTGTGATGCAACTTTCACCAGCCATTTTTAGATGGATCTATTTCAATGCACATGTACACAACTAAAGATGAGATCCAAATATCACCCTCAAATAGATGGCCAAATATAAATTATCGACAAATGCTTAGAAACATTCGTTCATTATTTTGCATTGAAAAAACAAAAAAAGTGGGCAAATTATATCCCCCTCACATAATGGTGGTATAAAGTGGCTCCCCCTTGCATAAGGTTCCTCACATGCTCATTCAACATTCTTTAGGATACTACACTATTGTCTTATTTTTTATGTATGGTAAAAGGGGAACCATATACTTGTCTCTCAAATTAAGTATGCCAAGACCATGCTTAAGAGACTTAAGATGATGGACTAAAAACCTATTGCACCACAAATGGAGATAATAATTAATTTTCCTCATTCAAATCCATAGTCACCACCAAATACCACTATCCATCAACAATTTATTGGGTGTTAGAACTCAACGCGGTTAACTTCGAGTTAACAATTCTTTTTAGCTCAACCATTAATAAATAATGTAATTAATGTTTTTAATCCAAATGCATATAACATGTATTATTTACTTTTAACATGATGGTTAGTTTGATGGTCCATTTAGATATCAAACAACAATGTTTCAATCATAATATATGAATATGATAACAAAAATTCTAAATATAGGAATAATTCATGTTTTAAGCGTATGATACAAGTAAAACCACTATTGTAAGTAAAAAATATACAATCAATGCAATAATCAAGATCCCTAATTTGTTTTAAAAGTATATCCAACTACTTTAATAAATATTTCATATCAATTACATCAATTTTACACATTTATAGTACTGAATATTAAAATACAAAAGTATAATGTTCTAAAGAACATAAGAACATAAAATAAGCTCAATCAAATAGTAACAAGACATGAGTGTATTATGTGATGGTTAAAAAATATTATGGAGGGAGATAATCATAAGAGTGATTTACCACACCAACCACATAACATATATCCCCCACAAAATCTCCCAACCAGGCAATGGCCCTGCCTACATGGACATGAAGATGATAATATTGTAAGTATCTATAAGTCAACATGAACCCATGTGATGTAATATAACTATTACATTTCATATACTAAAAATGAAATATGTTCCAATCATGATATCATGCACAACATGTTAACTAAATTAAACAAGTGAAATGATAATGTTCAGTTATAAACATTACTTTGGTCAAAGATTTCTTCAAAGTTTTTAGATCATATAGATCAGTCATAATCACACACACCAACTCAGATAGTACCTTATACATCATCAATTAATGTCAATATATATATATATATATATACATATATATATGTGTATATATATATATATATGTATGTATATATATATATATACATATATATACATGTTAACTAAATTAAACAAGTGAAATGATAATGTTCAGTTATAAACATTACTTTGGCCAAAGATTTCTTCAAAGTTTTTAGATCATATAGATAGATCAGATAGTACCTTATAATCATCAATTAATGTCAATATATATATATATATATATACATATATACATATATATATGTGTATATATACATGTGTATATATATATATGTATATATATATACATATATCTACCTTATACATATATACATATATACAATATATATGTATATCTATATATATATATATATGTATATGTATATACATACATACATACATACATATATATATATATATATATATATGTATGTATGTATTATGTATATACATATACATATATATATATATATATGTATATACATATATATATATATATACATCAATATGTATATACATATATATATAATGTATGATACATATATATATATATATATGTATAATAAATACATACATACATACATACATATATATATAAATCATATATATATATATATATTATATATATATAAGGTAAAATATATGTATATGTATATGTATATGTATTATGTATATGAGTTTAAATAAGTTAAACCCCCTTATACCTTTCAATTTATATTGATTGACATGCAAAACAACATCCCAAATCATTGTCTACAAGGTAAAACATAAAATAATTATAGTTTAAAATTAATAAATGCATATTCATACACATTATGCTACCCATAACTTTCCATTATGCTATAAAATCTAGATTTATCAATATTTTAATATACATATGATTCATAACAAAATCCACTTCTCATCATATAAACATAGAATTGAATACCAATGTGATCATAATAATAAATTCCACACAAAAATCAAGTTGATTTATACCAACAATATTTTATAAGATTAGCTATGGCTTAACATCTCATTTGATAGCTAGGATCTAAAACTATTAACACCGTATGCATTTTATAACCTTATCTACTTATGAATCACATCACCATAGATATATGATTACATATATACATATGTATTTTATATATATATATATATTTATATAGAGGCTTCATGCAAAAACAATTAATTCTTTATATATTTATATAATCATATAACTATGTCAATATTTTTAGAGAGAAGTATATACTTAACATTATTAATAGTTTCATCTCACATTTCAGATATATAATATTTAATAACTTAGATCAAATATCCCTAAAACAATTTAAGGTAAATTTAACTCAATCATATGACTACCTTATAAAGAAAGATAAACTAGTTCCTTCTCAACTCAAATAATATAACTAATTTTTAATAAAACTAGGATATAAAGTAAATACTATTATCCCACAAATGTTTTTGTCCAACCATCTCACTATAAGCATACCTACACTTGATCAAGAGAGTATTCCAAAGCATAAGTCCTTAACAATTAACTTATACAACTGAATATTTACACTCCTTAAAACTACCTAATATTTATAAATAACTAATGTTTGTACCTATTTTAAATATGATTATAACCAAATTGAGTGTAAACATTTAATACCCATGTTTCTAATTGATATGTAGTAACATATAACAAAATATAGGCTTTTAAATTTGCCACACATATAAATATATATGTTTATATACAATATGAATTACATCATATATTTACCTATATAGTTATATTTATTATTTTTTTAACCTAACCCCCGAATTATAATTCCTTAATTATGGTTTAACCAAATATTTAAAATATTTGATCTTACGAGTTTAAGTAGATCTCAAATTTCCTAGTGAATCTAAAATGGGTTCACTTTAGGATTCTATGCACTAAATGCATAACTTAATAAGTCAATAAATATTTTCAAAATAAAATATATCAATGAGACTAATTTTTTTCACTTATAGGTGTAAACATAATAGGTTTATAGGTGCATTTCACTATCCTTATACCCAATACAGAGGAATATTTGCAAAAGTATTTTATAACAAAAGGCATTGATTTAATCATGTCTCAAGAGAATACACTCAACCATTTCTAGGTGGTACTAGGTTTATATGTTCAAATATATAATGGTCTAAGTTTATCCCTAGATTTAAACGTGTGTGTGTGTGTGTGTGTGTGTGTGTGTGTGTGTGTGTGTGTGTGTGTGTGTGTGTATTTATATCATTTCCTAAAAATATATTTCATTTATGATATTAAATTCACACACACAAAATCAAATAATGTAAAAAAATTATCAAAACCTACCTCATCAGGATTGTCTAAGCTCCTTGATAATATTTGTCATTTCCCTTTTTATTCTATTTTCCTTGTCCACTGTATTTCCTTCCCCTCGAACCTCCTTTCCCCCTCTAATTATTCTATTATTCTCTTTCATGTTAAACCAACTCCTCAAATTTTTCATTCTATCATAATTATATTTAAAATCATGTTTGATAACATTCCTATTTAGCCCAGCAACTGTCATCACACTCACAATGCAATTAGGTCAATAAGCATAATGATCACAAAACTATGCAACCCTAGAAAGTTTTTTTATATTCTTCCATATGACAATGACTTTGACTAAACCAAGTTTTAAATTTTGAAAAGTTTTAAGAACATTCCAACATAATAAGTTTGTTACAAGATTTGTGATGATTTACCAAACATGGGTTTTAATATAAATCCCTTTTTCTTTTCTAAGTTTTAGACTATGCATTCATAATCCATTTGTACTCTTTAGTCTAGGTTAGGTTTTTAAGCCCATTGTTAGGATTGTGGAGCACAGAATGAGTTGCTGAGTGTCAGAAGTGTTTGGCGTTGGTTTGGCCAACCGCGTCGGCAGGGTAGGTCAATAAGCATAATGATCACAAAACCATGCAACCCTAGAAAGTTTTTTATAGATTCTTCCATATGACAATGACTTTGACTAAACCAAGTTTTAAATTTTGAAAAGTTTTAAGAATATTGCAGGTGTATGTGTGTGCAAGGTCAAGGTTCACAGTAAGTGCTTGTTACAAGATTTGTGATGATTTACTATAAAACATGGGTTTTAATATAAATCCCTTTTTCTCTTCTAAGTTTTAGACTATGCATTCATAATCCATTTGTACTCTTTAGTCTAGTTACTTGGTGAATCTGGTTAATTTCCGCATATTAAGTTGCTTGGTATTAGTAATCAAATTGTGTGCTTCCGGTGCCCATCTCCAAGTTTATTAACTCATACCAGTACACTAAGATTCTACTACACCAAATCAACAATAGATAAATAAATTTATTTTATTCATGTAATACCAAGTATAAATAAACCAATAATCAATACTCTTAAACAATCAATCCTTTCACACAACAAAGTCATCAATGGAATAATTAATCAAAATAATGTACTCATTTTCTATTTAACATGTAATGAAAACATCACAACACAACTAGAGACTAGTTGAAATGAATAAATTAGGTATGAATGAAAAGAAGTAATGATATGCAACAACATTTAAACACCCAAATAAATATCATGCAACAAATAATTGTGGTGTGTGCAGGGTCTTTGTTTTCATTCTCTTTACCCATGCCATCACCATCTATTCTTCCTTTTGTGATTATTCTCTTCCTCCATATTAGTGTACATGGTGGATTGACCCTACATCCACCTCAGTAATATAAAAATTTAGTTAGCCTATAACATGGTATAATCAACAAATAATATTGAATAAACTACTAAGTAATAATATTTGAACATGAAATCAATCCACTTGATCTTAAAAAATACTAACCATAAGCAAAAACTATCAAAACAAATATTAAGTAACAATGCACTACCACATCAGATAGTATAATAATCCAACTAATGAATAATCATCATTTTGGTAACCAAAACCTTATAATCCACTAATTAATGCTAAATTTTTCATAGATGAAAAACTAGATGTGACATCGAGAGTCTCATTTACTTTACATACACTAGTCTATATATTAGCTATGATGTTAGTTATCTTTCATGTTTCATGAAAGAACCAAAGAGTCACTATAAAGTATACAATTAGGTATTAAAATATACTTTAGGTACTATGGAGTATGGCCTATAATAAAATAAAAATGATAAATTTTTCTTTTCATGTTACACAAACATAGATCATGTAGTTTTTATTGACAATATGAAATCCACTTATAGATGTGTTCTTTCTAGGATCTAGTCCTTTCTCATGGGGGAAGAAGAAAAAAAATTCTTATCAATATTTTAATGAGGTACAATATTTTATAGTAGGATGAATTATTTTTGAAGTGATATGACTATGTTGCATACTTGTAAGATTAGGCACAATGGTTCTATATTTTAATAATCAAGGTGTTCTAAAACTCTTTTACAATCTAGTGTTTATGACAAGAATCACATCTAATTTTAGGTCCATTTAATATGTGAACATGCTCAACAACACAAAATTTAGCTCTAATATTTCCCCACCCAATATTAGAGTTTAAATGTCTTCACCAAGTCACTTGCATAGGAAAAACTTTAGGAATTCATAAATTCTCTCTTGTACTCTCAATACTCTGATGAATTAAGGGGTGGAATGTTATAATACATAATTAACATAGTATAGCCATAAAAGTGTAAGTTAATTTTTTTTCTATAAAACAAAATCACATAAAATATTTTTGGTCATCTATTGTTGAGGTATATTATGCTCCCATAAATATCAAGCTTGGTTTAGTTAGATCTATAATATAAGTTGATAAAAAAAACATATTATATTTAATCTATTATTATTATTATATAAGAATATATAAATAATGGTTTTCACTATGTAAATGATGAATAAAAATACTATTTTTTAATAGATCTATTTATAAAGTCTAAGGGTTCATAAAATAGGTATTCTTTTAAAATTTGTCACTCCAACCTCATTGCACATTTTTTTTAAACTATACCATTCTCCTTTGGAGTATAAAATTGATACGTTTTGGAGTGGAAATTCATACTTGTGCTCCCAAAATCCACCTTTAAATGGAAATTGTCATAAATATCATTTAAGTGAGACACCCTAGGAGAACTAGTTCAATGGATAAAGTTAAAAAAAATTAATCTTATCTTATGTGGAATCAAATTAGCCTACAATGGTGGAGTATAAATTATATTTTTAGCCTCTACATGTATAAGTGTATCAAAATCTAAGACCTCTTTAAAAAAACTGGTGTTATCAAATTTTGTATTCCTTTGAAAAGTATTTTGTGCTACAAAATTTTCTTATATAACCTTTACTAGAATATCTTCCATAGTGAGTAAAATGGCATGTATCCCTAAATATGTAGGTTATAAGTATTTTAATATTTTAATAACTAAATACCTACAATCATCTTTACTTGGAAATTAAAAATAGATTCCTAAAATATCTATTGGAATTTCCATAACTACATCCAAATTGAAAACTTCTCAGTCTCCCCTATGTTCATGTTATCCATCACCCTGATATTTGACCTTAGTAGAGAAATTTTCCCTTGTTTATTTATGATTTTAAAAATTACCTTAATTATTTTATATATAGTTACATGAGGTATGCCTTGTCTTAATATATCTTGTGGTGAAACCCATTCAATATTCACCTCCCCTATTACTAGTTCATCCTCCTTCATATCCCTATTATTCTCCACTACTTCATCAAAAAAGGTTAGTCAAAGTTGGAGAAAATCCTATTATATTACTAAAAAAATTGTCTCCAAGAGTGGAATGAATAGTCTATAGTTGGGTGGTTTCATTCTCCACTTCCAAAGCTTTTTATTTTATGTAAAAATCATCCTCCATAATCTTTTTAGAATAAAATTTTGTAATCAACTTCTCACCTTAAACTTGGGTTAAAATGACCTCTTTTTCATTTGAATAACAACCTTTGTTTTAGTGGGATGTGAAATTCCCACGTCATTGTGAACATTACTACCAATATTTATAAGGTGATGTTTAGGATATAATCTTAGCCTCCAAAACTTTTATGGCATAATAGGCTTATAGATGAACTATCCTTGCAGGGATTTTCTAAGACTTGTTAGAATATTTAATTTTTTTCATTTATCCTATTATCATTATTTTAAAGTGAGAAAAATATGAAAATATTATTGTTCGATTAACACCTAAAAAAAAAGTTTTCATATTCCACTTATATGTAAAAATAACACCATAGAGGATAATTGAATATTATTAATCCATGGTTCTAAAAAATTCACTAGAACTTTCAATTTGACATAAATAATTGATTGCAAGGTCTTCCATCTAGGATCAAAGGAGATAACTTTCATCATTAGTTTTATTACACAATTTTGACCCATTCTATTACATCTTTGTGAAAAATATTACATATTTTAGGGAAGAAACATATAACTATAATAATTATATATTGAATTGAAAAATATAAACTATGTATATAGATTCTAGTCATGATTTATTTATGTGAATATGGGGAAATAAAAAAGCAGATATGAAACCCTAACAAAAAAATATAAAAACCTAAGTAAAATGACACCATAAAGGAAATTAGGTTTTGTTTCACTAAAAGGAGTGAAGGACTCACTAATATGTTTTTCATTTTATTAGATTTAGTGTTATAAACAAGCTAAAACTTTTAAATATTTATATTGTATAAATTATATCTAAATTATTTAGATCTAAATGTAAAATCTAGATTAATATTGATTTATTACACTTGATATTTATATAAATGACCACTAAAAAAGGGTACTTATTTTTTTCCATTCTATTTTAGTCTATGATAGTGTAAAATCATCAAAAAATCCCTAAAATGACTCTTTGGTCACTTAGATCACGAGAATGATACATGCCTAAAAAGATCTAGTAATTTAGAGACTTTTATGATATATATATTCTTTGATTAACTTTTAGAAACATCCATTATATTTATATTAACCAATTATATGCCATATATCTATACCTACCTATTAAAATGGTTCCTATATAATATCATAAACTTGATCTCATGCATAGATTCAATCTTTTTCTCCTTCACCTTGAAACACTTGAGCCACTTTTGACACTTATTTTGCCTATAAAAATGGTTTAGGTAGGATAGGTGTAGATGATATTTTGTGATTATGTATCATCTTAGTCTTTTAAACTTGAAAAAAATTAGACATTTTTTTATTATTAGTTATACACTCTCTTTACTTTCACAAGCCTCACATCTACTTTATCTTATGCCCCTTGACCTATCTCTTAGTTTCAATAGTCTTATATTGATGACATATTAATTTTATCTTGCCTAAAATGATTAAAATGTACTTATATTACACCTCTACAATTCATAGTCATGTACCTATTTTGATACTTCTTAGACACTAATGTCTAGGATTCATAGTAGCATCAATATTATTATCACACCCTGACACAAGTGTCAAGTGCTCTAAAGTCATCAAATTTTCAAATAAAACATATATTAATGGTCATCCTAAGTGCTTTAATGTGAGTTATTACTAAAATGGATTGATATAAATACAAGATCAACCCTTATTCATTCCTCACCTATGATATACCTAGTAAAAGACCAAAGACCATTCAATTGAGCAAATCTTCCATATTTATTATTATTTCCAAACCATTCATAGGGAATGCACATCTATAGGTCTGAAGTAATAAAAGAGCAGCCCAAGAGCCCAATTTTACAGAATACAATCTAGGTCACTATTGTACTTAATTTACACACATTACATGATTCACCCATAAGTCAACACAGAGGGGACAACCACATCAGTCTTAGGCCCTCTTCAAAGTATTGACTATGTAAGCAGTTCCCTTTGATAATAGGGCCATTGGAGTTAGATAAAAATTATATGCCCACTAAACCATTTTTTTCCAAGGTCACATTGAAGATGGAAATCTAGGGTTTTGCCATTTCACAAGGAAAAATTGTCTATGACCCAGATCTAAATGCACTAGAGCAAAGGTAAAGTAAGACCTAAAAGAATCTAGGTGGTCACATCCTATTTCACTAGATATTCTATACATGAAACTATTATTAGATTCAGAAAGTAGTGTCAACATAACTATCTAAGGTTAACACAACTATCTAGATAGCCAGAGGCACTAGATCTAGAATCTGATAACTATTCTAGAATTGTCTTCCCACCTAATTATAACCTTTTCTAGATCTAGAATTATATTAACATTAGAAAAATATAATTACTTATCTTCTTTGTCATTTCTATATTTAGCCTAGTTGTAATTTCACTATTAATATTATCTCAGTATCATAATAAATTTAGTGTATGCTTATTTCTAAGTTTAGAATTTAATTTGATTATTATATATCTGATTATCACCCTTGTTCCATTTCATTTCTATATTATTAACCCTAATATTAAATAGAAATACATGCCCCCAAATTTAATTTTAGTGTTAAACATATGGTGAACCTTATCTTTGAACATCAAACCCGAGGTCACTTAGGATTTTCTATTTTTTTTCATTTTTACTAAAACCTAATTAGCATAAAATATTTGCAACATGGATGCATCCATTATCCATTTTAGATTCTAATAGGTCATAGTTCTTATAGTTTTCTACATTAATTTAATTATTGAATATTATAAGCAAAAATGTACCCTTAATGAGGAGGTTTTAAATAAAACACAACAATTAATCTCTTTTAGAAAACCTAAAATGTTATAGATCCAACATATAGATGCCAAGAAGCATGATTTCACCCTTTTTTCATACCTATCTCTTACTACATGATAGCTACCATCCTGCACCCATTATTCACCCATAGTTTATAATGGATTCTATGGTCCACACTATTATTAATCAAATAGGTAATGTTTCCCAACCCATCCTTCCACCTGTTAATACACAACAAGTGCCACCTAAACCTAGGCTTGTAATAAAATACAAAGGATACAATATTATTTACCAATTGAAAATACACATGCTAAGATTTCAATCCTTGAGTTTATAAAGCAATCTAATGTTTATAAAGATATACTATATGAGGAATTTCATGAACTTAGGTCCCAAGTAATATTGAGCCTACTTATTTTTTGGATGTTATGAAAGATCTTAAGAATAAAATCAAGCTCATCACATTTGAACCAATAAATCTACCATCCAAAGATGTTTTTGACCATTCTTCATATAAATAATAATACAAAATAAAGGTATCAAAAGAGTGCTCATTGATAATGGATCCATCCTAAACATTTGTATCATGAAATTCATTAAAGCTATGGGTATCAACATAAATATTATCCAAAGAATTGTTATGCATATAAAAGGGTTTGGCAATTCACACATCCCTCCAATTTGAAAAATTACATAGGATGTGACCTTATGACCAAAAATAATTTCAATTACTTTTGAAGTCATGTCCCAATATTTACATTATAATTTACTTTTAGGTATACCTTGGATACATTTAATGGAAGCTATCCCCTCTAAACTTCATCAATGTGTCAAATTCATACATGATGGGACCTTATTTTACATTCCCATTGATGATGAGCCTTTAAAATTTTATAAAATGATACATTTTGAAACTTAAGGCACCCATTTAATAATATCACCTAAATAATTCATCGCTTTTAAACATATAAATATGTATGAAACAAATAAGGCACAAAACTCTAGCATGGAACTAAACTCTAATATGCACATAGATATGCATAAGGAGAAAGAATCATTAACAAAGGAGCCAGAAAAACTTCAAGAACCCTCAACATTTGAGCTTCCTTTATTAGTAAATACTTTAAAAAATGATGTTAATATTTAAGATTATTATGATAGTGACAATGATAAATCCTATGAGATGATAGATAAAAAAATGTGAAACTTAAAATTTGATCCACTTAATCATTTGTCACATAAATTATTTAAACCTATGGGTCCTGACACATATAAGTTAAACCCACTTGAAAAAATATGATATTGAATACAAATAAGGGAAATACAAACTAGCAAAGGAGCATGTAAATGCTTGTTATTCCATGCATCCCTCTTGGTTAAAAACATTGAGTCAATCATATAAGGGCCAAATGCAAGTACATCATGTAAATAATGTGGAGACTACTCAAAATCCTTAATAACCATCTTTAAAAATCATGCTAAAATAGGATAATTTCAATATAATATTATTTTTATTACTTGAACACAATATGATTTATTTATATTATATTCGGCATAGATCTAGTAGCAGACTGATACCCATAAATAGAGTACCATACTATAATTGTCATTGGATCATTGGCCATACTACCAATCAATGTGTAGTATTGAAAAACATTATCCAATAATATAAAATTGAAGGACACACAAATATTGCATCCAAAATAGGTAAAATACCAAATCCTTCATATCTTTCACATGAGAAACATCCATTAAAGCAAAAAAATCATGAATATTTAACTAGTATTACTTATATTTAGGGGGTATATTGTCCAACTATTTGATTTGATCCAAACAAGTGGGATACCATTTATGGTACCACTTTTACAACATGATTGTGACATACTATTGATGAGGTAACATACTTTTCATTATATCTAAAGTTATGAGGATACATTATATTACCCATTACTTTTGGCTCATGTCTCCAAGTTTCAATTATATGGATAACCAAACACTACTCACATTTATAACTAAAATTTTATCAAAATTTGCTAGTTGAGTGGAATGCTAAAATAGATTCTAATGTAAATTTTGATAATATGGGTACACCAATTTGCATCAAACATGATGGACATGATAATTTTCCTACACCATTGGCTACAAGTAAACCATTACACATAAACTTTGAGGGATCACCACTACATTGATATAAACAAAGCATAAAATACTTTTTAGGTGACCCACTACCTTTTGAAGATTAGGACCTACTTGATTAGAACTACTCCAAAAAATTTCAAAATGCCAAAAAAATAAAATACAGTAAAAAAAATAAAAAATTAGAGCTTACATATTCTATTAGCTCCTTGGCATCCATTTGTTACTTTTATATTGATGTACTAAATACTTAATTACTCCTACATATAATGTGTCACACTTCTACTTCGATGCGATACATACATACACAAATACATGATACACTCCTATTTTAGATATTGGGCTTTCCCTTTACTCATTTGATTTGGACATTGGGGGTATCCACTTCTTCAATCTTGATACACACAGGTTATATGATCTGATGATCACTCTACACTATCATGTTTGATCTTACATATGTACTTAAATATGCCTATTATCCATGATTATATCTTACATATGGTAATTTATATGATTTACACCTGACATACTTTTATAACACATTTGGATCCATGGGCCACTATGACATGTATATGTTGGTTGATTTTGTTTTAGTTTATGAACTTCTCTAAGTATCTTATCTTACTTGTTTGAGCATTTGAATATGCCACCTTGCTTATGGCACTTATGCCTATGTATGATTTCATTGAAATTTATATATGTCATTTTTTAAATGTAAATTTTAATATGTCATTCTTGCTTTCATGTAAATTTGACTAAGTTGTGTCCCTTTGATTGTGTGGCATTTAAACATGCCCCTTATTGGGGGTCTTTTTAGACCATTATTTGTTGACTTGATTTTGAGTGCTCTTGTATGTGATGATACATTTTACCTAGATATGTTCCTTCTATATTCTACATGGTTACATGTATAGATTACATAGATTCTTACCATTTGAGGTGAGTTAACTCCCAATTACTATTTTTACCTCACCTCAAATTGGGGAATATTATTGGGGGCATGATTTTGAAGCATGTTCTCTACACTTGGCACAATTATTAGATTCAATGGGGGCATGCTTTGGAAGCATGTTCTTCACATTCATTTAGTATTTAGTACTTATATCAATTTGTAGTTTTAGTGGAGGAATATCATATGGCCATAGATCCCACACATTCATAGTTTTTATATTCAGTGGTGGCATGGTTAGGAAGCATGTTATCCACATTTATTTAGTATATGGTACTTATATTAGTTCATATATTCAGTGGGGGCATGCTTTAGAAGCATGTTCTCCACACCTATTCAATATTCAACATCTCTAATTTACAAAGGGGACATGTTTAAAAAACATGTCCTCAACATAGGTACTTATATTTGTTTTTAGATTTCTCTATATAAAGTTGGGGCATGCTTTGGAAGCATGTACTCCACACTTACATAGTTATCTGAATTGGCCAAAACACACAATTATATGATGTAGATTCATAGTTTTGGTATAATTATATACATCGGTACCATTTTTATACAAAATTTCAGCATGATAAATATATAAGTTACATATTTTATGCAACATGTGCCTGATATTTAAAAATCCAAATCAGTTTTAGATTATAAAACTATGCACTACTAATATCCTATGGACTTTTATGGACCATATTAAGCCAACCTACTACAGTAATTGGTTCACCTTTTTATATGGTTGAGTTGATCAAATCACTAAATCTTTCCATGTTTTTAGGTTTGAATTAATCATCCAACCTCACCAAATTATAAGTATCATTGGGTTGCATGGTTGAGATAATCTCAATTGCTAGGTGGCAACTCACTTTTATTCCAAATTTGGGGGCATGCACCTTCATATATATATGCACTTTAAAATATTTATCTATGTTTATCCTAATATCAATTTCATAGATTTACAATGATATATAATTTTCAAAACCACTTTTCAATAGGCAAGGTAGTTACATCCACACATAAGCATACTCCTAAACCTTTCTCTTTCAATTTTAATATATTTGAAATACTTTTAACCCATATTATATACACTTGTTTTATTGTTTATAATGTTCTTGGTTCTAGGTCAGTCACTAGAAAAGCACTCAAATTCAACTCAATCAAATACAAGGTGTGCATACACACCCAAGTACTTTTTTCCCCTATAAAATAGAAATTTCAATATTAGATTAAAGGGGGGATTGTAGATAATATTTTATGATTATGTAGCACCTCAATCTTGTACACTTGGAAAAACTCAAATCTTGGTTGTTCATCTTAGTTTTACACTCTCCTTTATTTTTAAAACATCACATCTACTTTAGCTTGTGCCCCTTGGCCTATCTCTTAGTAAAACTAGTCTTGTATCAATGAAAAATACATTATATCTTATCTAGAACACTTATGTATTTTATTTTACACCTTTGAAAGTTTTGAGCCTATACCTATTTTGCTACTCAATAAACACTAACATTCTTGATAGATAGTATCACTAACATTACTATGTTTTCCCAATGCAAGTGTATAGTGCCCTAAATTTTCAAATGAAACATACTAATGGTCAGACTAAGTGCTTTAATGTGAGTTATAAATCCAAAGGAATTAATATAAATACAATATCAACCCTCATTCATTCCTTAACTATAAGACACCTAGAAAAATACCAAAGAACACTCAAAGAGAATTCAATTAATCAAAGTTTCCCTAATTATTCCTATTTCTAAACCATTCATACGGACTACACATCTATAGGTATAAAGTAATAAATGAGTATTCCAATAGCCTAATTTTCCAAGTTATAATATAAGTCACTATTATAATTGATTTACACACATTGCATGATTCACACACAAGCCAACACATAGGGGAGAAATACATAAATTTGAGTTCCTCTTTAGAGTATTATATATGTAGGTAGTGTCATTTAACAATGGGATCATTAGGGTTAGCTCAACATCATGTTCCCACTAACCCATTTTCCCCCAAGGTCACATTAAATATGGAAATCTATGGTTTTTCCATTTAATAAGGAACAACTATCCATGAACCAAATTTGAATACACTAGAGTGGAGGTGAAACAAAACCCAAAATCATCCATGGGGTCACATCCTATTTCACCAAATATTCCATATAAGAAACTATTGTCTAACTTAGACAATAATGTCAATATAATTATACAGGGTTGATGCAACTGTCCAAATAGCTAAAGGCATCGGATCTAGAATTTGTCAATTATTTTAGAACTATCTTCCCACCTAATTTCAACTTATTACAGGTATATAACTAATTTAACATTATAATTAGTTAATTACTTCTCTTATTTTTCATTTATATATGTATCCTAGTTGTAATTTCCATATTTAGACTATTTCAGCATAATAAATTCAGTGTATGCTTATATATATAACTTTATGATTTAATTAACCTAATAAATATATGATTATCACCCTGTGCAATATAATTTATGTATTATTAACCCTAATATTAAATTTAAATACATAGCCCCACATTTCATTTTTGGGTTAAACATTTGGTAAACCTGATCTTCAAACATCAAACCCTAGGTCACTTAAGGTTTTTTTATTTTTCTCATTCTTACTAACCCCTGATTGGAATAAAATATTTTAAACATGGATGCATCCATTATCCATTTTGGATTCCAACATGTCATAGTTCTTCTATTTTTATACATTACTTGCATTGTCAAATCTTAAAAACAAACATGTACCCATAATGAGAAAGTTTTAAACTTAAATCAAACACAATAATTAATATCTTTTCAAAATTAATTTTTTAATGTTATAGAGCCAACATATAAATTCCAATAAGCATTCCCTTGATTTTTTTTCCTACCTATATCTTATTCAAATGACATATACCATCTCGAACCCATTATTCACCCATGACTTATATTATATTATGTGGTCCATGTTGTTACTAAGATAAGAGGTAAGATTTCCCAACCCATCATGCCACCTGTTATACATAAAAAGTGCCACATAAACCCAATATTGTAATAAAATCCAAGGGATATGAAATTTTTGACAAATTGAACAATCCACATTCTAATATTTCAATCTATGAGTTTAAAAATCAATCTAATGTTTATAAGGATATCTTATATGAGATATTACATGAAACACAAATCCTTAGTAATATTGACCCTACTTATTTTGTGGATATTATGAAATATCTTATGAAAAATGACAAGATCATCACATTTTAACCAATAGATTTAATATCCAAATATGTTTTTGACCAAAATTTTCCTTTATTCATACAAGTAACAATAAAAAATACATGTATCAAAAGAGTGCTCATTTATAATGAATTAGGCCTAAACATTTGTAGAATGTAATTCCTAAAAATCATGTGTATCAAAACAACTCTTATCTAATGCACTGTTATGCATATAAAAGGGTGTGATAAATCACATAGCCCTCCAATTACACAAATTACATTGGATGTGACCTTAGGACCAAAAATAATTTCAATTAATTTTCAAGTCATGTCTCAATCTTTACATTATAATTTACTTTTGGTTATACCTTAGATACATTTAATGGAAGATATCCCATATATATTTCATCAATGTGTCAAATTAATACATGAGGGGACCTTATTGTCCATGTCGATTGATGATGAGACTTTTAAATTTTGTAAAATGATACATTATAAACTTGAATGCATCCCTACAATAGTATCTCCTAAGCAATCCATCCCTCTTAAACATATACATACATATGAAATAGTTGAGTCAAGTATCATAGTTCCTTCATCTCTAGATACAAATAAAGCATTAAAATATAAGGTACACATAGATATGCATAAGGAAAAATAACCATTACAAATGGATCTATAAAAACTTCAATAACACCCAACATTTTATCTTCATTTATTAGTCAATACTAAGCAAAATGATGGCCATATTTTAGACTATTATTATAGTGATGATGATACAAACTATGATATGATAGATGAAAAAATTCAAAAAATAAAGTTTTATCCAATTAACACTTATCACATAAATTATTTGAATGTATGGGTCCTATCACATATAATCTAAACCCACTTGCATAAAATACAACATTGGATACAAATAAGGGAAAATCCAAACTAGTAGATGAGCATGTAAATACTTGTTATTTTATACATCCCTCTTAGTTAAACGCATTGAGTCAATCACATAAGGTCAAAATGCAAGTAAAACATGTAAATAATGTTAATAATTATCAAAATCCTTCATAACTAAATTTAAAAATCATGCCACAATAGGATATTATTGATATAATATTATTTTTGTTACTTAAACATAATATGATTTCTTTACTTTCTACTTGACACAAATCTAGTAGTAGATTTATACCCACAAAGGGAGTACCATACTATAATTATCCTCAAATAATTGTGCATGACACTAATCAATGTGTGACATTGAAAAACATTATCCAATAATATAAGATGAAGGATGCATACATATTTCATCCATAATAGGCAAACAACAAAATCTTTCCTATCTTTTAGATGAGAAATATTCCTAAAAGCAATAAAATCATGAAGATTTAACTATTAGTTCTTATATTGATGGGGTATATTATTAAAATATCTATTTTGATCCAAATAATTGGGATACCATTTGTGGTACCACTTTTATAGCATGATTACAACATATTATCGATGAGGTAACATACTCTCCTTTAGATCTGAAGTTGCAAGGATACATTCAATTACCCATTGTTTGTGGTTCACATGTCAAAGTTTAAACTATATGGATAACCAAACATGAACCAAATTTAAATATAAAATTTGAACAAAATTTTATAGTTTATTGTAATGATAAACTAAATTATAAAAACATACGTGTAAATTTTAATGATATGGGTACAACAATTTTCATCTAACATGATGGACATGATAATTTTCATGCACCATTAGATGTAGGTAAACCATTACATAGAAACATTGATGCATTAGCACTAGATCAATATAAAAAAATCATAAAATCATTTTCAAATTACCCACTACCTTTTTAATATGAGGATCTACTTGATTAAAATGACTAAAAAAACTTCCAAAAATACAAAAAAAATCAAAAATAATTTTGTCACTTACCTATTCTATCAGCTCCTTAGCATCCATGTGTTACTTCCATATTGATGTACAAAATAATTATTTAATCTTATATACACATATGTGTCACACTTCTACTTGGGTGTGATACATGCATACACAAATACAAGATACACTCTTATTTTAGATGTTGGGCTTTCCCTCTATTCATGTCATATGGACATTAGGGGCATCCACATCTTTGATATTGATATAAATAGGTTATATGATTTGATGATCACTATAAAATATCATGTTTGAGCTACAAATGTACTTATAGATTCTTATTATACAAGATTATATATTACACAAGGTAATTCATATGGTATACACTTAACATACTTTTCTAACACATTGGATCCATGGGCCACTATGACATGTATATGTTGGTTGATTATGTTTTACTTTATGCACTTCCTTGAGCATCTTGTCTTTCTAATTACAGAAATTGAATATGCTCCCTTAATTTTGGCACCTATTCATATGTATGATTTCATTGACATTTGCATATGTCATTTTTTTTTGTATGGACATTTGAATATGTCATTCTTGCTTTCATGGAAATTTGAATAAGTCATGTCCTTTTGACTGTGCATTATTTAAACATGCCCCTTTTTTGTGATCTCTTTGGACCATTACTTATTGACTTACTTTTGAGTGCTCTTATGTGTGTGCTTATTTACTTATACTATTACTATCTAGATATTTCCATGATATTTATTATGCATATTATGCCTACATGTGATCAAATTTGTTATATGTGCTTCAATGATACATTTACCTAGATATGTTCCTTCTATATGTTATATGGTTACATGCACATATCATAAATTTCCTTACCATTTTGAGGTGAGGAAACTCATAGTTCCTATTTTTTCCTCACCTTAAAAGGGGTCATATTAGTGGGGGCATTCTTTAGAAGCATGTTCTCCACACTTGACACAATTCTCATATTTAGTGGGGGAATGCTTTGGAAGTATATTCTTCACACATTCAGTATCTAGTATTTATATTAGTTTGAAGATTTATTAGAGGAATGTCATATGTGAATGGATGCCACACATTCATAGCTTTGAGATTTAGTGGGGACATGCTTAGGAAGTATGTTATCCACATTTATTCAGTATATGGTACTTATATCAGTTCACAAATCTAATGGGGGTATGTTTTGGAAGCATATTATCCATACCTATTTAGTATTTAACATCTCTTGTTTATGTAGGGGGCATGTTTTGGAAACATATCCTCCACATGGGTACTTATTTTAGTTTTCATATTTCTCCATTTATAGTGGGGGCATGATTTCGAAGAATGTCCTTCACACTTACATAGTTATCTGAATTGGCCAAAACACACAATTATATGATGTATATTCATAGTTATGGTAGAATTTTATACATCAGTACCATTATTATACATAGTTTTAGCATGAGACATATCTAAGGTTAATATGTTATGCAACATGTACATAATATTTAAAAGTCCAAATCAATTTCATATTACAAAACTATTACACATAGTGATACCTTACATAAATTTATGAACCATATTGAGCCAATCTACTATAGTAGTTGGTTCACCTTTTGCTATGGTTAAGGTGATAAAATCACTCAATATTAACAATTTTTTATATTTTAATTTATCATCAAACCTCACCAAGTTATAAGTATCATTGAGTTTCACGATTGAGATAATCTCAACTACCAAGTGACAACTCACTTTTTTTCCAAATTTAGGGTCATGTGCCTTCATATCTCTCTATATATTTCCTCAAATATATTCACTTTAAAATACACACACACACACAAAAATACACTAATCTTAGTTTTAGAGCCTTAAAATGATATATATTTTGAAAAATAACTTTCCAATAGGTAATGTGGTTACATAGACACATAGATGTACTCCTAACCATTATTATTTAAATTTCAATCAATTTCAAGTACTTTTAACCCATATTATATGTATTGATTTTACACTTTAACATGATCTTGGTTGTAGTTTAGACACTAAAAAATCACTTAAATTCAACTCAAGCACATACAAGGTGTGAATATAGACCATGGTACTTATTCCTTTCCTTTAAACTAGTAATTTCATTATTAGATTAAAGGGGGGAATGTAGATGATATTTTGTGATTATGTATCATCTTATCCTTTTACACTTGGAAAAACTCAGACCTTAGTTTTTACTCTCATTAATAAACTCTTCTTACTTATACAATCCTTGCATATACTCTATATTATGCCCTTGAACCTATCTCTTAGTTTGAATAGTCTTATATTGATGACACAAACATTCTATCTTTCCTAGAATGATTAAAATGTAATTATATCTCTTCAAGTTTTGAGCCTATACTTGTTATGCTACTCCATGGACACTAAAATTTAGGACATACAAAAGCATTAATTTTATTACCATGCCTTGACATAAGTGTCCAATTCCCTAAAGACATCCAATTTACAAATGAAACATATCCTAATGGGTGGCCTAAGTTCTTTAATGTGAGTTATTAATTCAAAGGGATTGATATAAATACAATATCAACCCTCATTCATTCCTCATATATGAGATACCTAAAACAGACCAAAGAACATTCAAATATAATTAAATTGAATAAAGATTCCCTATTTATTCCTATTTTCAAGCTAGTCATAAGAAATACACATCTACAAGTTTAAATTATTAAAGGAAAAAGACCAGAATCCCAATTTTTCAAGTTACAATCTAGGTCATTGTTGTACTTTCTTTACACACATTACATGAATCACATAAAAGTGAACACATAGGGGATAACTACATCAATCTAAGGCCCTCTTTATATTATTAGCTATGTGGGCATATTTTTTTGATAACAAGATTATTGGGTAAGATTAACATTGTATGCCTCCTAACATATTTTCCCCAAAGGTAACATTAAATATGGAAAGATAGGGTTTTTCCTTTTCATAAGGAGTGACTATCCATGACCTAGATTTGAGTGCACTAAAGTGAAGGTAAATCAAAACATAAAATCATATAGGTGGTCACATCTTATTTCACTATATATTCTATATAGGACATTATCATCTAATTTTAATAATAGAGTTGATGCAACCATCCAGGGCTAATACAATGGTCCAAATAGCCAAGGGCACTATATCCAAAATCTAAAAACTATTCTAGAAGTATCTTCCTACCTTATTTCAACTTGTTCCAGATCCAAAATTACATTAACATCATAACAAAATAAGTACTTATCTTATTTATCATTATTATATATATCCTAGTTTTACTTTCCATAATTAGACTATCTCAACATAATAAATTTAGTGAATGTTTATATCTAATTTTAACATTTAATTAGTTTGTTATAGATCTGATTATTACCCTTATACCATTTCATTTCTATATTCTTAACAATAAGCTTAAAATTAAATATATACCCCCACATTTCATTTTAGGGTTAAACAATAGGTTTATTTGACCCAACCACCCCCCATTAAGTGGTTAAGTATTGCACACATTCTAATTCTCTAAAGAGGCCCAAACTACACATAATTCATACACATAAATATGTGTGTGATAGCAATGACATATTATTATATAATACAACCATGTGTAGCTTTTGACACTTAAAATCATGTGGTTTTATCCTTAAAATATAATTTAGACTTGGATTGGTAGCTATTATTTTTAGGATTTTTATACATTTGGATTCTCTAGGTAATTTCTTCCAGGATGTACAAATATATTCCTTAATTTGTTAAATTCTTGTCAAATAATTTCCAAATAGATATAAGCTTAGTCTTGATGTGTGTATATAGAATACTCTTCTATTAATTTATTTCCATTATTGACATAAAAAATAAGTGATAATTCTAAATGGAAGGGTTTGAACTTGGAAAATATTTATTCAAAGGTGCACAAAATTATCTGAGGCAAGTAGACTATGTTGATAACTAGACCCATATGATTATTTATATAAAAAAATTTAATACAAGAAATAGTGGTATAGGATGAGGTGAAAGGATTATTAGGTTAATGAATTCGTTAGTAAAAACCTAGGGAGATATTTTATTTGAATAACATCAAACTTGGAAGGACATAACCATAGGTAATTAAATTGCTAGCAGATGCAAGTAAGAGTTAATTATGTATGGACAAGTTGTGTATGTTAAGGATTGGTCAAAAATAACATTATCAAGTGTCTAATACCAAATTTAAGTGTCTATAATGTATAATTTGATAGATAAACAACACTAAAACACTAAATTTTTAATGTGGCTCAAAACTAATAAAATATTTCATAAGAAACTTTCTTCTATCTAAGTCATAAAATACACTTCCATAAAGCTTACCCAAGTTTTAACTTCTTTTGCATGCCACCCAACACCCTATTTGCATTTACATTAAATTTTCCTAAAATCACATGCTATAAATAATATAAAAAAAATTTGTCTATAATTACTTAAAATATTATTATAATTTTTATCCTCATAGTTTTTACTAGAATATGATTGAGTCATCTAAATATGACCATGAGTATTCATTACCCACATGACATCTTTACAAAGTGATAATTTCTTATGGAATAAAGTGTGTATGAAAATTTTATATCACAATAATGATGGATCATCAAGTTATTTGAAATGTTAATCCATTATATTCTCATCTGGATGATATATTATAATGTGTGATTTGAAACATTGATCTAAAAACTACATACATAATGTTTTCTATAAATTACTATCACTAAACCAAATGGACTATGGAAATAATATATATCTTATATTTATTATATTCCATATGAATTATTATGTGATAATCATAAGTAAATTGGGCCACTTAATCACACAACATAATAGGCTTATGCTAGGATGACAAAGGTGTCTAGTTTCCACTAGGATTAGCTTTCACTTGCAAAAATTACATGCATAATGGAATTGTTTGATCCTAATGTTATGAAATTTAAAATGAAAAAAACAATCAACAAGTAGGGTGTTACATAAGGTGCACAGGTCTATTTAACTCTTTTTTCATTTATTATCATTTAATGTTGTTTTGGCATAAGAATATGGCTCTATATGAATTCAGTTGTCTATAAATACACATTTTTAGATCATTTGGTAAAAATACACACAAATTATATATCTATCACTCATAAATAAATTACAATAACACAATAACAATCATGTTTTTTTAGAGCATTTATAATTATTTAAATCTAGCATTATATTATCAAGAAATTTTTGCATATAAACTAAGTTTTATCTATGTTATCCAATTTCCATTTCTAGTGTTATTTAATTTTTGTAACTTAGTGTTATTTGTAAGATTTTTTCCCATCTTAAGGGTAAATTTATAGGTTTATATTCTTATGATGTAATTATTATTTTAACTTATTCAAAATACACCTCTCACCCCTATGTGTTTACCTTCCTATGCGAATTGGATAATTAATTATGCATTTATATTTATATTTATTTAGTGTTACATATATTTATTTTTCCTAATGAAATTTAATTCATATATTTTCATTACAATGATTTGTTTTTAGGAATCACGTATGAAATATTATGATAAACTAATTTTAATTATTGAGTGGATTTAATTAAAGGTAGAATTTTAGTCACTACCAAGTGAGACATTGATTTTGTGTATAAAATGTCATTGAAGTCATTAAGAGGATTATTTTTTCCATTTTTATTATATATTTTTCACCCTATCCTTTCTAACTGCATGCTTCATCTATGAAGTATACAAGCATTTACTATTACACCCACTAGGGTTATATGCCCATATTTGGAGTTATCTAAACATAAATTTGAAAATGCCTGAAAAGCAACATAGGAAATTATGGAGTGGAGGAAACTAATTACCTAAATGATAATGGTTTGTGTATAATATTTTTTTAAATCAACATTGGTAAAGAAACTAATAATATCGTTGAAGCAATAGGAATAAAGTAAGGTGTAAAGTTTGTCAAATATTTTCATATCCCCATTTTTTAATTTTTAATTTTCATTTATGGACAAACTATAATTAAAATAAGATAAATTTTAACTAAAATTAATCATTATTGCTTATAGGTGGATATTGTGTAATGTTATAATGTGGTTAGAATTAATTTTTTATTTAATCAATTCATATTGTTTTATATATTCATGATGACATATGCTAACATGTACTTTAATTTGTGTGATTTATGAGTAATAACCACACATGGAGGATATGTAATTCATTATCAAGTGGGGACAAGACAAAAAAAACCCACACATGCTCATATGATGCTTTCTTACTTGTTTTTATGTGATTTATAAGTTTATTGCATATCTTTTTAGTCTCAAGTTATGTGTGATGCATATGTTTTTGGATGTGAGTTCATAATATCATTCTAGAGTTTTTGTTACATTTTGGGAATTTATGTTTCATATCCATTCTTTAAAAATGTGTTTTCATGTGTGATATTTTTGTATAGTTGCATATCCTTCATTATTGTTTGAAATTCTTGTGAAGGAGTTGTAATATATAAGGTGCTAAAATTTTTATATAAAAAATTACTATGATTTGGTTAACATAATTAATTAACTTATATACCTTATTTTTACCATTAATTTTATCATAAGACCATAAATATTAACCTGGTTCTTAATATGTATCCTAAGCTATTTTTACTAAGCCTATAATCACACTTGTGTTTTAAAAGGACAATTTAATCTTAAATTCTAAGAAGAATTTAATTATTATCAAACCCTTCAAATATTAATTGAGTTGAAAACCATGAATTTAAATCCTAATAAAATTATAATTATAATTAAAACCTTCACATATTACTTAAGACTTATTGGGTGAATGGGATAATAAAAAACATCAATTATCTTTTATTAAAAGTGATTTATACTATGTTGGTGGAAGCATTATAATTACCATCTAAAGGGATTTAATTTAGAATTGTGTATGCCTTTAAAATGCCACAAGGTCATTTACTTTATAGGTTTGATTTATCTCTTCATTTTTCTATATTTCTTGGGATTTAACTAATTATTTTTTCAATATTTAAAATCTCACTATTGTATCCATTCTCAAGGAAGAAAATAATTAATTATACAAATCCTAATAACTCTACACATTACAAATAAACTAAAATAAAAAATAAATATTACTTATTTGTTGATTGGATATTATCATAGATACTTGTTTTTTACTTGCACATGAATTTTTTGGTGAGCTCTTTATTACTAATAATGACACATGTTTCTTTAGAAACCATATATGATGCCTTTTTTTTATATTAAACTCTACATAACATCTCATCTTAATAAAAATTCAAGGATTGTGGAGGATTTTGTTGATAGTTGTTATATATTATTATATTTTAGTGGGTTGATGTCATGCAATAACATCTATAGGGTCTAGTTAAAATGGTGGTAATCCATATTTCAAGTGGGAATTTTCCATATCAAGGAGGGAAATATAGCCTTGGTAGTTTTGGCGATGGAAAAAAAGAAAGCAAGCTTGGAAGAAGATATAAAGCTATGTGAGTGTGGCATTATGTTTTATTGTTTGAGTTTATTTTGTATTTCATTCCAAGTCAGCAAGGAATGCTTCCATTTGTTATTAATTTATTTTTTTATATTTAAACTAAAATAATATATAATTATGTGTATGTAAAAATAAATTGGTCTTGATTTAAATTATTTACATATAAATATGTGGATTCATTAAAGGCATAAAAAAATCCTTTGGCATATGATAATGATTTGTTAAAATTTTTATTTGAGAAATACCTAATCCCAATGGAATGAAAATTAATTAATTAAGTGCAAGAGATCTAGTCCATCTATTAAATTTAATAGTTATTATGTATGTTATTTTATTTCTTTGAGAAAATATTTTTTTTGGCTCAATGTAGCCATTAAAGGATAAATTTTATTTTCTCAAGGAACATATAGATGTGTATGAAATACTATAAATGTAGTTGGTATAATAATTGTGAGCTATGATAAAGGCAAAAGTTAATAAATAAAGTGAACCACCCTAGATATTAAGAGATAGTTGTATTTCCTCACCTTCTTGGTTGTATGTAGTGTTAAATGGGCTCAACCTATGATATGTGGATATAAATTTGTAGGTTCTTATTGGTTTATGTCATGTTTAAATGGGAACACCACTTCTAAATTTCATTATTATGTTGGTAGCTTAAGTTGAATGTCCTTTCCATTATTGTGATTCATTTTCCTTACAAGGTATTTTTTCATAAGGGTTTGGAATATTTCTTGCCAAAGTTGAGAACAACATTATGGGCTTACCCTAATAATGTAATAAATATTAAAGAGGTTTGTACATGAAATATTTTTTTAAAATGGGTGTTTGCTAAGGTAATAAATATGATGTGATTTTAATTGAATAGAGTTAATAGTTAAAGAAGGTTCTTAACAACTCTCACCATATAGAATACCCAAATATGATATGGGAATCATCTACACTCATAAGCATATAAAGCCTCCCCATTTTTAGTCCATAGACATAAATTTTTATTTAATTTTTTAATTGGATTATTGGCATGGCTTAGTTATCAATTAATTTAAATAGAGTGGGTCTATGAATTTTAAAATTATGTTTATTAGAGATAAAGCTAATATGTTGTACATAAATATTCTTAGTCATTAACTTAGATAATTTTAGCCTATATTAATGATAAAACCTTCTCTCCATTTTGTTATTGGGGCAAAAATTTTATGTCCTATATTAATGAAATACAACATGGGAAGCTTGCCTTATGAAAATGAGAAAATATAGCTTATGACTATAAGCGTAATTTATATGATGTGACTCTAACTTGAGAAACTTTTTGTTAAATTGTTTGTGATAATGTGATTATTTATTTTATTTTTTGTAAAAATATATTGACATTTGATCTAAATTAACCATGCTTATGATTGTTATTATACCACTAAATCTTTAATATATATTGAGAAATTTTGATCTAGTATAATTTATATGATCCTTGAAACTTGGCCCTATATTTTAATTGGGTTAAATAACATTATCTATATTGACAACATGAATATAATGAGTGAAATTTTGGGTTCTTGTGTAATGTTTTTGGAATGTTTGTCACATTATTTTGAGCTCTAAACTTTTTAAAATTTTAGAGTTCTAGTTTTGACATGAAGACCTCTAATTAATAGGATTCAATTTTATAATTCATATTACTTATTAATAATTTTTATATTTATACCAATAGCATTTAAGTGGAAATGAAATGGTCAAAAAAATGTTGTACTAAGGTAAAATTTGGTCCATTTAATGACTCTAATCAATTTACTTTATGAAGCTTGGAGACCTTGTTTTGGTAACTTCTTAAAACCAGTTGTTTAACATGATGACATTCTTGGAAATAACATTTTTTCTTAGAAGTTTCCCATAATAATTTACATGTTGAGAGGTAATATTAGTTAAATATTTTTATTGGACCTTATCATTAAGAACTATTTTTCGATGATATGCTTAGCTAGAGATATTATTTTTATATGCTCTTGAATGTTAATATGGTGATTAAAAACCCAACGGTGAATTCTAGGCAAATAACCTAAAGAAAAATCAATAAATTTATGTTATATATAGTAAATTCCTTAATTATATATATAAATTCACCTTCGACTTATTTCTATATCCCTTTACTTCAAATTAAATATTTACATGCAAGCGTATCTATGTAATTTCATAAATAATTATCCTTCAACATCAAGTAATGTGTACAAGGCCAAGTGATTCAAGGGTATCCAGGTTTTATGAGCAATCTTTCATTAGTTAGAATTATGTTAGTTTAGGAATTTATCTAAGTGTTGTGTTATGTAAGGTTTCTTACCAGACTTATGTTTTATTATGAGTTTTTACAAGTCTTCTTTGTTGTATCGATCATATTTGTGTTGATTTTTTTTATCATTTATGAGTGCCTTATTTATTATAATTTTATGCTTCCTATGAGCACACATGTGCCTGTAATGATCCATTATATTTTTTTCTAGAGTTTGATCCAACTACTATCTAATTGAGTATGAAAGGTCTAATGTGAGTTGTTGTAATGATCTATTTTACCACATAATTTTTCAGAAATTTTATGTATGTTTTTTTAGTATGTGACACTTCTTGAAGTAGGGTATTTGATGGATTTGATTCTTCACCACTAAGTATAAAGAGTAGGAGATATTTATTAGGGTCAATTTTTATTCATTATATAAGCTGGGTGTCAAGTTTTAGATCATTTGAAGAAATAGTGGTAATTTTATTTATTATCCTTAAGTAGACATAATAATCATGGTAAAAAGGTTTTTTTACTTTAAAGATGTGATGTTGTGCAACTTTTTATGTATTTGGATTTGTTAAAGACTGGTTGGAATTTAATTCAAAATGTGATGGAAGTTGGTAAGGATTTATTTAATAATAATTGTAACCTATTTTGGGAATGCATTGAGCTCTAATGTGTTCTTGTTCCTTTTAAATGTGAATACATTTAATATTTTTGAATAATGTTGGAGACAAACTAAGGTGTGTTAATGTTGTTAGTGGGGTACAATCACTTAATGTAAGTAGGTGTGTCTTCCATCTATATAAGGATTCCCATACACTTGTGTTAAAGGGAATCTTATTGTAGACACTATAAAATAATAAACTATGGTTCTAGATGTCATAATAACCCTCATATCACCCCTTGATCCCCTTAGGGATATTTCCTAACCATTTACCCCACTAGTCATTAGTAAGAATGGCTAACTTCAACCAATCTTGAATTTGACTCCAAACATCGATGGTCAACTCTTAACCATTGATGATTAAATCCAACAACCAATGGTTTTCCCCTAACTACCTCAAGAGATAACTACAACTCAAACTATAGCTTGTTTTTTTATTAATAGTTGTTTGATCTACCATTTGCATAATCAATGCATGTTAGGCTAAAATTAGATCTCTTATTAGACTTATTGTTTCACCACTCCCTTCCCTTTATATTAAAAGAGGAAGAGGAGGTGAAAGGGATCAAAACTTCTTATGCACATATTATTCTTAGTTCTGGCAAATCTAAAAAAGCTTCTAACAAACCAGTGACCAAGATAGAGATCAAAAGTGTTGTTAAAACTCATCAGTAGAAAATCAAGGTACAATCACTCTCCCAAAATTACTTTAGAACCTACAACAAGATTTCATCTAAACTCAACATTCTTCATACCACCAATAATAAAGCTAAGTATCTATTTCTTATTAGGATTCAATAATTAGTTTATTATTTCATTCCTTGTATCACTACCTCTTCCATCCCACTTTCTTATGTTGGAATTTTTCAACTCCAGACAATTTTTCTCTTCTCCAATACCACCCACAACCTATTTTAATAATATAAAACACCCTCTACCTAAACTAGACACCTTTGAACACTACCCTCTATCTTATAACTAACACCCAACCTAAACTCACCTTCTAGAACTTTCTTACAACCTTCCCAACCAAATGTTTTTTTCTAAGCTAGATCCCATAGTAACCACTAAAAATCACCTAACTATTGATAGTTTGACCCTAACTACCAATGGTTAGACCCTAACTACTGATGGTCACTATCTATCAATTTTCAATAACAAGTTGATTTGACCTATCAGACTGTAACCAAATTTCACTTTCTGAGGTTGTGCTTTATCACAGAGGATCATTTTATTTATTGAATCATGTTTGATTCATCTATCATTGATATTTAATTATTTATTTCTAAAATTATTCAAATTCATCTATATACCATCAAGCACTTCTCATATTTTATTTTAGTATCTTTTGTTATTTATGCAAACAATTTATCTTAATATCCAAGGTACTATCACTTTGCCAAAATTGCTTTAGAGCCTATAACAATATTTTATCCAAAATCAACATTATTTAGACCAACAAAAATAAATATAAGTATCTATTTATTATCATGATTCAATAATTAGTTTCTTTGTTTCATTCCTTGTATCACTTCCTCTTCCATCCCACTTTTCTATGTTGGATTTCTCCAACTCCAAACACTTATTCTCTTCCCCAATACCACCGATAACCTCTTTTAATCATTTGAAATGCCCTCTACCTGAACCAAACACCTTTGAATACTACCCTTTATCTCACAATGAGCACCCAACCTAAATTCACCTTCCATAACTTTCCTACAACCTTCCCAACCAAACATTTTTTTCTAAAATAGATCCCATAGTAACCACTAATGATCACCTAATAATTGATGGTTTGAACCTAACTAATGATGGTTAGACCCTAACTATCGACATTAATTATCTATCAATTTTCAAAAGCAAGTTGATTTGACCTATTAAACCCTAACCAAATTCCACTTTCTAAGTTTATACTTTATCATAGAGGATCTTTATATTTATTGAATCATGTTTGATTCATCTAGCATTGATATTTAATCATTTATTGCTAAAATTAGTCAAATTCATCTATCTCCCATTGAGAACTTTTTATATTTCATTTTAGTATCTTTTGTTATTTATGAAAATAATTTATCTTTCATTTTTAGAACTTAATTATTTAAAAGTGTAGATTAACAGCCTCCAAGGAACCTTATGTTTCTTGGATCTAGCTTACACTAGGAAATCCACTCTATTACCCAACTAATCAATAATTTCCTTAGTTATTTCTTATCTATAGGTAATATTACCATGTTAAAAAGGTGTATCCACAATCATTTAGATCAACATGTGCACAACATATCATGTTTTTCTACCATGCCCTAATTGAGTTTCTTATCACTTTATTCTAATAAAATAAATAAAATTTTATTGAAATAGTTTGACATTCTTGATGGGACTACCTAATAAATATCCTTACTCACCCTCCATTGAATTTGGATCTAGCACCACTTATCCCACTAAAGTAACCCAAAATCAAGCCAACCAAGAAGGAGGATCTACCTAGGATCTCAAAAGCTAGAACCTTTCCACTTATTTCTACCTTGCCTTCTATTTTGGGACCACATCCTTATTCCATCATAGGACCTCATCCTTATGTTAATAAAACATGTCTCCCAAAGATAACCCAAACCCAACCTCCTCTTCTAGCTATGCCCCTACTTATTCTTTTCATGCCCTCTACCTGTAAACCCTCCACTATAAAATGCCCTACTTCTAACCCTTTTATTTTCAAACCACCCACTACCAAACCTAATATTTCTAAAACTTCTACCTCTAAACCATGAACCACCTAATATAATCCACCACTCAAAAATCTCACTACTAAGCCTATTCCTAAGAAGGTTTTCACCCCAAAATTCAAAACCAAAACTCCAACATCGTTACCACCTTTTCCTAAGTCTTACTCAACCATCCAAAAGAGATTATTATAAGCTTATTTCTTGAATTTGACTCTCATCTAACCATTTGACCACATTAGTCCTAAGCCATCTTGGTTTTATGATATTTTGATTTACTCATACCATAGAACACTGAGATATCATATAAATAACTTTAAATCTCTCCAAGTCATAGTCCATTAGCTATGTGATGATGATGACCTATTGTCAGAAGAGCCATCCATTATCCCAAATCCACTCCAAGAACCACAATCCACCACCCCAAACCTACCTACTCTCATACTCTCTTCTAAGAGTGAGGAGGAACCAAAGTAGTAATTTAAGCTAACTCTTCCCCAAATATATACCATACATGTGGTCACATGAACACAATCCCAATAAAAGGATAAGGGGAAGATAAAGGTGTCCATTCCATGGATAAACCCTTATTTTACCACCTAATCACTCAACCAAACCCAAAAAAATGCACCTTCTCCCAAACCCAAGATATCCATCTTAGGAACCTCTTAATCTAACCCTTTCAAGTCAATCCAAATAATAGTTCTAAAGTAACTTCACTAAACACTAGTGAAGATGAGTTTATATGAACTAATAAATACCTTACCCCATCACCACCAGCCAATGATAAAAGCTTTATAGCACATAGAGGTCCAACCAAAAGATCCATAACCTCTACTAGCCTTTGTCAAATCCCTTTAACTTTTCACCCTTTTTATCTTTAAAGATTCAAAAATACCCTTTATTGATCCCCAGGATCTAGATTCTCCTATTTTCATTATTTCATACATCAACCAAATCTACATCAAGAGAGTTATGATTGATAGAGGGGCTATCATCAACATTATCTCTTCCTACACATATGACCAACTAAAACTATCAAAGAACATTATTTCAAAAACCATAGTAATGTTCCATTAATTTAATGATACTATAGCAACAACTCTAGGAACCATCATCTTTGACATTCATATAGGACCTCACATGTTTCTTGACCTCTTCTACATCATAGAAGGTGAGTTCCAATATATTGCTCTACTTGGGCACCCTTGGATCTTTTCTATGAAGTGTGTACCATCCACCCTACATCACTACATAAAATTTGATCACAAAGGTGAAGTATTTAACATACAAGTTGACCCAAGTCCTTTTACATCATGCAACATGACATACCACCTAAATGATGTTCTCCTCCTTCCCACCACCAAATATTCATCTATCAATGATGATTCCTCTTCCTTTACCAACCAATCCTTGACTAGATCATCCATTATTTATACTTAAATCCCAATAAAGGACCCCTTGGAATATAGAATCCAACATCTCTCACTTGGGGAGTATCACCTCTTGGCCTTGGATGCCTTCCCTACTCCTTATGAGTATGAGAACCTTTACTATAACCCTAATTATGACCCCAATACTAAAACCACTATTTATTTGGGCCTCCTAATATCCAAATAAATCTTATATATGGGTGAATTTATCAACCACCTTCCACCTCCTTGACCTCCTCTTTTCCTTGACCATTTACCTCTAATTTCTCATACCTAGATAAATCAGAGTTTGCCAAGACATACCTCGATAGGTTTTCTCATAAGGGATTTGATCTAGGGTGTTACAAGCATAGACCACACTAGTTGCCTCTATGTAAGACTCAAAATCCTCATAAAATATATGTTCTTAGTTTTGATCCACCCAAAGAGCCAATAGACTCACTTCCCATTACCATCATTGATGATAAGATCCCTTCCTCATTGTCCACTCCATCGTTAACATTTGAGGATTTTGACGTCATTCTGCCCAATTTTTTTCTATCAACATGATCATCCTTGAATCCCTAACTTATTGAAAGGATGGGGAGACCATAACCATTCATCTAAATCATCCTAAGATGGTAAGAGATGACTTTCCTACCATTAATACCATTTGATGTCAGGATGATGATTCCATTCTTACCTATCTTGGCATACACGATTCTTCTATCCAAAAATACCTTCCTCCTAAGACTTCAACCATGTTAAATTAATCCACCATGGATATCAACTTGGGTACTCTAGATAACTTGTTCATTGTCAAAATTGGTCAATTGATAAAATCCATAAAGCTTCAAGATTTCCCCTCCTTCCTAAAATACCATAACATAACATTTACTTGGCCTTAATGTGACTTGCACGGAATTGACCCTTCCATGGTCACCCATAATATAATCACCAAATGTGATGCCAAGCTAATTAGGCAAAAAAATCATCAAATGCACCCTCACATAGCCATTATCATCAAATAATAACTTCAATACCTCCTATCCATAAATTTTATTCAACCCATTGATTATCCCCAATGGGTCTTGAATGTCATCCCTATCACCAAAGCCATAAGGGGAATTAACATTTGTGTAGACTTTCATGACCTTAACCTTTCTTGCCTAAAGGATGACTTTCCTTTGCGAAGCATTAACTAGCTTATTGATCTTATATCCAACCATGAGATGTTATATATTATGGATGGGTTCTTAGGTTATAATTAAATCTTAATTGCCCCTAAATATCAACATAAAATACCTCTATCACCCTTGGGGAAATTTTTACTATAAGGTCATACCTTTTGGTTTGAAGAATGTTAATGCAACCTACCATCATGTTATGACCTACATCATTCATGACCATATTCATAAAATCATAGAGGACTATGCCAATGACCTTCTTGGGAAATTAAAATGTCATAAAGATCATTTTGCTATTTTTAAGATTACCTTCAAACACCTTATCCATTACCATGTCTATTTAAACACCAAAAAAATGTACTTTTGGGGTTTTATCAAGAAATCTCTTTGGATTTATCATCTCCTTTTGAGGAATTGAAATTGATCCTCCCAAAATCAAATAAATCCTTGACATGCCTCTTCCCACCCACCTCAAACAACTCTAGAGCTTGTAGTGGAAGCTCCAATCCATTCATTACTTTATCTCTTAGCTCTCTGATTGATGCTGACCTTTTCACCACCTTCTAAAAAAGGATGTATCTTTTAAGTGGAAAAAATAATATAAAAAGGCATTTTATTCACTTAAAAAGTACTTTATTTCTCTACCCATCCTCATTCCTCCCAAAAATGATCAACCTTTTTACCTATATATTTCTACCACTAACCACTCCATAAGGGCAATGTTATCCCATCAAGATGAATAGAATAAAGAGAAAGTTGTCTAATACATAAGCCATAGGCTTATAGAGTAAAAGACTCAGTAAACCCATACCAAAAAACTTTGCCTCACACTAGTCTTCATCACCTCCAAACTTCACCACTACCATCTCAGCCATAAGACCTATGTCATAACCAATACCAACCCACTAAGTATATGCACTCCAAGCCACACCAAAACTAGCATATGGCTAAGTGGATCATGATCTTAGATGAGTTTGACCTTGATTTAATCTAGTAAAAGTTAATAAAAGGGCAAGTCATCACCAACCAATTGGATAAATCACCCTTAATATATAACCAACCATCCTCCTTTGAATTTCTTGATGAGTCCATCACCACCCTTTCTCAGGAATACATCAACTATTAAATGACCATATTATTTGATAGATCAAAATGTCAATGTGGTGGGAGACCCAGTATCATCCTTATTCCCCTTGACTCTGAACCTATTCATTTATCCTTTAGACTTAACTTTGATTGTACCAATAATATGGTTGAGTATGAAGCCCTAGTCATAGGTCTCTAAATCACTTTAACCTTAGGAGTCAAGATGATTAGTGTTTTTGGCGACTTCCAAATCATGGTTAACCAAATAAATGTCTCTTATCAATGTAAGAATGATGTTTTTCAAGATTAAAATTAACTATTCAATATACTATTGGCATCATTTGAACACTACCATATCCAAACCATTCTATGATATAGGAACAAGTTTACCGATACAATAGCTTCTCTCACTTCCCAAATACCATCTGCACCTTTTGAATCTAAGATATCTATCATTATCCATCATCATACTGAGCCTTCATATATCAAATCAGACTTTCCAAACATCTTTAATGTAGAGGAGACCCAACCCAACCTTTGGTATAATCCTATCTTTGACTATCTCAACCTTACCATCATCCCTTCCAATTTTTCTAGGAATAACTGAAGAGCATTCATTTAGGGTACCTCTCATTAAAACATATTAGGAGGAATCATTTCAAAGTGTGGCTTTAATGGCCTTATTTTTTTCTACCTATGTAGTCAAGAGGCCTTTCATACTATTAGGGAAACACATGATGGGGTTTATGGAGGACACTTTAGTTTCCTAGATGCTTCTAAATGTATCCTTTGCCTTGTCTATTATTTTCCTAACCTCAACCAATATTTATATTATTATGTGAAAAAGTGTTTTAAATTTCAATGAAATGCTAATTTACATCACACACCTATCCATAGTCTCTAAGTATCCAAAGATTTCTAACCTTTTTCATAATGGGGTCTAGATCTTATTACTGAAATTAACCCCCATTCTTCACAGTGACATCATTCTATCATCACTGTAACAAAATATTTCACCAAATGGGTGGAAGATATTTATCTCATTTTAACTAAGGCCAAAAATATCATTGAATTTATTAACCATAACATTATCTATCATTTTAGTGTTCTACATAAAATAATCATTGACAATGGTAAATATTTTAAGAACAATAAAGTCCAAGGTCTTTATGATGCATTTGGTATCAATTTAAGTTTCTCATTGACTTATTACCCAAAAGCTAATGGATAGGCCAAATTTTCTAACAAAACTCTTAACAACATGATAACTAAATTGGTTAATTCATCTAGTTATAATTGGAATTCACACATCCCCTTCACCTTATGGGCATATCATACTAGAATTTAAACCCCTATGTGTGCTACCCCTTTCTCTCTTATTTTTTGTAGAAAAAGTTTTCTTGCCTCTCAAACTCTAAATTACCTCTCTTAATATATCTATATAAGACATCATTTTTGAATATTATTATCATCAACAACATTTATCTAAACTTGAGCTACTTGATGAACATCATTTAGCTATGCTTACCCATCTTCTGGTCTATTAAGAATGAATCAAGCACACTTATAATAAGCACCTTAAAGTGTGAGAATTCAATATTAGAGATCTCATATTAAAGGAGAATAAACATGTCACCTATATGGAGAAAATCAAGTGGGGAAAGTTTGTTTTCAACTAGCTTGGACCTTATATAATAATGCACAAGTATGGATTGAGAGCTTACTAGTTATCCTCTCTTGAAGGGAAACCAAAATGTGAGCCCCAAAATACTTCACATCTAATTCCTTTATTTTTTTAAACAAGATCAAACTCAACTTTTATCCAACTTAAGTTCATCCCTTATTTTCAACCACCTCTATCTCCTTATTTTATGGAAAACCAATTAAATCTAGACCATGTGATTATCCATCACACCCTTAGCCTAATATTGAACATGGGTACCATGGCTCTACCCATGGTATGATTCTCATGGTACTCTTTTCCCCTTTACAGGATGGGTTCCCATGGGCATTATTGCTTACAACTCCTATACCCATATCAACCTTCTTTTACTTTAGTCTTGCCTTCATGAAGGTGAACCTTTTAAGGTTATATAATCAAATCCATGTCAAAAAAAATCATAAATCATAAAAGAGTAAAAAATCATATATTTTATGGGTCATTCCAAGCATTCATAGACCACTCGCTTCAAGGAAAGTTGGAAAAACCAATCAAAATTGTTCAATGTAAGGTATAATTTTCCCTTGAAGGATATATATCAAAAGACTTAAACAAATATCATAAACTCAGACCACTCCCTTGAAGGATGGCTGAGTAAAACATTTTTCAAATCATATAAATTTGATGGAAGATTCTCGCATTGATTAGCTTCCCCATTTTCCTAATTAATAGAAAAATATCACAAGATCCATTATCAAAATCATAAAAAGAAAATATAATTTTGGAAGCCACAATCAACTTTCATAATTAGGTTTCCCTCATCGATTATTCTATAGCTTATATGACATGGACTTGTTTATACTGGCTCTTTGGTAACCTATAGAAAAGGCATGCTAGTCTCACAAGAAGATTCCATTATCATCCATCTTCCCTCTATCAACAAGGATTTTTTAGCTTACTTTACATTATGTGATCAAGAAATTTTTTAACCAACTAAGGAGTGATAATTTGAAACATTCAAAGGGATTATGTTCATAATTTGATCCAAATTTAGTTTGTTTTAGTCCTTACCAAATAAGAAGAATTGCGACTTCTTCTTATTCTTTCCTTATTACTTATTGATGTATTCATTCAGATGCTTGTCTTTTGATTGTCTTCTCTTTCTTATCTTTCCTCACATTTAGTTTTGTTATCCAACTTACTCTATGTGTTTTAAGATTAGTTCACATTCATCTAATCAAATGTAAAATTACTAATCTCATACATCAAAAATTATTTCATCCTACTAACCAAACACATCAACTCATCATAAAATTATAATCATTTCTTTTATACATCAGTGAGTCATTCACATATGCTATCCATTGCATATATATCTAGATAAGGAAGAATAGATTCATTAATTTAAAACATCCACATGCCCAACCAAACATAACATCACATCACATCATAACAAACATAATCTAATCATAAGAATCATAATCTAGTCATCATAAATATAATCTAATCATATCATCATGATAACATAAGTAACATCAAATAATAAACAAACATCATCACATCATGACCATAAGTTAAATAATCACATCCATAAGCCATATCCATATCCATAACCACATCATGATCTCATAATCATAATAATTTTCATATATAACAATAATAGCTCTGATAATCATATACATCTCATTATATCAACTTATAGGCTAGTATCAAAATAATAAAATACATAATCTCATGAGAATATAAGGTGTTGAAGCACTGATACTCCCTAGATCTTATCCACCTATAAGACCTCTCTATGCACCTATAGATGTTTCCCATTGACCTGGTGTAGAAATGTTGGCTCCCTTACCCCCTTGTTGTGTTACGTACTCATAAAATCATGGCTCATCTAGAATCTAAGAAAATACTAGTGCCTCATAATATCATATCTCCTCTATTATAGTAACATACTTAGACATCATAATCATCATCGATGGTCCTATAAATTCTAGTGACTATGCTATTCCATATTAAAAGGTGTCCCTCTCCTATGTGACCAAGGCTAGCTAGGATTTATCTTGATCCCTTTCTTGTGCTAGAGTAACCACCTGAACTTGAGCCATATATCTCTCTAGGGTCACTTCCACTAGAGCTGAATGTGGTGAGTATCATTTAACTCTTAATTTAATCAATATTCAATTGATGTCTTATCAACCAGGGCTGGTGTCCAAAGCTATCTACAATAAGGTGTAGGATGGCTAGTGTCCAAAGCTAATCCACTCTTTTGCTTGAAAGTAAAATCACACTCTTATTTACGCTTGCATGGAAATAGAGATGTTTAACTTAAAAAAGAATTTTTTTAACATGTTTACTATAAAATGAAACACACTTTGCTTAGAAAGGAAATGACTTTGGAATAAGAAAATGCCTTTTAAATTGTGAATTTGTTTTGATGTTTTATGAATGAATGCAAACATTAGCAAGATTCTAATTAGTTATAGTAGAGAGTTAATATAACATAACATAAATTCCATTCATGATGATTTCTTACTATTTTTTGTTGGTCCTCCCATGTATTCATATGAACACACATGTCTCAAAAGTGCAAAAAAATGGACCTGCAGAGTCTGCAGATTCATTCTATATGAGTTCATAGCTCTGCTGGAGGGAGATCAAAATTGAAATTTCACTATACATCACCTATGTCTTCTTCTTGAGAATTCTTCACAAAAAAAATCACTAAAACATTCTATGTATTAGACATTAATGACAAAGTAAAGGTTTAGTCTTTGGTTTAATATAAACAAGACACGCATCTACTTTCCATGTAATAGATATCTAAAAATATATGATTTGCATAAGATAATATCCTTAGAGAGATAAATTGAGGGAAATAACATGCCAATAATGCGTAATATTCTAAGCTCATCATATCCCCCAAGATTTACCTTTTTTAAGTCCCATTACAAACATTCATTTGCCTTTGTATCTCTTGCATCTACTTTCCAAACTCTAACTCAAATCATAGTCATCAAATTCATCTATTATATGCTTGTATAAATTGCTTGTAAACTCATGATGTTATTGAATCATTTGTTTCTATGTATTGAATTACTCCTCTGATTATGGAGCCCAACTCTGCCATCCTATAATAGGTATGATCAATAAAGGGGCTCTATATCTCATGCCAATCCATTTATTTTATCCCCAAGAGTTTATTACCTATATTTAGATTTCCAAAATTTATGTAGCTCTCCTCATACTCCATCTTAAGTTATTTGGAGACATGACCTCTCATCTTCTAAGATTCACTAAAAGTTGGCCCCATCTTTTCACACTTGTAGTCACCACTGAATCAAAACTCTATCTTAAAAATAAGTCGAAATAAATAACACAATCATATAAAGCATTTAAATAATGAAATTTAACTTCATCACTTAAAAAAGCATAGTTAAAATTCTTTTTGATCAATTTGGGGATAGGAAAGGCTGGTTTCATACACAATCCTATAGTCTTAGCATAATTTGTATACTCCTCAAATATGCTTTTCCATGCTAGTTGATTTTTGAATGTAGAATGCAATCCCTCAGTTAAACTTCTCCTATATGAAGGTTTATCAAGAACTTATTGTTCTCATGGTCTCCTATGATCAAATCATGCAAATAAAACTCACAAAGTAAAACTTGTTGATTAGGTTCAACACTAGAATTTTTTTAGAAATGTTGTTGGCTATAAAATCTTGTAAGGAAGATGACAAGAGATCCTCAGAAGCTGTCATATGTAAAATTGTTCAAATAAAAATAAACTATATGAAGTAGAAGGATTCCTATATTCCAAAAGAGATTCCCCTAATTTGTATGCATCTTACAAATTTTCTTCTAAATCTTGGACCTTAGCTTCTAATTCTTTCTTCTCATTTTCTAATATTTTTTTAAAAAAAGTTACAACTTTGTGTTTTTGTTTGAGTATGGAATATTCTTCTACAATTTGATTTACTGTTTGCAAGGTAAGAATACATAGACAACTTGTTTGACAACTTTGGTCAACAAATACCTTAGGAGGAGAAGGTGCAATATTAGAAGGTGCTTTGGAAGAGTTTACCAAACTCTGTAATCTCCTATTCTCCTTCAGATTTTATACATATATCCAAAGGTCTATTTGTTCACTTTCATTTTTTTATTTTTTTTTCTAATATATGAACTTTTATTGCATTATTGGCAGATGATGTGTCCAATTTTTGCACCAATAATGAGTTGAGATGATCCTTATTCTACAATTCACTGATCAAGTTAGCAATGTCAGGTTTTCATTGTTTCTATATATTTTGAGCTTGAGAAAGCTTTAAGGTTAACTACATAATAGGATCATTTAGATTAGATGACTCTCCTTTCTCATTTTTGCATATAGTTTTTTGTTTATTCATTGTTGTTTTAACTGAAACATGTGGTTATTCTACCATACTTGATTCCTCTACCATGATTGGCTCTTCTCCTAGAATTGGATCCTCTATTATGATTGGAGAGTTCCTTTTGAAAGATTTCTCTTTAACATCTACAATTTTAGGGATACTTTGATGTATGAGGGAATGAGATACATTTTTAAGACTATCTAGAGTGTCTACAACCTTTTTTACATCTTCATCTATCAGAATTAACCTTCTCCTTCTTTTGGTCACTCTTTGAGCTACACTCATTTGTCTTTCCTTTTCAACCATCAAACCCTTGGTCTTCTTAAGTTCTATAGTAAAATTTTGTTTCAATTTTCTTCTTCCTAACAAGGGAATTGGTTGCACTATATATTCCTAAGGTTCTTGTGGGGACCTTGAAACAATAGGGATTTGAGACCTTGTGATTCTTCTTTTTGAAGAAGAAGAAGGTATTTATTTTGAGACTACAATCTGTAATTTCTTCTTTGGAGTTGTTTTCTTAACTGATGCATTAGGTGGAGATGAATTTTCCTATGGTAAATTTGAGGTTTTTTGTGTAGGTATATTTTGAATTTGTTATGTTAAACTATTCTTAAATTCCACCCAGACCTCTTATCCTTGCTGAAGGAAGTGATGTTGGATAATTAGGTGAATAAGGCCATGGTGCCTAAGAGTAGCATTAGGATTTGTAGTCATAATTAGAAGGGCACCATATAAAAATGATGGGGGTTAAACTTGTAATGAGGGTTTTGCCTCGCATACTTAAGGTGTATTAATATTTCCATGGCTTCTCTTCCTAAAAGACTATTTTGCCCCTCACAAATGATATACTTGATTACCTACTTGGCTATAGATTTCCAAAGTTTAGGAAGTAAATTTTTATGAATCCCTTATGATTTTTCTATAGAATATATTAGACACAAATTCCCATTCTACTCATTATCATTAAACTAAATAATTAAATCATTAAATGAAATTCTGACTGTCGCTCTCATTCCCTCTTCTAGAGCTTATATGATATGACTTATAATTTGAGTTAAAACAAGAATAACAATGCCTTTAAAAAATAAAAACTTAGGGGTGAGATTAGTGATGAATTATCTCACCATTATTTCATGGAAACCCTAGAACTTTTCAATGAAAGGTAGCTAGCCATTTGCTCTAAACACTACCACAAAAGCTTTGTCTTTGTGAAGCTTTACTGCATTCTTCAGCTTTGATCTTGTTTTTTGTCCCATTTCTACTTGGATTTATAGACAAATCTATTTATTTAACTTAGATTAGGATTTAGACCATATTTTATTGAAATTTGTAGGCAATAATCACTAAGGATCTATAGAAATGAAATATTTTATGTGAAACTCCATAGCTTCATGAGTTCATAGTTTTACATGATTACTTTATACAGTTCATAACCTTACATTTCTATGGAGTGTGCCATCTATTTTATCAAATATTATAAATTATATGAAATGATGATGTGGCATGTTGATGGTGACAATCATTTATCATTTCATTTAGAACCCCTTTATGATGTCCTTATCATTATAATTATTGATGACATAATTAATTATACCAGAGCTTCATAGGTCATCATGATGTAGACATACACCTTTTCCATTTTGTTTGCATGCTTATCCATTATGGTATGTGTCATGTCATTCCATTTTGGAAGGCTCAAGTTTGGGTCATCTCCATAGAATAAATCTTAATTAAATCAAAGATAATTAGTTAGCTAAACATAAATAAATAGAATATATATCTCACTTACTTTTGACTTTAGATTTATCATTTACTTTTCATTTGTCCTACATAAATAAGTTTGCATGGATTAGTCAACATGTGTTGAAAAAACAACTTTTATTACAAGGAGAAGGCCAATCATAGTGACATGATGAGATTATATTTTATTTTTTTATTATATATTTTATTTTTTTACCCTTTGGTCAGCCATTGTTGGTTTTCTAGCCAAAGCCCTTTTTGTAATGCATAGCCAACCAACAAGCTGGTTTTTTGGGCATGCATTGTCAATAGTGTCCCTAGAAGGATTTTCATTATATATATATATATATATATATATATATATATATGTAGGACCATCAAGGAGCAAGATCTCTGCAAGAAGCAGAGTCCTCCAAAAAGGCTACTTGATCTTTTACCTTTTGAATAAATTCTTCTTTATTGAGAGGTTTTTGATAAAGCTTCAATCCATGTCCATTGACTAATAGAGATCTTCTATTATCATCAATAGGTATTAGCTTAACATAACTATTTTCAAATACCTCCTCAATCTGATAAGGTCCCAACCACCTTATTTGTAGTTTTCCTTTAAACTGTTGAAATTTGGAATCAAACAATGGTGCCCAATATCCTTTTTGAAATATCTATTGCTTGATCTGTGAATCATGCCAAAATTTTCTTTGATTTTGTACCAATTCAATTCTTTGTAATGCTTCTATCCTCATCTCATCAAGTTGATTACGTTATAAGAGTCTTTCTTTTTATATTTCTTCTAATTCAATCCCTACTTTTGTAGCTATTTTCAAAGTTTGTAATTCAAATTCAATAGATAATAAGGGCTTCTTACCATAAACCAATTCATAAGGTGAAAATTTAGTTATTGTTTTCCAAGTAGTATTATAGGCCCAAATAGCTTTTGGAACCTTATCTGCCTAATCCTTTCTACTAGAATTAACAACCTTGGTTAAAATGGTTTCCAATTCTTTATTGGTGACTTCAACTTGCCCATTAGCCTATGGATGGTATGGAGATGTTTTTCTATGTTGAGTTTGATAAACTTGCATGAAGTGCTTTATCATGTTTGGTATGAACTATGGTGCTTGATCTAAGACTATCTCCCTTGGAGCACCAAATATTTTCATGATTTTGAAATATAAGAAATTAGCTACCATCTCTTCTCTTACATGAGTTAATAATTTCACTTCCACCCACTTGGTCACATAGTCTGTACATACTAGGAGATATTCTTTCCCTCTAGAAGGAGGATCCATAGGACCTATAAAATAAATTTCCCATATCTTAAATGGTTTTAAAACTAATTGAGAATGAGGGTGTAGAGGCATATCTATTAAAAGAGCAGGCTATCCAATTCTCTAAAAAGCATCGCAATGTCTGACATATCTTTTTACTTGCTGATGAAGGTGAGGCCAATAGTATCTTACTCCTAGGATTTTGTATATGGTTCTTTGAGCTAAGTAATGACCTCTTCTTGGTTCATCATGATAAGCTCTGATGATATCATAAGCTTCAATATTTGTCACACACCTATGAAACACATGGTCAGATCCAAGTTTGAATAGCATTCCATTAATCTATTTAAAATAACTTTCTTTGATTAAATGTTTCTTTTATTTTTGTGAAAATTGTAGAGGAAACTTCCCTATGGTGAGGTAATTGGCTATATCAGAAAACCATAGAGATTTTGATGAAATAGAAAATAGTTGTTCATTTGGAAATTCATCTTCCATCAGTTCTTCCTCACCTGTAGTTTTCATTCTTGACAATAAATCAACAACCACATTAGACTTCCCTAGTATCTATAATAGTAACATCAAATTATTGTAAGAGAAATAAATATCTAATAATCTTACCTCCCAAAATTGGTTTGTTGGTAAAATATCTAATATATAAATGGTTTATATAGACAAATACCTTGTAGCTTGTTATGCAGTGTCTAAATTTGTTAATTGCATAGACTACAACCAGGAATTCCCTTTTAGTTATGGTGTAGTTTCTTTTAGTAGGTGTCATGTTTTTTCTAATATAATATACAGGATACATGTTATCCTCTTCATCCTTTTTTCTAAGGATTAATCTTATTGCTATATCGAAAGCATCTATGTATATATGGAATGGCTGAGTCCAATCTAGTCCTCTCAATACTGGAGCAATTTTGAGTTTAGCTTTGATGGTCTAAAAGCCTACTGGAAACTATCAATCCATTTAAATGTACTATATTTTATAAGCAAGGCAACATAGGGATAGATATTTGGCTAAAATTATCTATGTAGCATCTGTAGTAACCATCATGTCATAAACAACTCTTAATTTTAGTTTGTGTTTGTGGGATGGGTAAGTTGGAGATTATTTCAACTTTCTTTAGATCTACTTGAATGCCTTTTGTAGAAATATGGTGTCCTAGCACTATTCCTTCCTCCATCATCAATTTTTTTTTATCATATCTCAAAGATAATTGATGTTCTTCACATCTGATCAATAATATTTCCAAGTTGGTAAGAGCCTCTTCATAAGTTCCACCATGAATGGTGAAATCATCCATATATACTTTAACACAATCATTTGTAAGGTCAAAGAATATTTCTAGAACTACTCTTTGGGAGGTTGCTAGAGCATTATAGAGTCCAAATGGGAGTACTCAGTAAGCAAAAGTTCCCCAAGGGTAGGTAAATGTGGTTTTATCTTGATCTTTAGCTACCACCATTATCTAGTTATACCCACTAAACCCATTTAGGAAAGAAAAATATCTTTTTCCTACTAAGTTGTCAAGAACTTGATCAATGAAAGGTAGAGGAAAATAATATCTTAGTGTTGCTTTGTTTAGTTAACTATAATCTACACATACCCTTAATTTTCCATTTTTCTTGGGCATAATTATTAGGGGTGAAACCCACTGGCTATCTGAGATGGGAAAAATAAACCCAACTTCTAGCAATTTTTAGATCTCTATTTTGACTATCTCCTTTAATGTTGGGTTTATTCTTCTTTGTGGTTGTCTGACCAGTTTGATATATTCCATGTAAATTTGATGAGTGCATATGCTAGAGTGAATTCCCTTCATGTCGGTATAATCCTAGGCAAAATCTTTGGTATGTATTTCCAGTAATTCAAAGAGTTTATCTTCCTCTTCATTTGTTAACCAATTATTGATGTTCAAAATCTTTCTAGGTAATACCATGATTGGTTTTGTGCCTCGGTAGTTGGATTATATTTGCTTAAATTCACTAATAAATGAGTTTAGAGGACATGGATGAGTAAGTACCTTATGAAACATGGTTACATTATCAATAAACTCTTCTCCAAGAGGAATCAGTCTTACTAAAGAAAAATGGAATGCATCTAAGAAATGAGTTTTTTATTATTCTACCAATTTCCACACACTTTCATGAATCAATCCATGATCATATGGTGAGGAAACACTAGAAGAAGTATAAGTGGAGGTTTCATAATATTTTGTTTGACATAATAATCCTAAACTGAGATAGTCCATAGTTTTTGGATTGGCAAATTTTATAGCTCTCAGACTGGTAGAGTCTGTAGCTTTCAGATTAGTAGAGTCTGTATCTTTTGGGTATATGTCTCCATTCAATTCTTCCAAGTTTTTTTTAACTATAATCATATTTAAGGAGGAAATGTTATTTGATGTATTGTCTGATTTATCTACCCAAAGTTTTTATATGTGATTTGTTGATGGTTTTATAGGAGGATACAAATAGATGCATTTGGATTTTAACCCATTAGAAATGGTCATGTCTCCTGACCTGCAATCAATTAATGCTATTACAGTAGCCAAACATGGTCTACCTAGGATTATGGGATATCCTTGATTCTTTTTTTTAAGTTGCAAGACCATGAAATCTATTGGATATTCCCAAGACTCTATTATTACTTCAACATTTTCTATAGTTCCTTCTGGTTTAGTTATAGATTGGTATTCCATTTGAAGAATGATACTTGTGGGTTGCATTCTCATATGAGATAATGTATGGAGAGTATCAGTTGTCATAACATTAATTACTACTCCCAAATTTACCAAGATGTTAGGAATTTCTTTACCTCTGATTATGATTGTAATCACTCGGCTTCTTGGATCTGCATAGTTTAGAACTAATAGTTTTCCTACTAATAAATCAGAAACTTTTCTATCAACATGAATGGTTCCTATATATTTTACTTTCCTCCCATGTGTCTTGATATAAAGGTTTTTGATGATTTTGTTCATTTCAAGTATATCCCTAATAGCTTGTAGTAGGGGTACCTCAATATTGATCTTTTGTAACTCATGGACTAAGTTTGATTCTGGTTTAATATCAATTTCTTTTAATATTTTAGGAAAAGGAACTACTAGTGTATTGGTGTTTTCTTTGTTTGCTTCAGGGCTCATTTTGATTTTGGATTCTCTAGTGTTTAATTGAGATGATTCTATATTTTTTTTATCAGGTATCTCAGAAATGAGAATTGGAGGTTTGTGTATAGTTTTCCCTAATCTTAAATATATGTCCAAATAATCAATAGCTCCAACATTCATTATCTCTTCTTTTTCATTAATATAAATAGGTGTTGGTTGTTTATTTTTTAGATTTGCTATTGGTTATGTAGGCATTTAGGGTTGATTGATTTGTCTTTATTGCTAAATAATTGGTGGTGGCATTATAGTTTATTTTTGAAGTGGTGTTTTTAGTTTTGTGAATTATTGTTGTGGGTTCCGCTATGCATTCCATTATTGATATTACTATGGCATCCATTGATTTTGTGGTACCCATTGTTGCTGTGGCTATGGCTATGGTACCATCCATGGGGGTGTTGGCATCCAATCTTGTCTTGTACATGGATTTTGGACTGATGGAATTTGGGGTTGATTCCAAAAAGGTGAAGGAATTGAAACATTATATGGTGCCATCCATAGATTAACTGGGTTTCTTGCATTAAACTATCCTTGATCCTAGTTTTTTGGGACAAAGTTTTGTCTCTAGATATAATTTAATTCTTTAGTGGACTAGACTTGTGTTTTGATTTGATTATTTAAAATAGGCAGAAGGGTGAAATGTTTTGTATCATGATCTATTACATCACAGATCCCACATGATGAAACATTAGTTTTATCTAGGGGCTAGTCTCTAAGGGCATGTTTTTATCTGCACTTAGGATAGTAGATTTCTAGGGGTTCTATTTTATTCACCTTAGCTTGAAGGCCATCTAAATGACTATTTAGTGTAACTAGAATATCCATCTTTAGATTGACAAATTCTTATATTAGCTTACCAACTTCATTATATTTCCCAAACCATCCTCTCCTAATTTTGGGTTTTATTCGAGAGTAGTTGGTACAAAGCTCAAAAATATGATTGAAATCCAACTTATTTATATCTCCACCTTTCATCAAATTTAAGGAATCTCTAGTATCTTCATCCAACCCTTTTAATAAAACCAATTTCTAAACTTCTTCAGTGAGTGGATAATTGCTTTTTTTATGAGTGAATATGAATCTATCCAAATAATCCTCTAAAGATTCATCCTAATTCTATTTTATTTTAAATAAATCCTCTTTTCTTTCTCGCACTTGGTAGTAATCTTGATACTTGTTTAAGAATTATATCTCCATGTCATCCCATGAACCATCTCATAGCTGCATATTTAAGTGTAGAGGGAAATAGTTTTAATTTTTGGCTATCTATTGTGTAATCATAGGTTTGACATAGCACCTTAAACTCAAACAAGAATTGATTAGGATATTTTCTAGATCTTCCCCATAAATTTGGTAGATTAGCTAGTGAAATATTTTTCATGGGGGTTTGATCATTAGGATCTACAAAAATAGGAAAGGAAAAAGTCCTTCCTGGTTGTGTAAGTTTTTTATTTTGTGGATTTTGTTGGAGAGCCATATTTTCTTCTTCTGATGATGTTTCACAGCTGGGATGATCTTCCCACTAAATATTTGTGGTATTAGTTATGGGTTGTTTAAAGTTATCAAAATTTTCTTCAACTATGGATTTTTGAAATGATTCTTCTAAGTCCTTGGAAATTTCTAAATAATGTCTTCCTATAAGAGATTGATCTTGAGGAATTTGTCCTATGGGGCTTGCTTGTGGCAATGGCCTGGTTTCTATCCAAGTTTTTGAAGATTCTTGCAAATAGGTTTTACTCATAAATTTTGGTTCACTACTAAGAGATATTTAAGGAGTTTCAAATTGTGTTCTTGGTGGGAATTTTGGGATGAATCATCCTTTAGAGTCTCTAGGATGGTACATCAATTTGTTGAATTTTTTTTTGAATTTTATGGTTTTTACATTTTTTTCTATTTTTCACTCTAGACCAATAATTATTACCTTAATAACACCTTTTTCACTAGAAATGGCACCAAAAATGATGAGTGTCATTCAACTCCTCATTAATCAATATTTAATTGGTGTCTTATCAACCAGGGCTAGTGTCCAAAGCTGTCTATAGTAAGGTGTAGGATGGTAGATCTAGAAGTCTGCTTGTGGGGGTGTTTGATGGTCTTATTCTAACTTTGAAAATGAAAGAAATGTGTCTTAAACTAATTGATTCACTCTTTTTATAAAAATGAAAATATGTAACTATTTAATCAAATGAATCCACTCGTTTGATTGAAAGTAAAATCACACTCCTATTTACCCTTGCGTGGAAATGGAGATGTTTAACTTAAAAAGGAAATTTTCTTCACAAGTTTAATGTAAAAGAAAACACACTTTGATTAGAAAGGAAATGACTTTGGAATAAGGAACTACCTTTTGAACTATGAATTTGTTTTTATGTTTTATGAATGAATGCAAACATTAGAAAGATTCTGATTAGTTATAACATAGAGTTAATATAACATAACATAAACACCATACACAATTCTTGGTTCTAAGGAGAGTGGGCCCTTGCTCCTCTCAAACTCAAGAACAAATATTAATCAATGATAGAAACTATAGTGATAATTAACAAAATTTAAATGATTACAATCTATCTAAAACCTGTAATATGCTTGTATGTACCTTTCATCTATTATCTTTTTAATAACAAAATTCTTACATTTTATACTAATATAATCAACTCAAAATAGGATGCAAAGAGATAGGATTCCTTGGTCGATCCACTCATCCAAAAATAGGATATTGGATTTCTAAGAGATCCAATTATTCTAATTAAATAGATATACTATCCTATAATAGTCCTAAGATCCAAATATATACAACTTTATAAAAAGCAAATCTTACAAAATAACGGGCAAGTATTTTCCTCATTTGAATCTAGCTGGAGTGATTCTCTCTCATCTTATTTGGCTGCCATATTCACCATTTGTAGCTTTGTATTTAAAAAATCCATGGAATTGACCCTGTAGATTCGATAGGAATGAGCCTACGGAGTCCGTAGAAACAAGCCTATGGAGTCTATAAAAATAAGCCTATAGAGTCCATAGAAACAAGCCTGTGCCATCCTTAAAATTGATACCATTCATGATGATTTATTACTATTTCATGTTGGTGCTACCATATACTCATATGAACACATGTGTCTCAAAATCACAAAAAAATGGACCTGTAGAGTTTGTAGATTCCTTCTATATGAGTTCATAGTTCTACTAGATGGAGACCAAAATTGAAATTTCACTCTATCTCACATGTGTCTTCTTCCTAATCATTATTCACAAAAAAATCACTAAAATATGCTATGTATTAGACATTAATGATAAAGTAAAAGTTTAGTCTTTGGTTTAATATAAACAAGACATGTATCTACTTTCCATGTAATAGCTATCTAACAATCTATGATTTGCATAAGATAATATCCTTAGAGAGATGAATTGAGGGAAATAACATGTCAATATTGAGCCATATTATAAGCTCATCATCATGTGTTATTTTTAGTGCTACCTAGCTTGATCTATCTTTGTGATGAGTACCTACCTATCATGGGCATCCACCTCTATCTAGTACCTGACCCCCTCCTCTATATCAACATCCATGGCTTGTTACCCAACTTTTCCACCATCTACCCCAAATACCACTATATCATAATACGCCTGAAACCAAATAAGGTACTCCTATGTGACCCTTACATCATGAATCTTTAGTCTCACTAGTAGCTCCTCTTGAACAAACTCAAACTCCTCTGACTATGGGTTAGGTAGTGAAAACTCTGAGTCCTCCCTTTTATACCTTGAGAAGCACCTAGGATAACTTGAAGGAGTGTAAACTACATCCTCACCCTATTAAAAGGACTCAACTCTAACTCAGGATCCCATCTACCCTCAATCCACCTATAACTATATAATTATAATATCTATCTCATAAGACCTATCCATAAAAGAAATTAGGTATACAATTTCCAAATGACATCACCCTTAACTAGTGCATCTTACTTATCTTAGTACCACTCTAGGTCCTATGCTCATCCCCTTGGTGGTGTGAGAGCATAATCATACCTCCAACATATGAATCCAAATATATAGTCCATTTTTACCCATCCATGCCATGATAATCCACCTGGTTAAATCACCTTGATGTGCTCATATGCCCAATAGTAAAGAACAAACTTGACACTAATGCCATACCTCCTATGTGACTTGTAGCCCTAGATTTATTAATAAATCTATAATATTAACACCAAATGCCAAGCATGTATTTTCTTATCCATAATCATACCTATTAAAATGCCTAACAATATAGAGGGAAATCTACCACTACTCAAGTTTGGTAGTGCATAATAGGTCATAGCCATCAACATCATCATAATAACTCATCTCACTTCTATATCCTTATGATATAAAGGTGTATAATGGAGGCCTCTCACATGCCACCTCATGTGTACTAAGTCTTCCCTATATAACACATCCATGATCTCATCTCACTCCTCACTATTGATTTACTCTTTTGGTTCACTTCATATCAATAGCCTTATGATCTAGTGGAGGTCCTTTGGCAAGATCATCATCTCTCTAGTTGGTAAGAAGAACATGTTGGTGGATAGGTCCTATCTCTTGATGAGGGACACCAACATAGCCACATCTCTAGAAATGTGATGATAATATTTTATGCCTCCTAGGCCCATTACTATCAAGTGATCCCACTCTTGGTTTGTCATCACTTGATAGACCTCATCTAGGAGCTATGATACTTTATATCACACCTCCAAATACTCCCTCACCTATAATGATAAACACATTCCTTATTATACTTTACCTTTTATAGAATCACCTATGAAAACTACCTACTTAACCTACCTACCACCTTAATGTATTCACCTTATTTACATAACCTTCACTTGATTCAACCTACACCCAAGACTTACCTTTAATTCTACCTATCCTACCTTATCACATCTACACAACCACCACCTTTCACCCTTATATACCTTTATAACCCCTTCACCCATTTTTATTACCTTACATTAAAATTATCTTTGCCTTATAAAAATCATCGATGGTCTAGTGTCGACTGATGATAGTTCCTTTTGGAACCATCATCGGTAAATAGCCAACCACTGAGAGTTTGGTGGTGGACCACTGATGGTATATATATTGACCATTCAATGGTCTCCCATCAATCAAATATGGTCAATAGCAACCATTAGCATCTCTATGTGGTAACCACCAGTGACCTAACCCTATCCATAACCCTTTTAAAATGCCAAAAACCTTTCATTTATACTTCAAAACTACCCTAACCCAACAAGTTTTCACCCCCTATATAAATTTCATAACAAAAACTAAACCTACTAAAGTTCAAACCCCAACCTGCACCCTTAGTCTAACCCACCCATAATGACCCAATAAATAATAAAGTCAAGGTTACAACTATAAATTCAATTTCACACCCTACCTCATTCCATGACCACCATCATAGTGGATCCCTCAGAACCACTGCCACTTATCCCCATACTTTGATTCTACTTTATTTCATCCTCATGTCCTCTCTATCCACCAAATCAACTATGATTATTAGATAAACTCACCTAATCACCTTCATTTAATAACTCCCTCACTCAACTAAGCATACAAACTTGAATGATCACTAATTTTTTCACATAAGACTAAAGGCAAGCACTATGGGTCATACAATTACAAATGAGGAAATAAACCCTCATTTAACCTTTTATGGTCACCCTTTTAGGGCTTACATCTAGTCATTTATGGTAATTACTTGACTATCAATGGTTGACACTAACCAATGATGGTCAATCCCTTTAAGTTTTTACCATTACAATCATAACTTTCTCATCACAACAACATTGCCAACCATTACAGAGAAGCTCCTTCTCCACCAACCAACCAACTAAATGCTATCAACTTGGTCATATTGTCTCACCATTTTCACTTTTTACAATGACCTTACCTTGGTCATTTTGATCACAATGACTATTTTTCCATATTTCCACAACTTGAACATACGCTACTTTTGCACACCAACCATTTATGTCTTCATGGGATCACCTCCTACCTTGGATAGTTATGAATACGTTAACCTTTCCTAAGAGACTTATGTTTAAAATTACAACCATAATTATCATACCTAAAATGTGGTCACCTGGTCTACTTTTTACTTTTAATTCTAATACCATCCATGTTTTACTCACTACCTCAACTATGGTAGCCTAGTCTTAGTGTGATCTATGATATCACACTTAGTTGTATTTTGTGCACATGTCTAGACTCTAATGCCCAACCTATCAACTAACCTAATTATCAAATCTACAACTAGCTTTGTTTTACCTCATCATTTCTCAATTTAAGGGGGAACACCTCCTCCTATACTCAGGGCATCTTAACTCTACAAACCTTTCATTTTTTTTATCTTGTAGATAAAAACTACATGATAAAAAGGGGAAAAAATATAGACCCTAAAAAATAGTACACTATGGTTCTAGATGTCACACTAACCCTTAGATCACCCCTTAACCCCTTTGGGACCATTTCTTGACCATTTACCCTACCAGTCATTAGTAGAAATGGCTAACTTTAGCCAATCTTGACTTTGATTCCAACCACCAATGGTTGAACCTTAACCACCAAAGGTTAAATCCAACTGCTGATGGTTTTACCCTAACCACCTCAAGAGTTAACTACAACTCAAAATCTAGCTTTTTTATTAATAGTTATTTGATCCATCATTTGCATAATCAATGCATGTTAGGCTAAAATTAGACATCTTGTTAGAATTATTATTTCACCACTCCCTTCCCTCTATATTAAGAGTGCAAGTGGAGGTGAAATGGATCATAACATATTGGTGCAAGATATTATAACTTCTTTTATATATATTCTTATTACTTCCAACAAATTTGAAAAAACTTCTAGCAAACCAGTGACTAGGATAGAGATCAAAAGTGTTGTTGTAACTCATCAATCAATAGCCAAGGTATTGTCACTCTACCAAAATTGGTTTAAAACCTATAAAAATATTTCAACCAAACTCAACACTATTTATACCAAAAATAATAAATATAAGTATCTATTTCTTATTAGGATTCAATAATTAGTTTCTTTGTTTCATTTTTTATATCACTTCCTCTTCCATCCTACTTTCCTATGTTGGAGTTTTCCAACTTTATACACTTCTTCTATTTCCCAAGACCACCCAAAACCTATTTTAATCATCTGAAACACCCTCTACCTAAAATAGACACCTATGAACACTACCCTATATCTTGGAACTAGCACGCAACCTAAACTCACCTTCTGGAACATTCCTACAACCTTCTCAACCAAACTTTTTTTCTAAGCTAGATCCCATAGTAACTTTTGATAGTCACCTAACCACCAATGGTTTGACCCTAATCACTAATGGTTAGACCCTAACCACCAATGGTCACTATCTATCAATTTTTAATAGCAAGCTGATTTGACTTATTAGAACCTAACCAAATTTCACTTTTTGAGTTTTTTATTTATCGTAGAGGATCATTATATTTACTAAATCATGTTTGATTCATCTAAAATGGATATTTAATCATTTATTTATAAAATTAGTCAAATTCATCTATCTCCCATCAATAACTTCTCATATTTCATTTCATTATCTTCTATTATTTATGCAGGAAATTTATCTCTCATTTTTAGAACTTAATTATTTATAAGTGTGGATTGACATCCTCTAAGGAATTTTATGCTTCTTGGATCTAGCTTAAACTAGGAAATCCACCCTACTACCCAAAAAATTAACCATTTATTTAGTTATTTCTTATATGTAGGCTATCCTCCCAAGACAAAGATGAGTCTCCACAATCATCTGGATTAATGCATGGATAATGTATGAGGCTTTTCTACCATAACCTCTTTGAATTTCTTCTCACTCTCTTCTAAGGAAATAAATGAAATTTTACTAAAATAGTTATGGTGGGATATTTGATAAATATTATATCTAAGAGTTTATTTTATAAATACTATTATGTATCAAAGTTGAGATATACACATATGATATTGTAATGCATCTTATTATGATATTGTAGTGTTGTGTTATTGCACATGTTTTATTTCTTTTTAGTCAAAATCAAATAAATATTTGAATTTTTGTGGTTGAATTTTTTCACAAATTTCACTGAGTATTATGAGTGTTTCATGGTGAAATCAAGGTTATAATCCTAGAATCCTTTTAAGCTAGATTCCTTTTAATACTGAGTGTTATAATCCTTTTTTGGATACCTAACTATAATTGCATCATTTGGTATCAAATAAAGGTTATAATAATTTTAATTTATTTATTATTTCCATATCTATGACTGTGGGTAGAAATTAGTTGTAAACATTTTCTAGCAATATCATTAGGGAGAAGGTGTAAGATTTAAGTAAGTGTTTTATATCATATCATAATTTTGTATCTATATCTTTGACCTCTAAGGAAATAACACATAGAGGAGGCCTAGGTGATAAAATAGCAAAAGTGGTTATGGAATCTAGAGTGGTAAATATAGTAGAAGTGATAAGATAAATGCAAGTAAGAATGGAAGTTATTGAAACTACACATCATCATAGAGTTGAAGTGTTATATGACAAAAGTGATATGGATAGTGTGAAATAATAACTTAAATTTCAATACATAGAAGAAGATTTTAATGAACATGAATAAAGATTCATGAAAGTTGGTGTAAGAATGAAAAGTAAACTAAAGTTAGATCCTAAAAGTTATTAGATGAGTTTGATTCATATAGATCACAGAGTTAGATAAATATTTTTGAGCATGAAAGTATAAAAGACCCAAATAAGGTTAAGATTTCTAGTGAAAAGTTGAAATGGTAGGCATCTTTATGTTGGGAAAATGTATAGGCTAAGAGATTATAAAAAGGTAAATAATACATTAAGACATGAAATAAATTTATTACTAAGTTGAAATCTAAATTAATTCCTATGAATTATAGTATGAGTTTATTTATGAAGCTTTATAATCTAAGGAAAATATAGATGACTGTCAAAGAATACATCGATTAATATTATATAATTACTATCAAAGTGGGTCATGTATAAAATTATGTTTAGAATATCTCAAGATAGGTGAATGGGTTGTGTATATAAATTCAAGAGGAATTTGGTATGATCATATTTTGATCTATGGAAGATGCCTATTAGTGTGCACTAAACGTAGAGGATTTTTTTAATGAAAATAATGAGGAACATACAAAGGAATAGGAAGATCAAACATGGTTATGGAATTATCATAGGTTATTCTATGTAGACATAAGAGGGTGAGATAAGTACTTCACAATGTAATGGTGGTAATACCTAGAGAAGTAGAGGTAATTTTAAATCAAGAAGATCATAAACATACAAATGAGGTAGAGGTCATGGATTCAATGTAACATGTTATATATGTGGTGAGTTTATCCATTAAGCATTTGAATTTCCTCATATAAATATTGAAGGAAATATAATAACTGATGCAAGTGCTCATATTGCACAAGTAGATGACAAAAGTGTTGTGTCTATTCATAATATATATTAACCAAAGACTATTTAAGCTCTGATGATGAAGAGAGTAATTTTAAAACTTTGAAAAGAGTAAAATAGTCATTCATAGAGAAATAAATTATTTAGAATAATTTTTAAATCTAAATGTAAGTGTTTTAAATTGATTATTGATAGTGGAAGCATAGAAAATATTGTTTCACAAGAAATGGTAGATAAACTTGAGTTGAAGAGAATTTTACATCCAAACCTGTATAAGTTTTTTTTGTTGTTGAAATGACATTAAGTTCTAGTGGATAAACAATGTCTAGTAATATTTCACATTAGTGCATATAAATATGAGGTTTTATGTGACATAATACTTATGGATGTTTGTTATATTTTTATTGGAAGGACTTAGAAGTTTGATCATAAGTAACAACATAATGGTCACACTAACATATATAAATTTTTTAAATATGGAATAAATCATACACTAAATTCATTGAAGGATAAGTGTAAAGAATTAGAATATAGTTTACAAGTCTTGATGATTTCATTAAAAATAATTTCTAAAAGAAGTGAATCAAGTTGAATGTGATGTGTTAATTTAAAAACTAGTGTAAGAAGCCACATAAAAATAAGAATTACCACAAGAGGTATAGGAATAATAACTAGTTTTTATAATATTATATATAATGATATTCCTGATGGATTACTATTGATGAGAGGAATATGTCATCACATGGATTTGATACCTAGTTTTGAGTTTACTAAACAAGAAGAAGATAAGTTGAATCCAAAATAGAATGTAGACGTGTAGATATAAGTTCAAGTGCTATTTAATAATGGTTCAATCATATAAATTTCCATCCCATGTGAAGTACCAAAAATACTAATGCCTAATAATAATGGAGAATGGATAATGTCCATTGATACCAGAACCATTAACAATATTACTATGAAGTATAGATTTCCATTTCCATAGATGGATGATCTAATGGATTGCATGAATGGAGTGAGATACTTTAGTAAAAATTGATTTAATAAGTGGATATCACCATATTAATGTAAGAGAGGGTTACTAATGGAAGACAATATTAAAAAAACAAGGGTTGTATGAGTTTTTGGTTATTCCCTTTGGGTTAACTAATGCACTGATTACATTCATGAGATTGATGAATGAAGTACTTAAACTATTTTTGGGTAAGTTTTAAAATGTGTCTTGATGGTATATTGATTTTCACTAGAACAAAGGAATAACATTTTAAATATTTACATAAAGTGTTAGAAAGGTTTAGAGATGAAAATTTGCATGTAAATTTGAAGAAATTTAGTTCCATGTAGAATGCATTGATATAATTTGGATTTTTTATTTCTCAATAAGGTTTAAAGATGGATATAAAAAAATACAAGATATACTAAATTGGCCATTACCACATAGTAATTTTTGACATAAATAGTTTTCATGGGATAGTAAGTTTTCATAGGGAGTTTATCCATAATTTTAGTAGCATATGTGCACCAATCACTGGTGTGATGTAGAAAGATAAAAGAGAATTTGTATGGGCAACATAAGTAGAACATAGTTTCTAGTAGTTAAAAAAAAAAGATAATAGAGTAGACAATGTAAGCATTTTTGGATTTCAATAAAGTATTTTAGGTAGAATGTAACGTGAGTGACATAGACATAATAGTAGTATTGATTCAAGAAGGAAAACCTATTACATATTTTATCTAAAAATTGAATTATTCAAAGTTTAAGTATTTAATATATGTTCAAAATTTTTATGCAATTGTGAAAGCACTAAATAAATAGAGAAATTATTTATTGCCAAATGAATTTGTATTGTACATATATCAAGCATTACAGTTCATTAATAGTCATCATAAATTGAATTACAAACATATTAATGAGTTTAATTCCAATAGAGTTAATCATTTTTGTTGAGACATAGAAGTTAGAATTGAGAGTGAAAGTCATAGGATTTGATCTTATGAAATAATAGATTAAAAAAGATGAAGATTTTAAAGAAACATGGAAGTCATGTATAGAAAAAATGAGTATAGATATAACACCATGGTTAGATTATTTTCTTCAAGAAGGTTTTTTATTCAAATAAATGCATTTGTGTATACCAAGAGTTATATGTGAGAGAATTTGATCAAGGAAAATCATAGTGGAGGATTGGCATGCCATTTTGTGTATGAAAAAACATTAACACAAGTGTAGAAATTTATTTAAAGCCAAGAATGAGTATAGATGTATGAAAATTTGTTGAAGAGTGTAGAATTTTCCAACTATCAAAAGGGAGAAGTTGGAATTTTGGGTTATATCAAACATTTCCTATTCCAAAGAAATTATAGGATGATATAAGTATGCGGTTTGTTTTAGATTTGCCTAGAACACATAATGGAAATGATTCAATATATGTGATAGTTGATACATTTTAAAATATGGCACATTTTATGGCATATATAATAAATAGGGATGCAACAAACATTGTTACTTTGTTTTTCAAATAAGTTGTAATATTTCATGGTTTACAACATAGTATAATATTATATAAAGATATGAATTTTTTAGTTTTTTTTGGAGGATATTGTGGAATAAATTAAATACAAAACTACAATTTAGTTTATCATATCATCTGTAGAAGGATGGAAAAATAGAGGTAGTCAAAATAAGTTTGGGTAATATTTTAAGATGTTTAATTTAAGGTACATTATGAACAAGGATAACATTTTGGCACATGTTGAGTTTTCTTATAATAGTTATGTGCATATAAGTACATGAAATACATTTTTTTTATATTGTTTATGGTTCAAGTCCAAAATAAATTTATGAATTAAGAGACATGAATAATGAGCAAAAGAGATGTGTTAAAGTATAATATTTTATAGAACATATGTGATAAGTGCATAAGTGAAAGAATAGTTGAAAAGGAATATAGAACAAAATAAATAGTATGTAGATCAAAAGAGAAGAGAAGTTAAATATAAAGTGGGAGACTTAGTATTATCATACTTGAGAACTAAATATTTCCAAAAGGTACATATGATAAGTTTAAATGGAATAACATTGGTCCATGAAAATTATGAGAAATTTTACAAAGAATTCATATGAAATAAAGTTACCTAAAGGTATAAACATATTGCCTATTTTCAAGGTGGCTTATTTATATCAATATTATGAAGGGTAGAATAGTGAAAGAATAAGTTTAGATTTTAAAGAAACATATTTAAGGTTTTAGATTCCCTAAAAACAACATGAAGAAATAAAAAGAGTGATTGACATGCGAGTTAGAAATACTACAAGAAAGAAGGAATATACAAAATATTTGGTGAAGTAGAAAGGCAGAGACACATAACATGTGACATGGATTATCACATAAAAAGATAAAATAAAAGAACATTAGCATAGTATCATAGTTATTATAAGTTACATGAGTAGGATCACATGTTTATATTTAATACAAAGGGTTTATGATGAAGGAACATATGGGTTCACAATAAATATTCCATCAATTAAATATATGTTAGTTAAGGAATTTTTCTAGGTGTTGTGGTGTGTAAGGTTTCTTATTTCACTAAGTTTTTTTTTGTGAAAGTATTATTTGTTGTGTTAATCATGTTTAGGTTGATTTGTATTATCCTTTATGGGAACCTTTCTTAGTGTAGTTTTGAGTTACTTATGAGCACATCTGTGTCTATAGTCATCCATGTATGTTTTGTTTCACATATGTATCTATTACTATCTAATTGAGTTTGAAAGGTCTAAGGTGATTTTTTATAATAATTTGATGTTTTTGAGAAGGTAAGGCAGCAAACTAGGGGCCAAACCCTTTACAGAGTAAAAAAGACAAGAAGGCAATCAAACAAAATATGCCTTCAGAGAGACGATGGCACTAGCTGAGAAACAACAAACACAAAAACAAAACACAAAAAATAGAAAGACCAAAGTCAAAGAGGACTCTCCTTATATAACCATTGATTTGAGAAGATCATTAAGTTTCTCAGTATTTTCCATGTTGTTAGCATGCCCAGTATTACCCACCTCTTTCAACATAGACATGTTTAGGAGAATTGTATTATGCAGTCCCTTGGCAAAATTCTACTCCAGCCTCTGAAAATGATCCTTCAAGGCCCCAATTTTAGCTTTCCAATCAGTCTCATTCTCAATATCCTCACCAAATTCATCAACATAAATTTTCCCCTTATTGTCAGTAGTTTCCATAGTGTCAGCACCATGCTCCTCAGTAACCTCAAAATCCCTAGTCTCCTACTTCCCTCTAGTGTCTTCCAAAATTTCCTATATTTCCAGCTCCTTAGACTCTTCTTCCTGGGTTGCTTCTTTCAAAGAACTTTCCAAGTGATCAATTGGTCTAGCCTTCATGGTGGGTTTACCAGAAATCCACCCTAACCTTTAAACTCTGGAGTAGAATCCTTCCTTATTAATTATGGAAGACTTGTAAGATTTACCACCTTGGCCCCCCATGGCCCTACCTAGATTTTTGTGGGTCCCCTCCATGGTCTCTATAATATTCTCTTCTTCTTCATCAACCTTTATCTTCTTACCCTTCTTGCTCACAAAGGAGCTGGGGGTATCAATAGGGGCATCTTCTAGGGTGGAGAAAGAAACATCTTTTGTTTTGGTAGGAGTAGGGGAAAAATATGACTCATCAATAACATCACCAGACACTGGGTTGGAAGGAATGTCTCCACTATCAATTTTGATAGTCTTGGATGGATCTAAGGCTCGATAAAAGTTTTATAAGAAGAAAATTAGCCCTTGGTGTAGGGGAATAGGGTTCATATCTAGCTTCTTAGCAATTTTAGCTCTCACCCTAAGGATAGAGTATTCCAAAGAGGAGAGCAAGTAAAAAGGGAAACTAATAATAACATTGCACTTGAAGTGATTTAACAAAGGGAGGTGGTAATTTTAGAACCTAGTAAATTAACCTTCGATCTTCAATTACTTCATGAGAATGAATCACACTCCATCCCATGGCTCTAGAAGTTTAGCACACTCAAATCCTCCTTGCTATGGGATGAGTTCTTCTCCCTCACCCAAAAATGGTTTGTGACTTGCAAGATCCATAATTTTTGTTTTCCTTTGAAGTTTTATTCCCTGCATGGTCATTCTCATGGCCATAAAAATCACCTTTTTGGAGATTTCAAAACTAATTCTACCCATTATGACCTGCCTATTTAACCAAGATCTAGCAAATTACTTGAATAAGTTTTCATCGAATACATTAAGCCTTTCTAGATATGGGTTAATTTCCCCTTCTTTAAAATAATGCCAAACCAATGAATTATCTTTGAATTCATAATAGGAGGCAAGTTTAGTTTGAATATGATCTCCTCCCATTTTGTATTTATAGACCTAAATTGTGGAGTTCCTAAGTTCAGCCTTCAGCTTTGAAATGGTTGCTAACCCTTATTTCCATTTATGCATAATGAAGATGTGATGGCTCATTATTCAAAATACCCTACAGAGATGATGTTGTCTACTCCCATTCTTGGAAATTATTTCCCATTGATTTTCATGATGAGACTCACATGCCTCAACCTCATGATACAATGAATCATGAATGATTGTCAAATAAGTACCAAGGTTATCAAGTTTCAAAATCAATGATGGCCCTCTCCAAATGGACCTCCTCTAAGAGTTATCCTTGTTATAAATGTGCCTCATTCTTGACAAGTCATCTCCTTTTGAATAATATCCCTAATGTTTAAGGGAATATGAACACCTTGTCTCCACACCCTCCAACCTAAAAATTGCTAACCAAGGTTGGCACAAGCATCAGTGACCCTATTTCCCTCTCTATAAATATGGGAAAACTCTACTTTAGAGAACTTCTGCAAAAGAAATTAAATATCTATAATGATGTCTTTTAGCTTAATTCCCACATTTTATGCTTTATTAACTGCATCTATGACCATTTTAGAGTCTCCTTGTATACTCAAGTTCCTTATTCCTAGGGATATAACCAACTTTAACCCCCATATTAGAGATATTACTTCATCATAGTTGTTGCTCTGGTATCTTATTCCACCAGCATAGACAGTAGACATACATCCTTTATCATTCCTTATAATTCCTCCTCCACTAGCTTTACCATCTGACTTGGATACCCCATCAAAGTTGAGTTTCATCCAGTTAGGCTTTGGGGGGATTCATTTAGTATTTAGTATCTATATCATTTTGAGTTATTATACCCAAGGATTTGGTTTAAAACCTTCCATTTGAATACAATTTGGTTTTAAATTTGAGATAGGGGTTTCTTCGCAGCACAAATATGAGTTGTTGTGACACTTTCCATAATGGTCTTAACAAAGGAGTGAAACACCTGAGATGCATTTGTAGTAGTGTCCTTAAAAATTTTGTGGTTGCACTCTTTCCATAAAATCTAGCTCAAGCATGGTAGAGTTTGCTTCCATAATTCCATAACCCAAGGATGTGTGAAGGTTGGATTCCAGCTGAGAATTACTTCTTTAAGGTTAGAATTATAGACCCATTCAATACCAAAGTTATTAAGTATTGTGCCCCATAATTCTTGGGCAAAATCATAGTGGATGAAAAGGTGTGAAACTAATTCCTCTTTTGAACCACAAAAGAAACATCTGTTAACTAGGGTAAACCCTATCTTTTGAAGGTTATCTTGTGTTAGGATTTTGTTATGAGCAGTAGCCCACCAAAACATGTTAATTTTTGGAATAATTTTATGATTCCAAACCTTTTTCCATACATCTTTATTCTAAGCTTTAGGAATGAGCATATGGTAAGTAGATTTAACAGAGAATGATCCATTCTTATCTGGCCACCAGTATTGTTCATCCTCTCAGGGGAAGAGAGGGATTCTAATCTCTTGAATGCACTATTGGATCTCCCGCACTCTAGGGAAAAGCTCAGGCTGGTGATTCTATCAATAATTTGATGTTACCACATAATTATGTAAATATTTTATGTGATTCTATCAATATGTGACACCTATTGAAGGAAGGTATTTGATGGAGTTTAATCTTCACCATAGAGCCAAAGGAGAAAGAGAAATTTATTACGGTCAATTTTATTCATTATAAAAGTTAGGTGTGAAGTTTTATATCATTTGAATAAAAAATAGTAATGTTCTTTATCATCCTTTAGTAGACATAAGATTCATGGTATATATATATTTTGATCTTTAAGAACTATGATGTTTTGCAACTTTATATGTATTTGGACCCATTTTTGATTGATTGGAATTTTATTCCTAAATTCATGGAAGCCAATAAGGAGCAATTTAATAATGTTCATGACTTGTTTTGTAGATGGATTGAGATCTAGCCTATTCTTATTCCTTGTAAATGTGAATACACTTAATATTTATGAAATTTAATGTTGGAGATGCATAAAGGTATGCTAATGTTTCTAGTGGTGATGAGGGTCATTATGTCCTCTTCATTTAATCAAATTCATTCATATAATGCCATGTCCATACTATAAGTGTTCAAAGGTTGCATATATGAATACATGAAAAGGTTTGGATAACAGTCTTATCTCATGAAATTAAATGGTTTTAACAACTAACGACATTAAAATTGTTAATATCAAATCAAAACCTTAACATAATTTTATTTGAAAGGACAAGCACACTTTTATATAATTAAAATTTATTGAAATATAAATCAAATGTTTAATCTAATTATTTTAATTTAAATTCACTCTTGTTTGAAATTAAAACCACACAATGATTGAAAGGAAATTACCTGAATTGGAAAATTTGACTAAATAAATCAAATGTTGGAAATGATAAAATGTATAAACTCATAATGAAACTTGAATCAAAGTTATAAAAATAAAAAATGATTATAAACACACACACACACACACACACACACACACACCCCTAGAGGTTAATTAAAAAATAATATTTTAATTAATGAAATTAACATATAAAACTATAAACACACTAAAAAATATACTTAAACTATAAATAAAAAATCAACCCTTATTCTTTAGGATGAGTGGGTCCTTTCTCTTACTTGAAGTATGAATGAAATAGTTAATAAAATCTTAATATGTCTATAATAATTCAACTTTAAGTTCTCATTGATATGACAAAAAGGAAATAAAAATATGAATACAAGAGATATTGTTCGATTCTAATTATTATCTCAAAATCAACTCTCTTACATCAAACAAGGATGATATATTTTTACTCAAAAATTTAAAAAAATTTTATACAAGAAGACTAATAATCTAATAAATAAAATATTAACCAATATTTGTTATTACAAACTAACATATTATTTGACTTTGGTAGGAGAGAAAGGTGGAAGATGCTAGATATAGGGATCTACATGATTTGCTATTGAAAATTAGATACAACATTGGATGGTGATGGTCATCTATCCATTTTATAAAAATAAAAAATGGAGTATCTCTATCTATGTTGATAAGGATAAAAATATTCATTCTATTTATAGTAGTTTCTATTTTTATAAATATCTATATTTAGAATATGCAAATCATTTTGAAAAAATATCTCAAAACGTATTCACTATATCTCTAGAGCTAATATGCTATTTTTTGGGCACCTATAGAGTTATTTTGATTATATCAAGACCTCTGAATCTCTACCAAAAACTTAGAAATTTGTACCAATGACCTGTAGAGCTACATTGATGATCTTTAGAGTTGTGTTAGTATGGTTCTCTCAACAATCTAAGCTCAGGAGTTGTTTTCAAAAACTACTTCTCAATAGGTAGTTATGATGAGCACAATGTAATTATTTAATTATATTACATGTACATACATAATGGCATATATTTCCACATATTTGTAAGAACTTCATTGATAAAATGAGTAACAATGACTTTCAAAGGATAACCAAGATAATTATCTCTTACTATACTTTAAACCAACTATAAGTTCTAGAATTAACATATAAATCCAATTTTGTTGATATAAGGATGGAAAAAGAGGGTAATTTATAGGATATAATGAGGCATATTTTTACCTCATCATCTATCCCCAATTAAGGTTTTGCAGGGCCTCTTATAATATGTAACTATTGTGATTCCCTATTTACTATCATCCTTTATAAAATAGGGCTTATGTCATAATCTTTGTGGAAATCCAACCATGTTTTATGTCCCTTATTAGCATGGAATTAATAATCTCTGACTCTTATGGATTCACCTAAATGTATCAACAATTTCATATAGTGTTGCAGAAACACTTTCATTTCTAGATTCACATAATCAATTACATGAGTTGTTGGTTGTTATAATCCTATTATCCTTAATGGAATAGAGGTAGAATAGGTTGACTATTTCATAAATTTATATTAGTTGGTGGTTCAGAGCCACCCTATATTAATAGTTAATCTTTGATTTTGAAGATGACATATGCTATTTGAGGTGAATTCTGCTAAAAAACTAAGTCTAAAGCTAAACCAAGATGAATATTAATAATTAAGATAATCTAAGATGAATTGATTAAAAAATAAGATAAAAATGAAGGGTAGGGTAGAAAAGGGAGGTGGTGTTTATATTTATTTTAAACATTATGACAAAATTATAATTTCATGTGAAAATTCATTTAACCAATGTGTAAAATGAAGTAACATAAGCTCAAATTCTATCACACATCAGGCTGACATCTAAGGAAAGTATAAAAAGATGCAAATAAGAAAAAAAATTAATTTAGGAATTTTACCCTTACAAGAAAATAACATCAACCCAAATGCAAAAGTACCAAATAAAGAAAAGTAAACTTAATAACTTTCTACTAATCTAGCATTAGCCCAAATTAGCAACTCTGCATTAGAAGATGCACATCTAGAATTCAAAAAAATGATTCAAATCTAAAGATAAGATCAAATAAATGAGGGAAAAACCATGATAACAATTCACACAAACAAATGTGGATAAACTTTGTATAATTCCTTGCTTATATTAATTTTCTCAAAATTTACAACTAATTTTTGGCTCTAAAAACTCCCTCTTTTTACACTTGGCAACACCTCTTTATTTAGATCATTCATAAAGTATGCCAGTCAATAATATCAAATTAGATTTGTACACGTGTCTAGGATAGCTATCCTTTCTATTAAATTCTAGAAAAAATGACCTTTTTTAATAACTAACCTATAAGTAATGTATTTTACAAGTTGTACATGCCTTTATAAAAGAATATTCCATTTTAAAATATCATACAAAGCTAGTTACAAAGGAATATTCCTAGTCTAACTAAATTTGGGACCCTAGTGCTATTACAACCTTCTACCTACCTTGCAGGATCTTCATTCTATAATGTTGCTTGTTGATTAGTTGGAGGTCAACAATGGGTCTCATGAATAACTCTTTTTCTTGATCTCCCAGGTGACTGATATCTTTCTTAGCTCTCTCCAAAGCTTTCTTGATGCCCCTAGTATCTCATATCTTCTATTCAAATGAAAATAGTAGGCCCATGATCCTTTTATTATTAGCCCCTATCATACCTTGACCTTGGCTTATCACTTCATGCATGAATTGAGAAGTTATATGCCTGAAATCTTCATCAGTGATAAGGCTCAAAGGACTAAGTGAGGTGGGCTATTTGATTAATTTATATAATATGTGTATCATCTTGTCTTCTTATTATTTGAGGTCCTTTGAAATTTCCTTCATCTACTTGGAACAACTACCCAGGGATTTTATTTTATCCACCAATATAGCCATAACCATATTTAAACTGGTTAAGTTAATTTTTATAAATTCAAAGACTTGATTCTTAGTCAAGGATTTGATCAACCTTCACCTGATAGCTTGAAGCCTACCATTGGCCAACTTGGCTTGTAGGCATGGGATTTTTCTCACTTATTACCTCTTGTTTGGTTCTAACTAAATTTAAGGAATTGAATAAGTCGATCATGGTGTCCTTATATAGCTTACATCTATCTTCTAAGCTGGCTTTTTCTTTAAAAAAAAATCTATTTTAAGATTACCTTTATCATTTTAGGAGAGCCTCCTTATAGATATGTTCTTTTATTATGATGGGCTACTGATTATTAATGGTTCATAACAAGCTCAATGAATCCTTGTCCCTTGTATTTGGAGTTATGGCATCAAACTATGTACATTTGAAAACCTTACCCTTTGAATTTGAGGTCAAATAAAGTTTTACATCTTTTCTTAAAACTCCCTTATGAGCTATCATGAGTTTGTTTAAATTGCTTGATAGTGGTCTACAATTCCATTCTAGATCGAATCATTCTTGCACAAGTGATAATTCAATTTCCTTGACTTGATTATAAGGGGAATAGCATTGAATCAAGGTTTTTGTACATACCAAGGCTTTCTTAAAGGTTTTTATAGTGCTATAATGATTTAAACTATTTAAACTTGTGCAAGCTTTGTGATTTAGAACCCAACTAGATTTTACATTTATACCCTTACATTTCCTATGTATAAAAAATATTCAACTTACATGTCTCTAATGTGGCATCACCATGGCATTCCTGTGGCATTTTTATGGCATTTTTCTCATTAATATTTAAAAAGTGACCATTGTCTTTTGAAAATTCCCTCTTGATCTTACACTATTGATCTCATTTTCATGGATTAATCATGCTCCATTAATCTCAATCAAAAAACTTGAACACCATTGGTTGCTTTCTATATTCCCCAAAATTATTACACGTCACTTATGTAGTCACTCTGAGCTTTGTTGAAATGTCAATGTTGATCTTGCACTACTGATCTCATTTGCATGGATCAATCATGCTCAATTGATATTGATTTGCTTAATTATGCTTCTTCTCCACAAATCATTTATTAGAATATGTATCCTCATCTATGTACCATCAATATTTGAAAGGTGTTTGAGGTTTAATTTATGGCCTATGCTTATGTTATGTGTCATCTTTTCATGTATCCTTAAATTTTTAATGTTTTCTATGCACCATCTAATCATCTCCACTCGATGAAACATGCTCCATTGGATCTTGATCCATAAGGTTGAACACCATTAGTTTCTAAGTGTTCTTTGGTTGTGAGTGTGACACTTGTCACCCTCTCATTTGTCCTAGAGCTTTGTTGAAGCTTTGACTTAATACACACCATTAGATCAATTTTTCTTGATCAAATGCACACTTTTTATCTTTGGAAGATGTTTAAACTTTAACTTAGGGTTAGGGCTTTAACTTTTCAACTTTAATCTTTCACCATTGATCTTTATCTTCCAAGCAAACGTGGACAATTGATCTTATAGATTAAAATGATATTTAAGTTAGTGCTCGAGAAAATAAAGAACTTAGAATAAATATTTTGGACTATGTTTTATTTTATGTTAATAAACATGGTCAAGACCTTAGAACAAACATTTTAAGCTAAGTTTTAAACATGATAAAGGGGACCTTAAAAATAATAAAAGACAACATATAGTTTTAGCCTAAGGTTTATTGTAAAATACAACAAACTTTAGGGTAAGGATTTTGGGCCAAGTCTATAGTAAAAAGGGACCCTTCATTTATTTACACCATCCTAATGATAAAATTGACTAAGTTTTTATTCAACATGAAGGGACCAAGTATAAATTTCTATACTAAGGTGTGGTTGTGTTGATAAACATGATTAAGTCTTAATATAAAAATTAAACTAGGTTCATAACTTAGTTAATCATTCCCATTTAAATTTCTTCTACACAAATTTTAATTTGATTAAATAGGATTTGAGATAGGGTAATTTGAATAAGGGCTTCAAGATGCTCAATCACGAACTTAATTTGATCCTTAAAAGACTAAAGGATAGTAAAAGGCCAAATTGATATAAAAACCATGAAACCCAGACATTACCCATTCTAAATGAACTCCACTAGAGAAGTAACCTAAAACATGAAGATCTAATATTATAAACTTTAGGTAAGGTTAAATCAAAATTATGAACAAATATTCCAACCAAATTAGGTGTGAATGATATTCAAATAAAGACAATCTGAAAACATGCTAAAGGTACTCTGATCAAGTGAATTTTAAAATTTAAGGCACAAATTTGCACAATTCAAAACAAGGGTCCCCATTTTTAAAAAATGAGGGTATGTTAACCTCAATAAATGGTGACTTTTAGGGGAAACATAGTAATGTGTTAGAATTTAGAGGCTCTGGTTTAGACTAATAACTAGTTTATTCATTTTATTTGATCAAGTCTCATTGAGAACAATTCATGGTTGAAACAAGTATCGTATATATAGAATTAGGGTCAAACATCAAGATCTAGTCATGTTGTGTGTGTGATTTTATTCCACTTACTATTTTTCATGGGATTTGGGGAAACAAGTTCTATATTTCATCGATTTAATCATTAACACTGACTTTTAACATGTTTGGATATTCATTAAGAACCATGATTTAGTTCAGGGAGGGTTTGGGCATTGCTCTAATTCTTGATAGGAACCCATAGCCCTAATATAGATACCTTTGTCTCCACTTAAGTCCTTTCTCCACTACTAGCCAGGAGTCCATAACCCCATTGGAGGTTATCATAATCACCTCTACTTAAAGAGCTCATTGATTTTTCAATAAGCTCTTATTTTTGTATTTTTTTAGATCATTTTGAATTTATATAAAATGTTGGGAACCAAGTTAGCTAGGTTTAGAGATTTGGTCAAGTGTTTGATCTTTAGACAACCATCTCTAGTTTCCAACTTTGTTCGAGGAAATAATGTTTATTAAGTGGAAACATGACTGTATCCTAATATTTCACTCTTTCATCCTTCATGTGCAATCCTTCTTAAAACCAAGCTTAGATCAAAGCAATGTTCAAAATCCAATGGAATAATTATACTAACTATCAGTGTTTACTAGTTTCTCCAAACTATAACATTAAGCTTATATTCAAATAATCCATGATCAAATAATGTTGAGAAAACATACCTACATTGCTTAACTATGGAATTACTTTTGAGAATTAAAATTTACTTTGAGCTAAGTAATTTACAAAAATACTTATTGAAAGCAAGAAATAAAGCATAGAAAGCAAACAAACCAAACACATAGTAAACCATAAATAAATATATACAAACACTATGTACAAATAAGGGACAAGAAAGAAAGAACAAGAAGGAAACTAATCTAATATACCTATACTATCTCTAACTAGTCTTATAGTTCATTCCTTGAAGAATCCAGGTGGGACAATAGAGAAATAGTGTTTGGGGAATTAGCCATTGGTTGGAAATGTGAACTCTACTCCTTATAAATATTTTAGTTTTAAGGTGTTATCTCTTAGGGTCTCAGTAATTTGATATGGACCAATCCATAGAGTTGTGAACTTCCCATGTTTTCCCTTTGGTTATGAGGCTTTGTCCCAAAGAAGAACCAAGTTTCCTTGTCTAAACACCTTTATCTTTGCACATTTATCAAATCACCTCTTTAACATGGTTTGATGTCTACTAAAGTTGGAAAAATCCTCCTCTCTTACATATTTCATATGTATGATGTCAAGTAGCCTTGAATTTAAATTTTTTTGACCTTTCTCCATGTATTCTTGCATGAACATGTATGTTGGTAGCTTGAGGGTGATAGAGAATATAGGTTCTTGAACATATACTAGAAATAACGTTGATGAATTTAGATCTTAATTAAATTTGGTTCTATCTACCCAAAGGGAATACTTGAATAGCTTATTATATATTCTTGGTTTATAATTTTTATACTTATTTATAGCTTTCATTAATTTATTATTTGTTGATTTAGACACTCCATTACCTTGATGGTAATGGTTTGTTGATAACTTGAGAATAATTTCGTTATCATATTCCCATTCAATCATCCCAATGGATACAAAGGAAAATTAATTATCACAAACTAGAGATAGAGGTATCCAAAACCTTGTGCATATGTTTTATTTTAAAATTTTGATCATTTCTTCAGTCCTACACTACTTGGTTACCACTACTTCAGTCCATAATGTGCAGTAGTTAGTGGAAGTTATAACATACTTCTAACCATCTGATTAATTAGGGTTAATGACCCCTAAAAATATATTCCCTATTGGGCAAAGGGTTTATCAATCATCATTGGTTCTAATAGCATGGATTCCTTTGGCTCCTTTGTGTTGAATACTTGACATGCATGACATTCTCTCACATGTTTGTGAGCATTTTTGAAGATATTAGACCAGTAGTAATAATCTTTGAGGATCTTATGGGATGTTTTCCTTTTGGATGGATGTCCACTTCCTATATTCTCATGGAATTTTTCCAAGATCTAAGCTACTTATTCCCTGGAAACACACCTTAGGTAAATGCCTTTAAATCTCTTCCTGTACAACACTCCATTCTTGATCAAAAAAATGAGTTGCCTTGAGCCTTATAACTTTATTTTTGTCTCTACTTAACCCTATAGGATAATAACCATTTATTTGAAAATTAACAATAGGATCATACCAATAATTGGATTGAAAGTCTTGTTGATCAACTTGCATAACAATCAATTTGGGATTAGTATTAGCAATGAACTGAATTAAAGATTGGCATCTTTTCAACTTTACAGTCTTCATCTCTAAATCATATTCTTAGAGAATAGACATCCACTTACCTCTCCTTTCTCCAAGTTCACATTGACTAAGCATGATCTTAATGACAAGGTCTGGTAGTATTACATGTACCTTATTTCTAAGGATATAATACTTAAATTTCTTCACTACCTTGACTAATGCACATGATTGTTTGTCAATAAGAGAATAATTTATATTTTATATTTTTAAAATTAGTACTCATGAAAGAAATATGATGATCACATCCATCAATCTTTTGGGTTCATACAACAACAATTATATGGTTAGAGGAAAAAGAGTAAAGATACACATATTTAGTAAAGTCTAGACTTATCTGCATAGTGGCTTGTTTAATTGATTGTTTGATTTCCTTGAAGTCCTTCTTTGTCTCTTCATTCCAAGTGATATTATCATCTTTATTCAACATGTCATTAAAATGTCACACTATTTTTGTAAAACTAAAAATAAACTTCCTCACAAAGTTGATTTTGCCAAAGAAAGACTTTAGTTCCTTCCTATTATTATGGGGTTGTATCTTTGATATTGCATTTACTCTATCTGGGTCTATAGATATACCATACTTAGTTATAACATATCCCAATAATTTATCCCTTAGTTACAAAAAAATGTTCTTCTTTGGGTTGAGAGAAATTTCATACCTTCTACACCTTTCAAATAATTATTATAAGTGCATGATGTGATCTTCCATGTTCTTTGAAAAGACAAATAGGTCATCGATGTATATAATGATACACTTACCTATAAGGCCTTAGGATTCATGATTAATTAATCTTTAAAAGGTTTCACCTACATTTATAAATCTAAATGGCATTCTCTTTTAGGTAAAAGTGTCCCACTTAGTAGTGAAGGTAGTCTTAATCATATCTTGCTTATTTACTAGCACCTAATTATACCTTGAAAATCTATGAAGAAAAGACATCATAGCAATACAAAAAATAATTTGGATTAATTAGTTAAGACAAGGTAGGGGTTAATTATCCTTTTTAGATGCTTTATTCATATTTTTAAAATCAACACACAATCTGAGTTTACCATTTTTCTTTTTGACTAGTACTAGGTTAGCCACCCAAGTGGAGTGTTTAATGGGAAATACTATCTTATGATGTAGTATCTCCTTAAACTATTTGTGTATCATTAGTTTTAGGAAAGGGTTGACTGGCATTTGTTTTTGCCTAAATGGCTTGCAAGCTTCCTTTAAAGGTATGGTATGGGTTATGAACCTAGGATCAAAGATTTTTAAGTCATCATAGGATAATGCTATTACATTTTTATACTTGGTTATAAAATATTTGTCTCTTTTGGTTTCAATGCTTGTTCACACTGTACCAATGTTCACCAGCTGAGGTTGACCTTGGGGACCTAGGTCCATTTCATTGTAGTCCTTCCCATTCACTTTATGAATCTTGATAGTCTCAGCTAGTCTATCTAAATCAAACAGTCTCTCTAAGGCTATCATCCCTTTTTAGATCTTATTTTCACTCAAATGAATGACCTTGTCATTATTTTTTTTTCAACTTTGTCATCATCAAGGGTATTTTCACTAGCATCATCAATGATGTGAATCTCAAATACTCTTGAGCTAGTCATGAAGTATATGATCTGTTGATCATCATTGAATACTTGTAAGTGGTTAACATTATTTGGCATTGAGCGACATGGGAATAATTCAATGGTAAGGATTTATAACATATAACTTTGATTATGCATAAGGTTGGTTATAGCTAAATAAAGCTCATTAGTATCCCTATTTTACTTCCTCGGGATTGACATAATGTTGAAATCATCAAAACATTCAATTAAGTCCCACACTCTAAATTTATATTTATTAAAATAGTACAAATTGAATTAATATTTAATTTTGACTTGATTAATTACTAGCTTAGAATCACTAAAAATAAATACTTTCTTGGCCTCATGTTTGATTACAAATTGTAATCCAATAAAAAGTGCTTCATACTCAACCAAATTATTGGTGCATGGGAACTAAAGTTTTTAAGAGGAATTGTATTCCTTCCCAATGGGATTTATTAATACCACTCCTACTCCATAACTTGATTTACATATATCACCATCAAAATAAAACTTTCATAATCTAAGCATAACATGAGAAGTTTTGGAGTTACATACCTCTGTGGTGTCAAGAGTGTAAATACCTAGATTTGAGTTAACCATGTTGACCCTCTCATTGGTTGCATTGTACTCAGTGATCATATGCTTCCTTTTAGGTTCCTTTTATATCCTAATATGATTTAAATCTCCTTTTCAAGGTAACCACATGTGTCAATAGCTAGTTAACATATAACCATTCAATGATCTAGTCTAATCCATACTTAGAAGCATTCCATATGTGTCAAGAATATCCACCACTTGGATGATAATGAATTTTTGGACCATTGGTTTAGAATAAATATGCATGTGAACATTTAATAATTCAACAATCACTTTGAATCTTGATTTATCCAATTGATTCACAACCCTATCAAATCTAATAGGATTCAAAATTAATTTTTCACAAATATGTTTAGGCATAATATTTGTAGATGCACTAGAATCTAAAAAACAATTATGAAAATTCTTACCAAAGATCTTGACTGTAAGTAGGAAAGCTGTAACATTTGACTTAATTTTGTGTATTGCAACATTAGCATGTGCATAATTTTATGGTTTGATAGACTTCTTAGATAAAGATTCCAACAACACATCCCTTTGTTCTATAATCTAAGTCAGCACATGCAAAGTAATGTTAGATTTGATATTTTTCATGCCCTCTACTATATTATATCTAGTACTATTAGAAGAATTAGATGCATCAACATTAGGTTTAGATGTAATTCCCTTAGGAGGCTCTAAATTTTTATTTGATGTAGTATTAGGAGGAGAGTTAAAATTATTTGGTGGAGTTAAAGTAGTCAAAGGTAGTTTATACTTCATGTTCCTTAGAGGATAGGTCTTCTTTAGATATTAATAAAAAGCATTAATCTCTTCAAGGATATCCTCAAGCTCATTCTCCTCTTGAAATGGGAACTCAAATGTCTCCACCATGAGAGTTGAATTAGTAGATTTAGATGACCATGAAGAACTTGAGGTACTTGCACCATTGTATTTATTAGGTATAACTTCAAAAGTGTCTAACTCTTCTTGAAAAGCTTCAAAGGCATTAAAAAACTCTATAAAATCTAATTCATTATGATTTGAAGTACAATGAACTCTATAATAGTCTGGTAAAGCAACGTCACTAAGATTTATATCAGGCACATTCTTATTGGTGAATGAGTCATTGTTATGGCTATTATTATTGTTATTTTGAAATTTATTTAAAGGCCTATTGAACATTTGTAAATAGAAGTTCCTATTATAGTTTTCCCTAGTATGGCCAACTTGCTTTTGTAACTAAACAAAATCAATTCTTAGCTTTTGAACCATATTTAAGATAGAGTCATTCTCATTATTTGGTGCCTTAGAATTATGGGCTTGAGTATTTCTACTAGATATAGGCATCAAATCTCTCTAGTCTAGTGGATGAGATCCATTAGCATAATTGTTCAAAAATCCTAGGTTTTGGATAGGATGTGCATGGCTCAAAGGCAATTGGTTTAGAACTAGAAGCTAATTTAAGGTTGGCATATTTTTATTGGTACTGGGAATGAAATTCATCATAGGAAAATTTAGATTAATTTTGGGGATATTGTATCCCATTTGGCCCTGAGGTTGCATCTGATCATTAATGATCATAACTTCAACATAAGCTAGGGCTAATGTATTAATGATTTGAGTAGATCTTTTGAAAAAATAGAAGTCATTAGGTCTAAGTCATCCTTATAGATCTCTAAGGCTAAATACTCATTAGGTATATAAGGAGCTATGGTTCTACATCTAGCATTAAATGCTCTTATAGGCTCATTTGAGTCTCTTTTTATTTTGGTAAACTATAGCTATAAAACACATGGACTAATAATTTTATGAAACTAATCAATGAGGATTTTATTAAAATCATTCAATCTAGCTATGTATTTTTCAAGAAGGTTAAAGAACCATTCATATTCAACATATTTGAAAGTAAATGGAAACAATCTACATGCTACATCTTCATGAACTAAATTAAAAATTACTAAAGAAAATTTTAAGTATTTAATGTGTTCTTTAGTAGTTATAACACCATTAGGAATAAAAGTGGGAAAATACTTTTCAATATTATGAGGAAGGTCATGTATCACACCTGGCACATTGATTGAAGAACCACCTAACTAAGACATACCTTGATAGGGATTGAACATAGAAGCACACTAAATTGGTGAAGTTGGTTGAGACTTCAAAAGTATATGCTTACCTTTATCTCACCTAGCTCTCCTATGGAATTCTAATGAAAGAAGGGGAACCTTCATCTTTGAAGGTGACTTGGTCCTTATCTTTGTCAATTCTAGCTTGAGATTTTTGAACCTTATTTTAAATACAATGTGTAAGTCTTATCTTTACAAATAATTATGATCAAACTTGCACATTAATCATATTTTTCACAAATATGTATAAATAATGGTAAAGGAAATCAATATTTAACTAAATTAGCTCAAAGATGTGTCCAAACACATAAATATGACTAATATTTACATGTTTCAATCTCAAATAAACTTAAATTTGCATAGATCTAGTAAATCTTAAAAAAATTAGCTATTACTAACCTCAAACACCTTGGATTCATAGATCTTAAGCTATCTTTACCATAATTAAACATCTAACTTCAAATAACATCTATCTTTGTCTAAATAAGCATAAAGACTAGTCTTATATCATTAAAATCAATTATATTTACATAAATATGCTAAAAGGAACATAATTATGTGAAGGATACATCAATATTTGAACATAATTCAACAAAAGTAGAAAAGATATTATGAATTTTCAAATATCTAACACACCCTCCTAGTGCCAGTTTTCCCATTGTTGATGCACCTAAATACATCAATAGGTTTAAATTATGTTTAAAAAAAAATTCATTTCTATATTCATAGAATCTATTGTATGAGTTGTTGGTTGTGATAATCCTATTATCATTGATGGAATAGAGGTAGAACAGGTTGATTATTTCACAAATTTATACTAGTTGGTGGTTGGGAGTCACTGTGTCTTAATAGTTAATATTCTATTTTGAAGATGATTTATTCTATTTGAGGTGATTTATGCTAAAAAACAAGTCTAAATCTAAACCAAGATGAATATTCACAATGAAGCTAATCTAAGGTGAATTGATAAAAAAAGAAGAGCAAAAGGGTAGGGTAGAAAAGGGAGGTGTTGTTGATCTCTAATTCAAACATTATGACAAAGTTATAATTTCATTTGAATGTGCATTTAACCAATGTGTAACATGAAGTGGCATAATTTTAAATCCTATCACACATCACACAAACATCTAAGGAAAGTATGAAAAGATGCAAATAAGAAAAAAGATTTACTTTTAGAATTTTACCCCTGCAAGAAAATAGCATTAGTTGAGATGCAAGAAGAGAAAAAAAAGTAAATTAAACTTAAGAAATTTTAAATAATCCATCATTAGCCAAAATTAAACACTTTTCATTGAAGATGCAAATATTTAATTCACAAGAACCATTCAAATCTAAAGATAAGATCAAATAAATGAGGGAAAAACCATGATAGTAAATCACACAAGAAAATGTGGACAAACTTTGCAGAGTTCCTTACTTATACTAATTCACTCAAAAGTTAAAAATAGTTTTTGGCTTTAAAACATCCCTCTTTTTACAATTGGAAATACCTCTTCATATATATCATTCATGAAGTATGTTGGTTAGTAATATCAAATTAGACTTGTACATGTGTCTAAGATAGTTATCCTTTCTATTACATTCTAGAACAAATGACCTTTTCTAATATGCTAACCTATAGGCAATTTATTTTAAAATATATACATTCCTTTATAAAGGAATATTAATTTTTAAAATATCATAAAAAACTAGTTACAAAAGAATATTCCTAGTCGATCTGAATTTAGGACATTAGTGCTATTGCAGCCTTCTACCTACCTTATAGGATCTTTATTCTATAATTTTAATTATTTATCAAATAGAGGTTAACAATGGGTCTCATGAACAAATCTTTTTATTTATTTCCTAGGTTACTGAGATATTTCTCTATTCTCTCCAAATCTTGTTTAATATACCTAACATCTCATATCTTGTCTTTAGATGACAATAGTAGGCACATGATCCTTTTGTTATCATCCCTTGTCTTTCCTTGACCTTGGTTACTCACTTCATGCATGAATTGAGAAGTTATATGCTTGAAATCCTCATCAGTGATAAGGATCAAAGGACTAAGTGAGGTGGGATATTTGATTAAGCTATCCAATATGTGTATCATCTTGTCTTCCTATTGTTTAAGGTCTTTAGAAATGTCCTCTATTCGCTTGGACCAATTACTTAGAGCTTTGATTTTATCCACCAATATAGGAATATCCATATTTAAATGGGCTAGGATGATTTTTCTAAATTCTAGTAATTTAGTCTTGGTTAAAGCTATGATCAAGTCATTCACTAAATATCTTAAATCCTGCTATTGGCCAACATGACCTATGGCCATGGGATTTTTCTCACTTATTGCCTCTTATTTAGTTCTGACTAACTTTAAGGAATTGAATATGTCAATCATAGTGTCCTTATATATATTAAATTTATCTTCTAATATGGCTTGTTCTTTAAAATTTTATTCTATTACAAGATGCCCTTGATCATTGTATTAGATCCTCCTTATAGAAATTTTCTTCTTTTGTGATGGTTTTTTGGGTCTCAATGGTAAAAAATAAGCTTGACCAATCTTTGTCCCCTATATTTGGAGTTATGGCATCAAATTTTGTATCTTTAAAAACCTTCCCCTCTAAATTTGAGGTTAAATAAAGTTCCACATATTTTATTGAAACTCTCTTTCTAGTTGTCATGGTTGTGAGTTTGTTCAAATTACTTGCTAGTGGTCTATAGTTCCATTCTAGATCAAATTATCCTTGCCCAAGTGATAATTCAATTTCCTTAGCCTTATTATAGTGGGAATAGAGTTTAATAAGGGTTTTTATACTTTTCAAGGATTTCCTAAAGGTTTTTTATAGTTCTCTAATGGAAGTAGTTGTTTAAAATTATGCAATATTTGTGACTTAGATCCTAATTAGATTATACAGTTATACATTTGTATTTCCTAGGGCTAAAAAAACTTTAACTTACATGGTTATGATGTGGCATCATCGTGGCATCTTCATGGAATTTTTATCATTAATATTTAAGAATTTACCTTTGTCTTTTAAAAATTCCCACTTGATCTCACATCATTGATCTCATTTTCATGGGTCAATCACACTCCATCAATCTTGATTTGAGAACTTGAACACCATTGGATTTTTTCTACATTCCTCATGGTTATGATGATTGTCACTTATGAATTCACTATAATCTTTATTGAAATGTAAAATGTGATCTCAAACTATTGATATCATTTGAATGGATCAATCACACTTCATCTATATTGATCTACTTAATTATGTCTTCTACTCTGTAGACCATTGATCAGAATGTGTATGCTCATATATGTACCATCAATATTTAAAAGGTTATAAAGATTTAATTTATGGCCCATGGTTATTCCATGTGTCATCTTTTCATTTGCCTTGACTTTTCAAAATTTGATATGCACCATCTAATCATCTTCACTTGAGAAAATGTGCTCTATTGGATCTTGGTCTGCAAGTTCAAATGCCATTGGCTATTGAGTGTTATTTGGATTTGAGTGTGACATTTGTCACCCTATCATTTGTTATTTATATTTGAGTGTGTTATTTGTATTTGAATCAATATTCACCATTAGATAAATATTACTCAAGAAAATGTGCAACATTGATCTTTAGAAGATGTTCAAACTTTAGCTTAGGGCTGGGGGTTTGACTTTTCAACTTTAATCTTGCACCATTGATCCTAATCATTTGAGAAAATGTGGACCATTGATCCTATAGATGAAAAGGATATTTAGGTAAATTCTTAAGATAATAAATAACTTAGCATAAAATTTTTGGACTATGGTTTTATTTAATCTTAATAAACACAAGTGAGACCTTAGGACAAACATTTTAAGCTAAGTTTTAAACATGATAAAGGGGACCTTACAAATAACAAAAGATGTAACATATATTTTTAGCCTAAGGTTTGTTTTAAAATACAACAAACTTTAAGGCAAGGATTTTAAGCTAAGTTTATCGTAAAAAGGGACCCTTCATTTAGTTAGACCATGATAATGATAAAATTGATTAAGGGTTTATGGGACATGAGGGGACCAAGTATAAATTTCTTATACTAAGGCTTGGTCATGTTGATAAACATGACTAAGTCTTAGTGCACAAATTAAACTAGGTTCATGACTTAGTTAATCATTCCCATGTAAATTTATCCTACAAAAATTTGAATTTGATTTGATAGGATCTGAGCTAGGGTAATTTTAATAAGGGTTTCAAGATACTCAATCATTAACTTGATTTGATCCTTGATAGACAAAAGGCTAGTAAAAGGCCAAATTGATATAAAAACTATGAAACCTAGACATTGCCCATTTCAAATGGACTCCATTGGATAATTAACCTAAAACATAAATATCTAATGTAAGAAACTTTAGGCAATGTTAAATTAGAATTATGAATAAATATTCCAACCAAATCAGGTGTGAATGATCTTTAAATAAAGACAAATACAAACATGCTAGTGGTACTCTGATCAAGTGAATTTTCAATTTTAAGGTACAAATGTTCAAAATTTAAAACAAGGGTCCCCATTTTTTAGAAATGGGGATATGTTAACCTCAATAACTCTTTCTCTCCATATTTAAAAATGCTCTGATGGTTGACTAGTTTTAGTTATCCATATGGGCATTTGTACTAGTAAGAGTGGAGGTCTATACCTCATACCAACCCACTTATTATTTATTTATCTTACCATTTTAAAAATAGTTTTAGATCTCTTAAGAGACCTATTGGCCAATTTTGGCCTACATACAAAACTTTTCCTTGATGGATTAGTGTTTTGGAAGTCTTGGTGTAGAGTGAGAAGTTGAGTAGAGTTCCTATTGAGTAAATGATTAAATGGCTTATAAGTAGGTCTAGAATTGTAAATGAAAGGATCTAGTAGGTTTTCATAGTGATCATGGCATCCAATAATCTTGAATTAAGTTTTATCAAAGTCTTAAAGGTTTATAATAAATTTAAATGGAGAAATATAATTAACACAAGCCTAAGAACTAGATTATGACATCACTTTCTATAAAAATGAAATGGTTAGTTTGGTTGTGCATTTTATAAATGTGCTTTGGATGTATCTCAAAGTCAAAGGATCATATGGAGATGATTTATTTCATGCCAATAATTTCCCATGCAAATTTTTTTTCTTTATGAGTTGCTTATCTCAAGATATAATCCTTCAAAGTTGAACTAGCAGAGTGGGATGTGTGTAGGGATGTCAAGTAAAAACCATAGGAAGTAGCCATTTAAGTTCAAACATTTAAAAGGATCCTAAGTTTTAATGTAGATTTAAAAAGTGTTAAAATATCACTTGATTGGATCATAGATCAATGGTAAATGATAAATCATGCAAAAGTATATCCAATAGTGAGCACAAGGTTAACAAGTTAGAGGATCCTAGGATTGAACACAGGGTCAACAAGTACAATGATCATGATTAATAAAAGGATAAATGGTGAATATGTGATCAAGCTAATAAATATTTATTATTCACATTCAACCTTATAGAAGAGATCAATGATGCACATAGGGTCAAAAGTTTAATGAGTGAGATTGAATGTGAGGTTGTCATGTGGCACAAGTGTGTTAATCAGATGAAACTAACAATAATATCTTAAGGATAAACATAGGGATTCCAAGTGGAATGATCTATAGAGTAGATATAATATCAATATAAATGATGAGGGTCAATGCTAGAAGACTCTCATGAGGATTGATGGAGTATATTTGATTGAATCTCCAGAAGGCATAAGATGAGGACACATGTCTAAGCTTGCAATAGTCAAGTTTTAAAAGGAGATAAGCATCCCAAGAGGATGACATGAAAGAAAACACATTGGATCAAAGATATTTCCACCTAATTTGGAAAATGATTAAATTCAAGATCAAGATATGAATTTGGGCTTCCATAGAAAACCTTGTAAATTTATCTACTACCGTTAAAGCTTGATTCAACTTCTCAAAAGCTTTCAGACATAGGTTTTACATCTTTTTCATGATCGAGAGATTAGGTAGACTTAAGATATTCATTTTATATTATAGTTATATGAAAACCAATAAATTTTATTAGTTTTTATCAATAGTGGACCTATGTTTAAAGTTTAGAGTAATGGTAGAATGGTGATAGAGAAAGAAGTTGGCATAGGGGCATGGTTATTCTAACAATTATGTTCTGAAGGGAGACCAGACAAATCAAATCAAGTGACTATCTAAAGGACATATCAAGATAAATCATGATGCAACAAGATCATTAAGTATATGGAGAGTTTGGAGGCTAAGAAGGATAATGGAGCATTCAATGAAGTTTCAAAAGTATTTGGGGGACTTTCCCATTCAAATGGATCATAACTCACCATTTTCAAAGGATTCTTGTCTTCTAGCATGTTTTCTAAGCCAATGAAGTGTTTGGATCTATTTGGAGCTAATGAATGACTAATTGAGAGGCAATATTAATGTTATTAGCTTAAAAGGTGGTTGGGACTCCATTGAAGTAGTTAGACCTCATTTATTGATCACTATTTTAGCTCACTTCGCTCTTCCCCTTTCTCTTATATATCCCATTTACTTCACCATTATAAAATAGATACTCATTAAGAATCTTGGAGGGAAGATACTCTCATTTGACAAAGATAAATCCTATCAAAAAATTTAAACACTACCTCTTGGTGCAATAAGATTATTTTCATCTATTTCTTGCCTTTAATTAGTGTTTAGTAAGCTTTTACATGATGGTTTTATGAAGGTTATTCTTCCATGACAATTTTCATTCTTCCTTGCCTCTTTTAAGGTGTTTTAAATCTATTTATAGGCCTAAAATTGTGTTATTTACTCCATTAATGGATGCTTGGTGTGAGTCTTAGAATTCATCTTTGCTTCCTTAATTTCTTGGTGAGCCTAGTTCATGAAATACTTATGCAATTAGATATTTTATGAGATTATGTGAGAAAACATTATCTTATGTTGATTTAGTGTTGGTTTCAATCCTATATGAATGTCTCATTTAAATTTGGTGCATCACCTTTTTTGATTTCTTAGTAACCCTATTCCCCTCTTTTAACCCTTTTCCAATCATAAGCATTAGTTTAGGTGATCTACCAAGAGGAAGTTGGAATTATCTAGAATTTCAACCCCACCATAGAATACCCATATCTTGTGGTTATTCCCATTGTGTATCTTAGTTGGGAAGAGCTTAAAGAACCCTTCCTAAGGGTGTAAACTAATCATACAATAGTTTCTAGAATGCCTTATGGGACCATACTTTCAAATAATATTGGTCAATTTTGATGTTGGTTTGATTAATTTGTAGCATTTATAGCTTTCATGAAATAGTATCTAATAACTCCAAAAGCAACACTAAACATTTTGGTATAGAAAAATAACTATCTTTCATGCCAAAGGTGACTACAAGGTTAGATTATAAAGGTATTCCTTTTGAATTCATTGAATTACCTTTACACTTAGTAAAAAGGTTAATATTTGCTAATACACATCCATAAAAAGGAATCATTCATTTTAAAAAAAATTCAAGGTCTACCCTTGAAAGAAGATCTTTGTTATCTCCTTTCATTGCCATGATAACCCCTAGAACTTTCCCTTTTATGTCTTTCAATGTTCAAAGTCCTTTAGACCTTCAATGGTATGATACTATTCTAATAGAATCACTTAAAATTGGTCCCTGCTTTACTAGAGACCAATATACATCCCCTTATGAACACCTTAGAGACATAGCCAACTTTTGCAACATCCATGACATAACTGAGGAAAAAGTGTCTACTAGGTTATTGGCTATCTCTTTCAAGGGTAAATTTATAGACTAGTATATAAACCTTACTGCTAACTCCATTAAATCATGGGACTAGTTATGTGATGTATTGTGTAAGATATTTGAAGATAAAAGTGACCACTTGTCACTTACAAAGAATCTAACCACAATTAAGAGGGCTCCCCATGAGGTTATGCAAGATTTCAATATTATATTTCAAAAGACATGGGATATAATTCTTGTCTCTATTAGACCTACTCTAAACTTTGTTTTCCTTTACTATTTAAAATCCCTTAATAGTGATATTATGGTAATGATCTAGTCTATGGGAGGAAACACACTACCAAATGCTTATGAGGTGGTAATCAGAGTAGAGAATTGTCTAGTATAAGCTGACAAGCTTACACCTAGACCATTAATCCCTTTATTTTCTAAGATTTAATCACCTCTTGTTATTATTCATCCCCTTAATTCCATTCCTCTTATGCCAACACTTGTTACCATACCTACACCAAAGCAAGAAAAGGTTTCAATTAGTCAATCTAGTGATTCCTAAAAAAACAAGAATTTATAAGAGCTTAAGAACATGTTTCAATCCTTTAAAAATGAATTGGTGAATGTAAATAGGAAGCAACCTAATTCAATAGACCTTATCAAGCTACATATCAACATCAATAATAGTCTTATCAAGCAAATAGGATACCCTATAAATGAGGTTCCCAAGGGTAGGGACAACAACAAAGCCAAATACAAGGGTAACCTAACTACATTAAGATAAAAAATTATAATCCAAATTTTGTAAGAACATATACTACTTTGGTCCCTAATCAGAATAACATTTCTCAAGAAGTTTAGACTACCATGCCTTCAAATCAATCTTTTGGTCAATCCATTGTCCCAAATGATAATTTTAATTAGGTTTTTAATGAGTAATGGCATTAGGGTGCTAGATATGAATATAACCAAACCCATATGGATTATAACATAGAGTTACCAAGGATGAAAAAACCAAAATATCTTCAATAGGGTTGAGAGACTAATGAAGGACCAAACTAGTTGGATGCTACATTGATAAACTATGAATAAAAAAGAATTATATGCATCTAATTAGCATGCTAGTTCTAGCCAAGAATACATCCCAATGGTAACTAATACAAGGTTTAATAAAAGGAAAATGTATGGTAACCATGAAGCATTCAAATAACTTCCTACCATTACTCCTTTACTATCATATCCAAATGAACCTACAACTATTCTAAAGGTTCCAATTTCTCCAAAGAATCAGAACTAAGGGAATGTTTTGGTACCCCAAAACTCACAAGTTTAAAGTACAGTTGTCTTTCAAAGCACAAGAAAAATTTGGTGGTTTACCCATTAAATTTTTTGAATAAATGAAAAAATATAATGTGAGTGTGCCAATGTGGGACATGCTTTCTATGCCTGGTTAGGTGGTTAACCTTCAAGAAGGAAAGTCAAATATCAATGTTTCAGACAAACCACCAAGCAATGAAAATGTAATCCTCACCAATGTAACCAAAGTAAAAAATAAAGAGTAATAAAATAAGGTTATCAAACCTCCTCCCTTCTATATTTATATAATCATTAGTGATTATTTAGTATGTAAATACATGTTAGATAGTGGAGCAAGTACCATAATGATGCCAAAGTTAATAGAAGATTAGCTTGGTTTGAAGTATGAACCCTAATCTAAGGGAGTTTTGTAGCTTTGTGCATCTTCCATAGAACTATTTGGTATTATAAAAGGGATAAACTTGACCTTGCATGCTTGTTCTATTATTTTTTTGTCTCAAGATGTGCTGATTCTAAATGGGCCTCCTCATTTTTGCCTATGTTTATCTAGAGATTTCACAACAAAAATTAGAGGTTATCTAGTTGTAGATTGGTCCTACAAGGCTTTAAAGATAAGGTATGGGACCAAAGTATCCATCAAATTTGATCCTATTTCACAATTCCACATTGAGCCTTATGGGATTGATAGCTCAAACATCAATTACACCATCTTAGATGAAGATGAACACCTTGTTGTTCAATAATTAAACACTCATACTGAGGATATACTTGATATTTTATTAGGTGAGTTATGGAGTGAAAATAAAATAATTGACCCTTTATAAGGTATTAAATAAAGGGAAATGGGTTTCTACTACCTGCATGATGAGATTGAATCCATGCCATCCCTCACTAGGCCACAACAAGATGTTAGTGGTTTATGGAAATTGTTCTTTGATTTTTCAAAGAGAAAACATGGGGTAGATGTGGGTGTAATGTTTATATCTCCCTCAAATGATAATTATTTCTCTTCTTATAGGTTATAATTTAGTTTATCTTGAAATACAACTGAGTATGAGGGTCTTATCCATGGCCTTTAGTGGGCTAGTAAGAGAGTAAGCAAATAAAAGTGTATGGAGATAGTGAGATGATAGTGCATCAAGTTAGAGGCCAAAACACCACCAAGAATCCCTTAATGAAGTCCTAAAATATAGATTTTGGTTCCTAATTAATGATTTTGAGGCTTTTAACATCCAAGAATTTCCAAGGAACCAAAATCAACATGTTGATAAGTTGGTAGATGTGGGAGATCAATTTGACCTCCCAAAAGAATTGAAAAAGTCCAAAGTGCAGCCACATGTTAAAGTGGTAGTAAGACCATCGGTGCCAGATAATAAAACTCATTTGCATGTCTTTGATAGTGATAAGCAAATTGCTTATTTTTTGTAGTAGGAAGCAAAGTTTTCCTCATTAAACCAAGAAAAGATTCAACATCAATATGCAGATAAAATTGTTCAACTGAGGTTTAACAAGCTTCCTAAAGGGTTAGTCACCCTTGAAAGTCTTTTTCATGAGGGAGATCATATGAGGAAAGATAAGATAGTAATGTCAACTGATGAGGAGCCTAGAAAACAAGATCATTAATTTTGGAAAGGTACTAACTACAACTAAAAGGCATGATTTCATTAAACTTTATAGAGAATATGGAAACATCTTTGCTTAGAAATATAGTGACCTAAGATGCTTTTATCCCAAGCTATCCCAAAACATTATAGAATTAGAGGTTGATGTCAATCCTACTAGGTAGAAGCAAAGGTACATCAACCCCAAAATTGAAAATCTTATGAGGAAAGAATTGACTAAATTGATTGAATCCAAGATCATCTTTCCCATCAAGCACTCTTCATGGGTAGCCAAACTAGTACCTATAAGGAATAAAAATGGGGAAATAAGATTGTGTGTTGACTTTAGAGACTTGAATAAGGTCTTTTAAAAAGATCATTACCCATTACTATCCATGGATCAACTCCTTCAATTAGTTTCTAGTTTAAAATGTTTCTCTTTTGGATGGGTATTCAGGGTACAACCAAGTACTGGTAAAAGAAGAAGATCAATACAAGACTGTCTTCACCATAAAGTGGGGCACATATGCTTATCAAAAGATATATTTTGGGTTGTCAAATTTTAGGCCAACCTTTCAAAGAGAAATGGACATGGATTTCTAGTGATTTCTAAATCAAATGGTGCTTGTGTACTTGGATGACATCATAATTTTATCCAAGAAGTCCAATGAACATTTAGATCACTTGAGATTGATATTTGAAAGATGCAGACAATTTGGGGTATCTCTAAATCCCAATAAATGGGTGTTTATTATTCAAGAAGGCAAACTATTAGGACATATTATCTCAAAATAGGGATTAACCATTGAACCTGATAGAATAAGTGTTATCTTAACATTATCCTTACCCAAGCATATGAAAGGACTCTAGAATTTCCTTGGGAAAATAAACTTTGTATGAAGGTTTATACCTGGTTTTGAAAACTCACCCATCACTACCATGCTAAAGAAGAACCAAGTGTTCACTTGGTCAAATAAAGGTAAAGAAACATTTAAGGCTATTAAGAAAGCCATTTCCCAAGCACCCTCACTGATGATTCTTAATTTCTCAATGGATTTCATATTGTATACCTTTTTGAATGTTGACAATATATCATTTGTGTTGATGTAGAAGAATAATGAAGAAATTGAGTAGCCAATTTCTTTTCTTAGTCAAAGGCTTGAAGAATATGAGTTAAGGTACACTTTTATAGAAAAACAAGTTCTTGTAGCTTTGAGAAGACTAAAAAATTTTATACCAATGCTCTCTAAAAGAATAAAAAATCTTATGGTGTCTCATTCTAGGGTGAATGACTTCCTTATTAACAAAGACTTGAATGAGAAGAGAGTTGGTTGGATTACCAAGGTCATGAAGTAAAATGTGGAGATCAAGGTCACTAAGATAGTGAGAGGAAAAGGTTTGTGAGAACATTTTTGATGATCTTCATGAATATAAAGAGGTTATCTTTATGACATAAGATGAATTATAGATATATACACCTCTACCTCATAGTAGCTAGCTCTAGGATATGACACATTTATTGATAACAAGTGAGTGTCCTCTAGGTATGGATAAGGAAAAGAGAAGGTATTTTAGACTTTAGTCCATACCTTATACATTTTTTTGATGGATTTATATTCATAATAAACCTTAATGAAGTGATTCTTATATGCATTGATGATAATCAAGTGATAAATATCTTGAAGCAATTTCATGATGGGCCTGTAGGAGGCCACTTTGACCTAAGGACTATAGTAGAAAAAGTAATGAGCATAGGTTATTACTAGCCTATAATTTTCAAGGATGCATATGCATGGGTCATAAAGTTCTAAAAATATGCTCTCTTTGTTGGTAAATAAATATTGGCAGCCCTTCCTCTCAACCCAATTCAGGTGGAATAACCCTTCACGTATTTGGTTATAGACTTCATAGGAATGATCAATCCACCTTATAGTGTAGGACATAGATGAGTACTCACTACTAATGACTAATTCATAAGGTGGGTGGAAGAAATTTCCCTTAAAGAAGCTAATGAAATAGTAGTGTTTAACTTCTATGATAACATAGTGACTAGGTTTGGTGTATCAACAATAATAATTTTAGATAATGCCTTAACATTTGTTGGCATCAGAACAAGTGAAAAATGGTACTTCAACTAGGAATATACATTAGTACATCCTCAAAGTAGTACCCCCAAGGCAATGGATTGGTATAATCAACAAACAAAAAATTGATCAAGATTATGAAGAGGACTATGGAAGAGAATCAAAGAGTATGGCATACAAAGCTAAGGATATCCCTATAAGCTAATAAAGTGACTCCCAAAGTTGCCATTGGAAATTCACTATATGTTTTTGTATATGGGAGGGAAGCCAAATTTCCCATATCTCTTCAGTTACCAACCTTGGATTTATCCCATCAACTTGAGTTGATGGAGAGTAAACCTATGAGCATGAGGATGGAAGAGTTCATAAATCTTGAATAAAACTAGGACCTTGCAATGAAGACACTTGAGTCATATCAAGCTCAGGTCAAGAAATCCTTTTACAAGAGATCCATATCAAGGGACTTATAATAAGGAAACCTATTCTTCAAATGGTATTCAAATAAGGATAATCCAAGAAACCATACTAATTTTGATAACTTTTGGAGTGGTCTTTATTTGATACATGGTTGTAAACAACATAATGGTTTTTAGCTTGCTTAGCTAGATGGAGAGGTATTACTCATTCTAGTTAATGCCATTCATTTAAAGCCTTGTTATTAATTTTTTTTTCAACCATTGTATAATATTATACATATTAGAGTAGATTTCATGTTTTCATCTAAGTGCTATATGCACATTTCTTTCAATTTTGTGTTTTCCTTCCATAAGTGCATTGGGCATACTTTTTCTATTTTTCTTGTTGTCCTTTTGCTTCAAGAGGGGGTTTTAGAAAGGGATAACCTTTTATTAATTTCATAACTAACTAAGAGAAAGACCTTAACTCTATATGCCCAATGGATCAGATAAGGTAGCCAATATGTTGCATAATAGGCATTAAATAATATTGAAAATTTTTGGCCTACATACAAAAATTTGCCTAGATGGATTAGTGTTTTGTAATTCCTAGTGTAGAGTGAGAAGCCAAGTAGAGTTCCTATTCAGTAAATGATTAAATGGTTTGGAAGTAGGTCTAGAATTTCAAATGAATGGCAACAATTTTTAATGGTGATCATGGCATCCAAGAAGCATGAAGTAGGTTTGTTCAAAGTCTCAAAGGTTTATCAGAGCTTTCAAGGGAGAAAAATGATTAACACAAGCCTAGGGAACTATACCATCACAATACTTCCTATAGAAATGAAAAGGTCATTTTTGTTATGAATTTAATAAATGTGCTTAGGAGACCTATAAAATACAAAGGATCACATGGAGATGATGTATTTCATGTCAATAATGTCCCTTTCAAATTTGGTATTTTGATGAGTTATCTATCTCAATATATAAACCTTTAAATTTGAACTAACAGAGTGGGATATGTGCGGGGACCTCATGTTAAAACCATGGGAAGTAGTTGTTTGAATTCAAAAGTTTTAAAGGATCCTAAGGTTGAACATGGAGATAAGTGTCAAAATCTTACTTTTTGGATCATAAATCAATGGCATGAGATAAATCATGAAAAAGTAGATCTAATGGTGAGAAGAAGGTCAACAAGTTAGAGGATCCTAGGATTGAACATAGGGTTGACAAGTGGCATGATCATAGTGTATCAAAAGATTAATGGTGTGAATTTGATAAAGCTAATAAATATAAATAATGTGAATTAAACCTTGTATAAAATATTGATAGTGCATGTAGGGTCAAAAGTTCAATGAGCTAGATTACACATGAGGATGCCACATGGCAAAAACATGCTAACTAGATGTAACTAATAATTGTATCCTAAGGATAAATTTGGATATGACAAGTGGAATGATATAGAGAGAAGATATAAGATCAATGTAAATGATGAGGTTCAAGCCTAGAAGAGTCACATGAGGATTGATGGAATAGATTTGAAATAATCTCCAAAAGGCATAGGATGAGGACACATGTCCAAGTTTACAATAGTCAGGTTTTAAAAGGAGATAAATAGCCAAAGAGGATGCCACAAAAGCAAACATGTTAGATCAAATATTTTTACACCCCAGTTAGAAAATGAGTAAATGCAATATCAAGATATAAATCTAAGATTCTAGAGTAAACTATGAAAATTCATCTACTACCATTAAAGCTCGATTCAAATTCTTAAAATCTTTTAGACATAAGTTTTATGTCTTTTTCATGATCATTAAATTAGGTAGAATATAGATATTCATTTCAGACTATGGCTATATGAAAACCAATAAATGGGATTGGTTTTCATATATAGTAGACTTGTGTTTGAAGTTTTGATTAATGATAAAATGGTGATAGAGAAATAATCTAGCATAGGGGCATGGTGATTTTGATGATTGTGTTCTGAAGGGACACTAGACAAATGAGCTCAAGTGACTATCTAAAGGACATATAAAGGCTAAGCATGGTATGAAAAGCTCATTAATTAGATGGAAACTTTTTAGGTTGAGGGAGATAGTAGAGCATTCAATGAAGTTCTAAAAGTCTTTGGGGGACTTTCCCATTTTAATGGATCATGACTCACCATTTTCAAAGAATTCTTGTCTTCTATCATGTTTTATAAGACAATGAGGAGTTTGAAGATATTTGGAGCTAATGAATGACTAATTGGGAGGCAAGATTAATTCTAATAGATTAAAAAGTGGTTGGGACTCCATTTAACTGGTTAGACTTCATTTATTGATCACTATTTTGGCTCATTTATCTCTTCCCATTTATCTTATATCTCCCATTTTTTCCCCATTGTAAAATAGATACTAATTGAGACTCTTAGAGGTAAGAGACGCTCATTTGACATGGATAAACCCTATCGAAATTCATAAGAACTAACTCTTAATGTAATAAGATTATTTTCACCTATTTATTACCTTTAATTAGTGTTTATTAAGCTTAAGTATGATGGTTTTATGAAGGATATTATTCCATTGTCCTTCTTCATTTCCACTTTTAAGGTGTTTTAAAGATATTTATAGGCTTTAAATTGTGTTATTTCTATCATTAATAGATGCTTGGTGTGAGTCTTATAATTCCTCTTTACTTCCTTGATTACTTGGTGAGCCTAGTTTACAAAATACTTATGCAATTAACTAGTTTGTGAGATTCTTTGAGAATAGATGCTTGGTGTGAGTCTTATAATTCCTCTTTGCTTCCTTGATTACTTGGTGAGCCTAGTTTACAAAATACTTATGCAATTAACTAGTTTGTGAGATTCTTTGAGAAAACATTGTCTTATGTTGATTTAGTGTTAGTTTCAATCTTATGTGAGTGTCTCATTTAAATTTGGTGCATCAATTTTTTTTCTTTATTAGTAATCATATTCTCACTTCTAACCCTTTTTTAAGCATAAGCATTAGTTTAGGTGATCTTCCAAGATGAAGTTGACCTTCTTCGAAGGTTTAACCCCACCATAAGTTACCCACAGCCTAGGGTTGTTCCCATTATGTATATTAGCTAGGGATATATTGAAGAAACCTCCCCAAAGGTGCACACTAATCATATAACAAGACCACTTTAGGTTTATGGGAGAAATGATATCTCTTTTTCAAATGGATAACTAAGGTATTCCACCAATTATTTCATGTTTGGTAACATACCTCAAACATCTATAAGAATTTACCTTAAAATAATTATCACTTTGTAACATATTTCTTGGGTATTGGTATACTAAACCCTAAGATTTATGACTAGTATTTGAAGTGTCTATTCTGGTAATTTGTATCAGGGTATTCATGTCTCATCCTGATTGTTATGGTGGATTATTAGGTATTATATTCTAAAATTATATCCTCCTATGTAATATGATTTTGAAAATTGGAAATGATGTCCCTTATTTGAACTCCCCCCACATATAAATTGACCATGAATAATACCATGTTCCCTAGTAAGTAATTATGTATGAACAACTCATATAGAAGGTTTATTAATCAAGGAAGCTAGATAAATAGGCTTCTAAGAACTCTTTTTTATTTTAAAAATCATGTGGTAGTCCATAGGATATTCTCAACAACTTCCATTTATAGAACCATTCTTGAATAAAAATTCTATATGTAGAAGTAGTTCTCCTATAGGCAGTAGTTTTTCTCTAATTTGATAGGATTCTTATAACCTAGACTCAATCCCCTATTTTTATTCTTTTCCTTCTTGAAGCTACTCTTTCAATTTTATGTTTTCATCTCTAGTTTACTTCAAATATATAAATTTATTCTCCCATATATTCATTAACTTAGTATAAAATAAATAATTTTATACATGTCTGTTTTCTTGGATTATAGGGACTAAAATGGTTGATCTAGTTTTTTCTACTTCATCTTCTAGTTGAGTAATCCTAACATATTTATCAAGAGATAAATACTTAAACTATTGTAATTATTGTTTAAAATAAATAATAGTGTCTTCCTTAGATTGAATTAGATGCTTAAGGAAATAAATGTCTTCTTGTTGTTGTCTCAGAGATGCCTCAACAATTGAGAGTGCTAATGTTTTTTTTACCTATTTTTATTCTAAAGAAATATTAGGATATGGCTCTTATTCTTCAATAATTGGTGTTTTACATTTATCAATGCTTGGTATTGATGAAGAGTATGGTTTATGGGGAACTCAAATGTCTCTTTTCTAGGTTATTCTATGTTTGGAGAGTCCTCATTCATGATTGAAAAATATTTTATTATTTGACTCTCTTCAAGAGTGTATGCCTCTTCAGTTGCCATGGTAGGCATCTATTCTTTGTTTAGGATTCCTATAATCTTTAAAATAGATTTTTATTCCTCCAAAACATGTGTATATATTTTTTGTTTAGGATACCAAAAAAAAATTCAACAGACTGTTAATTTTTTGAGTCATATTCCTCTTATGAATCATATTTTTTTATGGATAAGCTTCTTTTTTCTACTCTATTTTCTAATCACAAGTCTAGGCTCTACTTTATTAATCCTCATTTTTATTATCCTATGAGGAATTAAATTATGTGATTCTCAAGTTATTTCCTCAATTTTATAAATTTCAACTACTACTATGCCCTCCCTAATTATTTCAACATCGAGTTCAAGATTTGTAGTGACAGTACCTCCTGAGGTTTATAGTCTTTTAGGTTTCTTCTTATTGTCTAGTTTTTGAGTGGATAAATTAGTTTATATCTTTATTGTGGTAATATAACCTATGGTATAATTAATACATTTTTATACTTGATTAATCTTAGGTATTGAAAAATGATTTTTTGTTTTCTTTTTCTTTTGCTTACTGATTTAATTTTTTGGGGAATAATGGAATTTTATTCCTATTTTAGTTAAGGGTGTAGATTAATAAATCAGTAAAGAATATTGAAATAAATATAGTCCTAATTTGTATAATTTATTTTTCTTTTTTTTACCTTTATAAATATAAAAATAAATAAGGATAAATATGAATTAGCTATAAATAGGTTGAGATGGTTGAGATAGAAGCTGAAACTAGTTGTGTAGAAGTGGGACAATCTCATGAATATGAATTTGGATTTTGTTTGGTGAAAGGATAAGAGTAATTAAAATAGGACACTTTGGTGTTTGATTATATTTTCCACTCCTACCAATATTTTACAAACTAGTTATAGAGACTTAAAACTTTTTAGGTTTTTACGTTGTTCCTATGTGAGCATGCTTGTGAAATCTTGAGCACTGATTGTCAATAGAACTCATTATAGAGATAATTTAATATTCAAACCCTAACCATCCATCATGCTTGATAAAATTATGTTTGAACCACTTGAGAAAGGGGGGGTTAGTATGTAACATGAAATGAATGTGTAATCCACACCCCTTATGTGGGCATGTTGCCTACATACCAATACTCTGAAGAGGGATCAATCCATTTGTAGTTCTTCCACATAACATGTTTTATGTAATAGTGTGATGTAGAATAAAAATTACAAATTGAGAGTGATTGAGGTGGCTAAGGATTTATATGAGGGTTTGAGTGTGTTTATAGCTCTATTGGGTGATTGTATGCAGAGAATAGGGAAGTTTGCCTTAGTTCTTTGTTTGTATTCGTGCTTACTTTATAAGATTTGGTCATGCCCTTTATAAATGAGCTTTGGATATGATTTTATAAGAAACCATTAGTCATGAGTTAGATGTATTCATGTTAGGCTAACATAATGAAGGATAGGGATTGGATGAAAATGACCATAGGGGCTCAAAGTGAAAATGGACAAAAGCACCAAAAATGGGATAGCCTAGGGTCTAGCGCTATAGTCTGATTATGGTAATCCTATGATATAAGATAAAGACCTAGGAGAATAGGATTGGCATAGGAAATATAGTCTAGCTAAGGTAGAATGATTATTTAGAATGTTTTAGATGATCGATAATGATTAAAATGATGTTTAGAAGGGTCAAAGGAGCATAAAAAAAAGATATATGGATAGGGTGTCACAAGCCACACTCAAACTACAAATTTGGAAATTTTATATGACTAAATTTCTGCCCCCCCTTTATTCTAGTGATGCAATAAAGTAAATTACTAGGATAAAGGAAAAGTAGAAAGTATACCTAAACTTACCTACAAGGGTGAAGCCCACGAAGATGTGTGATGTTGAATGTGCATAGAGAGAACACATCATGAAGCATAAATATATTGTGATGTTGAGTGATGTTGGGTATGTGTTATACCAAAATTAGTATCATGAATGGAGTTGAGTGCTTAATTCCTTGAGGGTGGATTAAAAATATAAAGACTAGCCCTTTGGCTCCATCATCACCCACTAGGTGAATATATGTGATCATGTATGTGTTAATTAATGTTTGGACTATGTGTCCAATCCCTCTAAATAAGTGGCTCAAGAATGCAAAAGCTAGCTAGTCCTTTGGCTCCATCATTGTCCACTATGTAGTGACCTACGAACTGATACTAGTAAGAATGTGTGTTGTATGATGGATCTTGAAGCCCATGAATGCTCTATAATATGATAATATAGCATGAATAGTTGAATGTGTACTTAGAACTAGGCCAATTTTGGCCACTTCAAAAGGTGGAGATTAGGCTTGTATGAAATCCAATTCAAAAATGAGAACTAGGCTTATATGAAAGACACTACAAAATGATGCCAACTAATTTTAGATGGAATAAGGCACATAAATATTGAGAATACCTAGGTAATACAATGAATTGGAAAGAAAATAAGTCAAATGTGCTACACACATTGCCCCCAATTATTGGTGTTTGTAACATGGATTATAATCTGGAAGTTGTAGCAAATACCCTATCTAAAACTAGAAGTGAGAGCCATCATGTCATACATGATGCCCCCTTTATCTAGATACTCTAAGTAAAAATATACTAAAAATATTCAATCTAAACTATATTGTAGCTAACAAAACTATAACTGACAAAACCTTTATATCTATTTTTAGAAATTTTGGGTTTTCTACTATTTGGATAGGAGTGACAAAAATAAGACACTTTATTATTTATTATTTTAATCTAAATATGGAACTCTTGTCCTTCAATATTTATAATCATTATTATATATTCATCATTATATTTCTATTCTATTCTACTTGGTTTGAACTCTGATTATTGTTCTGAGTATTTTAAAAACTAGTTTTTGATCGATAGAAGGCTTTGGTATCTATGACAAAACCCATATTTGTTACCCCCTCTTTTGAGGGTAGAAATGAATATGATATAATGATTTTTCTTAGAATAAATATCCCTAAAAGTGTGTTGTGTTATGAAATACATGATATAATAATGATAATTTAAGAGATGTTTCAAGATATAACATAGTTTGTAGTGGAAATTGTTAGATCAACAAGGATATGCCTAGATAGATGTAATAATGTAATAACATGTGTAGTATACTGAACTAAAATTGAAAATATAGTTAGCTATTAGATTTTATTTTATAAGGAGGGATGGATCATGATGTCCATCATGGTATCCAAGAAAACAAGATAATGCATGATGTGGATCATGGCATTGTAAATAGTTGAGAAGCAAAAAAGCAAACAAACACACAAGGCAAGAAGTAAGAAGCATATAAAAGTGTCTAAGGGGACAAAAAAATAATGGACATGGTAATATGTCACTCAAATTAGGAAAGAAAGCATATAAGGCATGTTCAAATTCCATATACATAGATAATTCAAAACAAGTAAGGTTGGCATGGAGGCTATAAACACATAGAAGAGTATAAACAAAGGACATTAGAAAATGTCCTAAGGTACACACAAGAGACAAAATAAGAACTAAGAAATGAAATCACATCTAGATACTTAATGTAAAAAAGGAAATCATGTAAATTCTATATATACTATTACATCTAACTAATCAAATCAAGAAGTGAAAGTATGTAAAACATGTAGTACAAGACTAGGTAGATGCTAATAAATACACAAGTGTTATATAATAGTGAGTGTCGATAGAATAATCTATGTAAGATAGTATGTAATGTATGTCAACATGATAACTAGAGTGTTTGGTGTAGGAATGACATAACTTGGATGGTGTGGTCATATAGAAGATGCCCCTAGTGGGTAGATATGTTGATATATGTCTTGAATGTATGAAGTAGGATGCCACTATAATGGGTGGAGTGAATAAATCAAGGATCTGGGTATTATTGCACACACTCAAATAATATCAAGTGAAGCATGGTAATTTAGATAAATCAACAAATAATGGCATAGAATAAAAAAATGTAAGCCTAGCATGGTAGTAGAAATGTAAAACATGGATAATGCATATAGTTGATTTTTTTTGATATTTTGAGTTATTTAAATGTTTTTTATTTTGACATGTTATATTATTTTTGGTATTTTTGAAATAATATATGATTAAGAAATCATAAGTAAACTATGTACAAGAAATTGAAAAGAAGCTATGTACAAGAAATATTGAGAAGAAACAATAGTAACTGATGAGTCTCATGAGAGACTCCCTATCATGGTGTCATGTATCAAGGAGAGGGATCATGAGTGATCATGAATCATGATGGAAGGGATAATACTATGAATATAAAATTTTTATATACAATAAGTTCTCTAAAATGTTTTTAGTGGAAACTGACTATGGGGTCCCCTTGTATCTCTAAGAAGTGGATGCAATTATGGGCCTCTTAGGGACCCATCTGATAGTAGAAGAAGCTATCTAAAAGTGTGATATGTGTGTATAGGCATGATATATTAATAATACTAACCTAGGTGTGAATAATATAGTTGGAAACTATCTAGATTCTTGAAACTAGCATTGATGTAGTGGTTTCTCTAAAAGAGGCCTCTGTGGAAGTCTATGAACTCTCTATGTTAGTGAGGGAGGCCTTGGATATGTTTGGATCTCAACTAGAGGAAGAAGAATTGTAACTGGTGGAGGAGCTAAAATTGGTGACTGTAGAGTAGTATATGGATATGAAGTGGGGAGTGATAACTCATACAAGAATACAACTACAATAATCTGATTAACATGAATAAATTTCATGCATCTATGAACTATAGAAGGTACTGCTTGAAGTTTCCAGATCCATGGTTGACCAAGAAATATGTGTAAGACTCTTTAAATGGGAACAATAGTAAATGGTGTGGCCACATGTGTAGGTCAAACCTATAGAGAATGTAAAATCTCACCCAATGAACATTATATGCGTCCATTGAATCCACTAATAACTATGTCCATTAGGGTAATATCCTGCTCTAAATACCCCAAATGTTGAAGTAATGTCATAGTACACATGTTCACACTAGATCCTTTGTCAATGAAAACACTATGAATGAGATGATGATTAATGTAGGATTTGATAAAAAAGTGCATGGTAATCTGAATTATCCTCAACTATCTCCTACTCTGAGAAGGAGATCAAAGGTCTAGTTAGAATTCTAGAATTATACACACCAATCATGTTGCTCAAAGGATGTGACTCAATTGAAGGTGCTTGGTATGTATTTGGTGAAGGGTGTGCATGATATTAATGGTGAAAAATTGATGTATCCTTTGTCTCTTGTTTATAAGGTTATGGGAAAGGATCTAAGAAATTTTTTAGAGCCTTGTCTTATGTTTGTTTTGCCTGAGGAGGCTCAATTGGAGTGCCAAGATAAATAAGGTTACCATCTATCAATTCTTATTTCTTATGTTAAAAACTAATTCATCTATTTATTATGTGTCCTAGTGCCTTAAGAAAATCATAAAATGCATTTTGATCATATCCATGTAGAAGAGGCTTTGTCATATCAAACCTCCTGAATAAGATGGAGAGATAGGACATTAGATTCTAATAGCTACTATAAGACTCTAACTATAGATATTTGTAGATTGGTAAAGGATCACTAAGGAGGTGATGATAAAACCACTCACTAAGGGGGATCTAAAGCTACATTAACTATAGGTTAATTTTGACTTTTGATATCATTAACCTTTACTTTGTATGTGACTTTACCATTACTCTTGTTTATTGTTTTTGATCTGCTTGTGTACTTGAGTTTTCCCATTGAAAATAATTTGAATTCCCTTTCCTTTAGTGTATGACATAACTTAGTGAAGGAATAAAACCTTTTGAACATTATTGACTCATGTAAAGCTAGTAGAAGATTTTTTTTGAAGATATCCTATAATTCTTGATCGACTATGAGGCTAGTCATTTTAGCCAAGATATTCTTATATCTAAGAACATAATCTATGAGATGCTCATTTGACCTTTGTTTCTATTTTGAAATTTGGGCATAAGAAACATTATCACTGATGTTAATGCTGAAATGAGCTAGGAAAATCTTGTCTAAAGGATTCAATGCATTGACTAACTGATTCAATAGACTATAGAACCATTGTAGAGAATAATACTTTAAACTCCATAGAAATAACTTGGTTAGTATCTAGTCATTTAGCATATAGTCCAATCACGATGTATGAAAACCTATCAAGTATGTATCTAGATCACCCTTGCCATCATATAAAGTGAGCTTGAATTAAAAAAAACTTGGTGGTAAGGGTGTAAAATCAATATGGCATGCCAATGGTGTATTGAGTAGAGCAAAATAATCTAAAGCTTGTGTTGGTCTAGAGGCACCTTGCTCAAGATGTATCACCTTGGATTTAAGAGATTTTATCTCCTACATAAGGGGAACCACATTAGGAGGTAAAGATATACTATATGTAATTGGTGGTGCCTCATAGGAAGGTTGGGCTACTATCGGGGGTTTTTGAGACATAGTTGCCCCTATAGTGTCATTGGCAACTGGTTATTCTGAAGGAATAGAAGACTCAACTTGCTTATCATTTTTAATTTCCACGATAGATTATAGGATAAGGGCATGATCTCAAGGTTGTTACCTAAGTCTCTCTCTAAAATTTTGTAGAATCAAATCTTTGTTGATGACCACATCATTATCAATAATATGTAGAAGTGGATTAGCACCCCCATGTGGTGGAACATGAGCATTGGTTTGTACATCATCATTTTTATTCTCATACTTGTTAGGTTGTGGAGCTAAAAGATTCAACCCTTTACAAACTATGGAATAGAAGGTTGCTGAGATCCAGGATCACTGGCGTTGGCAACAGGACCGGCGTTGGTAGAGACCAGTGCAGAAGGCCACCGGCGACGGCAGGAAGTCGGCTGACATCGGCAGAACCAAATAAGCAGGGACCGACGTCGGTCACCTGTGTGTTCTAAAACTGCTTGTTTCACAGACAGTTAGTTAAGTGAACAAAGAGTTTGCATGTTGAGACCAGTTAGAGTCTTGGGCTGCGAGGATAATTGTCTAAATTAAGAGTCTAAGTTATTGTTTGAGTTAGGGATCTATTTATAGACCCATTGGCATGTATTGTTAATGCATGAGATAGAAAGGAAGAGTTCCTTCTAGTTGTAAGATCTGTTAGTTGCAGGTTGTTGCAAGCTCATTGGGGATCTACATGTAAGTTTGGTCTTTGAATTGCAGGTTGTAGGTTCATGAGAGATCAGCTTGAAGTGCTATAGAGTGCTTGGTGTACCGGCAGGGTTATTACTGACTGGTTGGTGAGGTGAACACCAATTTTGTGTGTGAGTTGGTTGTTGGGACCATTTTTGTGTAGGAGAGTGTGTGTGAGAAGAATTACTATACACTTGAGGTGTGGTGAACCTCTGTAAGGTGAAAGAGTGTGGCGGCTCTTTGTTGTATTCTTTTTTGTATAGTGTTAATACAAGATAGTGTATTGTCTCTCATATTCTGTGCTATTGGTGAATTCTAGTTACTTGTGTTTCTGGTTATTTCCGCATATTCAATTGCTTATATTTGGTAATCATACTGTGCTCTTTCTGAGGAGCAAGATCCTAACAGGTGGAACTAGAATAGGTGTGTTTGTTCTTGGATTACCTCCACCTCCTAACAAGTGGTATCAGAGCTTTTGGTTGGGATACTAACAGATTGGTGTAGATCTGGGTAGTGTGTTTTGATTACAGGTTACTCACAGGGTTTCTATTTGAGTGGGAGTTGAGCAATGGCAGAAAATAGTCATCTACGAATGGAAAAGTTTAATGGTAAGAACTACCAATTATGGAGGATGTAGATTGAGGACTATCTGTATCAGAAAGATTTTTACTTACCGTTGGGTGGGGTTGCTAGCAAACCCTTGGATATGAAAGATGAAGAATGGGAGGTTCTTGATCAGAAGGCTCTAAGATCTATTAGATTGAGTCTTGAATCATCTGTGATTTACAGCTTATCACAGTGTAAGACAACGGTGGAGTTGATGAAATCTTTGGCAAATTTGTATGAAAAACCCTCGACTTCTAATAAGGTATTTCTTATGAAGCGTTTATTTAATTTGCAAATGTTGGAAGGTGGATCTATTCATAGCCATCTTAGTGATTTCCATGGTTTGGTAAACCAGTTAAGTTCAGTCAATATTGTATTTGATGATGAAATTAGAGCTCTCTTAATCTTGTGTTCATTACCTGAAAGTTGGGAAGGTTTGGTAATGGCAGTTTCTAATACTGTGTCTCCTTCAAAAGTCTTAAAAGTGGATGATGTTGTGAGTGTGATCTTGAATGAAGAGATACGCAGGAAAAGCATAGGTGAATCATCTGGAGATGCTTTGAGTGTTGAAGGAAGAGGAAGGCCAAGAGAGAAGATAGAGCATGGGAGATCAAGGTCGAAGACAGGCAGAAGATCCAAGTCCAGGTATGGCAGAATAACCTGCTGGAAATGTGGAAAGCAAGGGCACTTAAAGAGAGATTGCAGATCGGGTGAAGATCAGCATGAAGGACATGGAGAAGAAGTAGATGTTGTGGATTACGTTGCATAGGATGCTATGGTATGTTCTTTGGATAAAGTAGAATCTTGGGTATTAGATTCTGGTGCCTCTTTTCATGCATCCCCACATAGGGAATTTTTTCATGAGTATGTCCAGGGAGACTTTGGAGAAATTTGTGTAGGGGATGGAAAGCCTTGTCAGATTGTTGGCAAAGGCAAAGTGAAGCTGAAATTGTAGATAGGTGACACATGGGTGTTAAAGGAGGTCATGCATGTCCCAGTTTTGAAGTGGAATCTGATTTCTATTAGAAGTTTGGGTGATGAGGGTTGCACAGTAACTCTCACAATGGACTCTTGGAAGGTTACCAAGGGTACACTTGTTGTAGCTAGAGGTAAGAAAGTAGGTACGCTTTATCTATCTACTTATTTTATTGATTCTCTTTTTGGGTTATCTACTTTAGCTATAGATTCAGAGATGTGGCTTAATAGGCTTGGTCACATAGATAAGAAGGAGATGCTGGTTCTTGAGTCAAAGAGTATGCTTTTGGATTTGGAAGGCATGGATCGTGGTTTCTGTATGCAGAAGAAGAAGGTGAGGTTTCTTGAGGAATCCGATGTTAGTGACAAGAATAGGAAAGCCTTGGTTTTCAAGGAGAAAGTGACGGATGGAGTTCAGCACAAGATGCAGAGGAATTCTGAGCAGAGCAAGGGTGATTTAGACAAGGGTTTGATCCAAAAGGAGCTCACGGGAAAAAGTCAGGTCTCGCTAGAAAAACACAGAGACCGACATCGGCAGGAAAACCAGCGTCAGTGTCCAGACAGGGACCGATGTCAGCTATGTACAGCCTGACATCGGTGACTCGGGGCAGATAAGGACCGGCGTCGGCCAGGGGAAACCGACGTCGGAAAGGAGGCAGTCGCAGGGAACCAACATCGGTCGGATGTAGACTGAGATGTGACTGGCATCGGTCACTGAGATGAATTTTGGGTGGACAGTGAGTTGTCATGGAGTCTCAAGCGTCCATATGGAGGACTGAAGGTGTAATTAAGTTCTTAAATTTGTCATTTCCCTTCTTTACACTACTTGTTGCTCACTTATGGTATAGAACCAGGAAGTTGTTAAAGAAGCAGAACAGGTAGATCCAGGAAACAGTGGGAGCTTGGCATGGATGAGGATGTGATTCCTTAGAGGAGAACCAAATAGGTGTTTTGGGTAGAGTTGCCAGCTGGAAGTAAGCACTGAGAGACGAATGGATGTTAAGGATGAAGAAGAGCAGAAATGGATACGTGAGATGGAAGATCAAAGTATATGATCTTGTATTAGCTACAGGGCAATGGAGGTTTGATCATTGTGTTTCTCTTTACCAGGTTGGATAATATTAGCTACATTATCCTATTTTCTGTATGATGTGCTTGTTGCAGGGTTACATATACAGGTATTACTGAACTAAAGGTAAAGCTAGTTCAGGTGTATGTCATGGAGAATCTGGGAGCAGCAAGATTCTTTGGCATGAGTGTGTTCTAGAGACATGGAGGTCTTGTTGACTTTGTTTCAGGATGATTGTGTGAGGCCGGTTAGCACGCCGATGGTTAGACAGTTCACAGAACAGGTGTCTTGATTCACATAATGAGGTTGAGTGCATAGTATGTACTAAACCTAAGTTTTCCCAAGCAGTGGGAGTTGTCACAAGTTTGGAGTCAATCCGGGAGAGTAATACTGAAGGGCAGTTTAGTGGGACCAGTAGCAGGTGCACATGCTATGCAGGGTCAAGTTCTTTATCTACATGGTTGTAGATGCAGATGTGGCAGGTAATTTGGATGACAGATTTTGCACCACAGATTTTGTGGTGGTTGGTCTTCAAGAGTGATCTTGAGGAGGGATACAAAGCCAAGGGAACAAACTAGACGGTGTATAGGTACAGGTACAGGTTATAGCTATTTATCTCCAAGTGGGAGATTGTTAGGTTGTGGAGCTAAAAGCTTCAACACTTTGCAAACAGTAGAACAGAAGGTTGCTGAGATCCAAGATCATCGGCGTCGGCAGTAGGACCGACGTCGGTAGAGACCAGTGCAGAAGGCCATCGGTGATGGAAAGAAGTCGACTGACGTCGGTAGAACCAGACAAGCAGGGACCGACGTCGGTCACCTGTGTGTTCTAGAACTGCTCGTTTCACGGATAGTTAGTTAAGTGAACAAAGAGTTTGCATGTTGAGACCAGTTAGAGTCTTGGGCTGCGAGGATAATTGTCTAAATTAAGAGTCTAAGTTATTGTTTGAGTTAGGGATCTATTTATAGACCCATTGGCATGTATTGTTAATGCATGAGATAGAAAGGAAGAGTTCCTTCTAGTTGTAAGATCTGTGAGTTGCAGGTTGTTGCAAGCTCATTGGGGATCTACATGTAAGTTTGGTCTTTGAATTGCAGGTTGCAGGTTCATGAGAGATCAGCTTGAAGTGCTATAGAGTGCTTGGTGTACCGGTAGGGTTATTACTGACTGGTTGGTGAGGTGAACACCAATTCTATGTGTGAGTTGGTTGTTGGGACCATTTTTGTGTAGGAGAGTGTGTGTGAGAATAATTACTGTACACTTGAGGTGTGGCGAACCTCTATAAGGTGAAAGAGTGTGGCGGCTCTTTGTTGTATTATTTTCTGTATAGTGTTAATACAAGATAGTGTATTGTCTCTCATATTCTGTGCTATTGGTGAATTCTAGTTACTTGTGTTTCTGGTTATTTCTGCATATTCAATTGCTTATATTTGGTAATCATACTATGCTCTTTCTGAGGAGCAAGATCCTAACAGGTGGAACTAGAACAGGTGTGTTTGTTCTTGGATTACCTCCACCTCCTAACAATACTACTCATTATTGGAATTATCCTTATGGAAATTAGTGTAATATAAATGTGTAGTATCTATAGTATAAAATTGATATAATTTTTTATCCATGCTATATGGATGGGTTGGAGGAATAAGGGTGAATTCAGGATGGTTGCCACTAAGTCTTACACTTCATCTCAAAGGAAGAGATGCAAGGAGCTTAGGTGACATAATGAAAGAAACTCAAAAAAATCAAAGAGAAGATTAAATAAATGTAATCTAGGATTTTAAAAACATCAAACTTAAATATGCATAAAAAGGATACGAAGCTTAATAACATGTAAGGTGATACCCAAAGAGTTTAGAGACCTAGTATATTCAACTAGGGTTTAAAAGAAATGATTTTTAAAATTACTATTAGGAATTTGAAAATTAGAGGTGAAATTTTGATTTATATATGTAGGAATTTTTTAAAAAAATATTAGAAAAATTAGCAAGGAATTTCCCTAGGGTTTTTGTGCACAAACAAAGTAAGTCAGGTTCATGAAATGATTTAATTTTTTGGGAATAATGGAATTTTATTCCTATTTTAGTTAAGGGTCTAGATTAATAAATCAATAAAAAATATTGCAATAAATATAGTCCTCATTTATATAATTTATTTGTCTTTTTTTACCTTTCTAAAAATTACAATAAATAAGGAGAAATATGACTTAGCTAGAAATAGGCTGAGATGGCTGAGATAGAGGATAAAATTGGCTATGTAAGACTGGGATAGTGTTATGAATCTGAATCTAGCTTTCATTCAATAAAAGGATAGGAGTATAAAAAATAAGACACTTTAATGTTTTTTGATGTTGTCTACAACTACAGTTGTTGCCTAAACTAGTCACAAAGACCTAAAACTTTTTGGGTTTTTACATTGTTCCTATGTGAGCCTTCGTATGAAATATTGAGGGTTGCTTATTGATATAACTCACTATAGATCTTATATTAATATTTAAACCTACCCTTCTATCATGATTGTTAAAATTATGTTTGACCCACTTGAGAAGGGGGGTTAGTGTGTAAGATGCAATAAACATGTAATACATAGCCCTTATGTGGGCACGTTGCCTACATACCAATACTTTGAAGAAGGATCAAGCTATATGTAGTTCTTTCACCTAACCTGCCTTGTGAAATAGTGTGATGTAGATGTAAAAATTCCAAATTGAGAGTACTTAAGGTGGCTAGGTATTGGTATGAGGGTTTGAGTGTGTTTACAGTTGTATTGGGTGACTGTATGTAGAGAATAGGGAAGTTTTCCTTAGTTCTTTATTTGTATTATTGTTTACTTTGTAAGATTTAGTCACCTCCTTTGTAAATGAGATTTGAATAGGCTTTTATAGGGAACCATTGGTCATGGGATAGATGTATTCGTGCTAGGCTGACATAATGAAGGATATGGATAAGATGAAAATGATTGTTGGGGCTCAAAGTGCAAATGGATAGGAACACCAAAAATGGGACACCCTAGGGTCCAACGCTATATTCCAAGTATGAAACTCCTATCCTATAGGCTTGGGACCTAGGGGAATAGGATTGGCCTAGGAAATACAATCTGGCTAAGGTGGAATGATCATTTAAAATGTTTTGGATGACCAATAATGAGTAAAAATATGTTTAAAAGGGTCACAAGAGCATGTAAAAAGGATCTATGGATAGGGTGTCATAATCCACACTCAAACTACCAATTTGGAAATTTTATATGACTACACTTACCTTCCAAATATTATTTCTATTTATCCTCTCCATCAGGTTTCTTCAAATAAATTTTTATGTAGATGAGATAAATTAGGTCATGGTGCTTAAGAGTCCCTACCCCTTGCACATATTTTCCTTACATTGTCTGAGTTACACCATATAGGAATCAAGGGATATTTATTGTCCATTTAGGCTTTATTTTTCATACCTCAAATGATTGAGAATTATCATGGAGGCTCCAAATAATGTTCCAAGATGGCCATCATAAGTAAATAACTTGATCACATAAATAGAAATAATCCTTCATGGCTCAAGGAAGTTGAATCTATTAATATCCTCACATTCCAATTTGGATTGATAATAAGCTTAGGGGTTTATTATCCCTCCACCTGAAAAAATTAAATTGAATATTTATATGAGGGTTTACTATATATATGCATTCCAACTTTTTGTATCCATGAAATTTCAATCAAAATAATGAGACTTACCAGGATTGTTATACTTTATAATTTAGTGTGTTCTTTTTCAAGTTTAATCATGAATTATTCCACTATTTCTTCATCATATCCATGGAATTTTTTTAATAATTCCAAAAATACTAATGTCTTGAATATTTCTACCACTCCTTCATTCTTCAAAATAAACTCCATAGATTATGGTTCTTATTTTTATTTCTAAACCATGTTTTTGGAATGGAAATAAAAAAACCATGGTTTTTGGTGAGATTTATGGAGTTTAATGAAGTAAATGTAGAAGTGGAAGGTTTGGATGCCAAATGAGTATATTGATCAATGATTTTTAGTGAAAGTGTAAAAATGGTGAAGTGAGATGAGAAATGAACTAGTTCTCAAGGTAATCATGAGACATCATTAGATAATGAAGGTCTCACATTGGATGGACATGGTGGCATATTTGGGGCATGTGTAAGTTTTAAAATATTTGATGCATTATTAATGTGACCATACACATGAGTAAATTTTTCTTCCAATCATTTGTCATATCATGTTATTTTATACTTTTAACTTGTCATCACCTTTTTGGACATATTTTAATTACTATGTCATATCATTTAAGTCATCATGTTTTTTATTTTTGTATCATGATCTCTTTATATATACATGTATGTATTTATGTGTGTGTGTGTGTGTGTGTGGTGTGTGTATGTATGTGTGTGTGTGTGTGTGGGATGTATGAAAAATTGAAATTTTTAGTAAAGTTGATATAATACTAATATTAAATACTCATAATTAATTATAATTATAAAAATCAAATAAATACCTTAGGCTACCTTAAATTTTCCTTATTTTTATGTAGTCAAATTTTTATATGATGATAGAAAAAGAGCAAGATGTTAGTCAAAAGGTACTATTTTATTGCTTGTTATAGTAAAAGTAGCCAATTACTTATTTTCAACTTTTCCCTTTGTTTTTTATATAAATTATATATTATTTGTGAAAAGGATTGTCATTTACTAGTTTTCAACCCTTTTCCTTTATTGTAACCATAGATCTAGACTTTTTTCATAGTGGAAGAAAATATTTCTTCCACACCACAAAACTTTTCTTGTATCTACTTGATGAATTCTTCTTTACTAGGAGTTCGGTGATATAACCTCAATATTTATCCATTTACTAAGAGGATTTTACTATTTACATCAATATATAATATTTGGATAGATCCATTATAAAAAAAATATCAATTTGATATGGGCCTAACAATCAATTAAGAAGTTTACCTTTGAATTATCAATACTTTGAGTCAAATAGTAGGGCATAATATCTAACTTTGAAAATTTTATGTGGTATTTGATAGTCATGAAATAAATTTAATTGGTGTTTAAAGAGTTTTATTTAAGTCTTAATTAACCCAATTCATTCAATCATAAGATCCTTTCCTTTTATGTTTTTGTCAAGTCAATTACTACCTCCATTAGTATTCCTAGTGTTTCCAACTCAAACTATATATGAAGTAATTATTTTTTTAATACACTAACTCATATGGATATAATATTATGGTTTGAATACATTTAGTGTTGTAGGCCTAAATTACTTCTGGTAACTTATTGGCCCAATCCTTTCTACTGATGTCTATTATCTTTGTTGGGATGTTCTCTAACTCTTTATTGATAACCTTAACTTGTCCGTTAGATTGAGGATGGTAATGAGATGATTTACTATGATTGATTTGATAATTTTTATGAAGGCCTAAATAATTTAAATGTTAATTATGTTCCTTGATCTATAATAATGGCTTTATTTACTCTAAAACATTAAATAATCCTAGCATACAAGAAGTCAACAACTCTATCCTCATAATTAAATGTTGGATCTTGCACTTCAGCCCATTTCATGACATATTCAGTGCACACCATTATGTATTATTTTATATATGATATTGGATAAATAGGAACTATTATATAATAAATTTACATCCTTTGAGAGGGTATTTTAATTCCTCTCAATCTAAGCTACACATGGGAAAAATCCTAGGTTATGGGTGACCTAAAAATTGGATTGAACCTTTAGATAAGGGCTAGATCCCTTGATGTATCACTTAGGATCAATCACTAATATATTATCTTGTAAGGAAAAGGGGAGAAATAAACTATGAACTAAAAGGGGGTGATACCAAATCTTATGACCACTAAAATTGATTTGTATGTGAACTAAGACCTATATGACTATAATAACATACACTTTTCCTAAAAGAACCTATAACAATAATGATTTACAAATGGGTGAGGTAATATGAGAGTATAAGGGAAGATGTTTTCCACTTCTAATCCACATGAACCCTTGATGACTCTCTTCATAACCTAAAATAGATAAATAAACTACTATAAGGTAAGAAAAATAGAACAACAAAGAAAGGTGAGCTAAGTCTACACTTTCCTAGATCAACCATTAAAAGATTCATACTACATAAAACCATATAAGGAGGTAAAACTAGTCATATTATTGATCAATAGGCATACAAAATATCATGGTTATGCCATAATATTGGTGTAATAATCCATTATAATGCCAAAATTAGGCATATATAGAGGATAAAGGAGTGAGAAAGAGAAGAGAGGTGTCAAAAGCCAATGACATCTATAAAGAACTCATGTATAAGTTACAAAAAACAACTTATAAAATATAGTTATGAAGTCTATATTAAATATTTGTGATCCTCATTTGATGATGACTTACTCAAGGTGGCATAGGAGTTCTATCTTACTAGATGATTTAACTTTCAGATATTGAAAATTACCCTTAAGAGTGATTAGGAAATGACAAGTCATATTCATGGAGTCTAACTTCTTATTTCAATTTATTTTCTTCATTTCTTAATTTTGAAAGTAGATAAAAGAAAGTGAATATGAGGTTATATAGATGAATACCTGGTATAATGTACATGTTGATCTAGATGAATGTGAGGACTCCTTTTTGGCTAGGAAGGACTACCTACATATCACAAGAAAACTAGAAGAGGATTTGTAAGATGGTAGGTGGAGTGGACTGCCTAGTGTATGCTAAATCCAAAAATCACAAAGCTTTCTAGGAGGCTATCAATCCACTTTAAAAATAAATAATTATATAATTATATAATAAATATACTTGCATTCAAATGATAATAAATAAATACATAAAAAAGTAAATAATGTCCCTGTTCGCTAGAAGTTATAGAAAGGTGGGTCAATACCATACATAAGTATGTCAAGGTCAGGTCTAGAAGATCAGAATAGGGTTTGAAAATAGGTAAAAATCCAAATAAATGTATGGTAGGTGTGGGGAAGGCTAAAATAACAATATGATATTTATTTTGATAGTAACCATTGATGGTTGGGTGTGACTGATGATGGTTGGGTCTGATCGACGATGGTTGGGGTAATCGGTGATGGTTCCTACAACTAGTGATGGTTGTCTATGGAAAGATAGGTAAGGTGTGGAGATTTAGTTAAGGAAATATGTCTTAAAAATGGGTATACTAGGGGTTCTTAAGGTTAATAAGAACATGTAGGTGAACTGATAAAACCAAAAAATATTGATAAAAAGGATAAGGCACTAAAAACAAAGAAAAGATACATGTATGATGTTGAGTTGGTGATAATGAAAACCTAAAGGGATTTGGGAAACATAATAATAATCTAGACTTCAAAATTCATATGGATAGATCTTTGTGGTCTTGTATGCCTACACAAAGAAAATAAGAAAACATGCATATAAATTTCTAGATCCTCATCTCTTTCAAGAGCCCTACATTTATAGCACAAATTTGATAAGTGAGGAGGGAAGCTTGAAGGTAAGTTGCTAATTTGGGAGGAGATAAAGTTTCCTATTTTCATTTAGTGTTTAAAAAATGGCACTAAGAAATTTACCATTTTGGAGGATGTTTTTCTCAAAAAATTTTGGAAAATGCTTTTAAATCTTAATGCAAGTTTTATGACCCCAACCATCAATGGTTATGGATAACCATTGATGGTTACCCTAACCAATGATAGTCAAGGGGTCATGAGAAAATGGGTGAAAAGGTTTTGTATTAAGTAATGTTTTTGGAGGGTTTTTGACATAATGAAGTCACAAATAAGTGATAGTGAATTAGGTGGTCCACATAGTCAATTAAGGGTGAATAGGTCAAGATGACATTGAAAACTATTATCGTGTAGTTTTCAAGTGTCTACATTTTCCCCATTTTTATTGCGTAGCTTTAATAAAATTGTAGAACAAAAATAGGAAATTGGTCAAGGTCTATGTCTAGGTATAGTTTCCTTGAGTGTGGAAGGGAGGAGGTGTTCCCCCTCAAACTAGGAGTTAATGAGGTATGGTTGAATTGGGTCAGGATTTGAGAAATGGTAGATGATGAGTCACGAGGTGGGTGATGAAGGGGTGGTAATGTGAAACACAAAAATGCACATAAAATGTGACGAGTGCAATAATCAAGGTCATGCAAAGATGAAAGTTGCCATTGTTGGTATGTGTATATATATATATATATATATATATATATATATATATATAGATAGATAAGTTCAAGTTTTAGGATAAGTGATAAGGTAACTAGTCCCCAACATTGGTCATAGCTAATAAAGTTAGTCATATCAAATTTCCTAGATAGGGTTAGTGTTTACTTAGGTATCCAAGGTAGGAAGTGATCCTGAGAAAAAGATAAAATGGGTGGGTCATGCATAAGGTGGGGAAAATTCAAATGTGTAACATGGTAAAGTTGGTTTATGTGATCAAAAAGACCAAAGTGGGGTTGTCTCAAAACATGAGAATAGGTGAGTTCTAAAATGTGTTGACATTGATGTGGACATGTGTAAATGGTTCAATTGGTTGGGTGGGTAGGGGTGGATGAGTTGAATCCTAATGCACTAGGTAAGTAGATGATATCTACATAGTCCTATGGATATTAGATATAATAATGGACTTTATGCCAAATTTAGTTCTCAGTTATAGGGGAGAAAATTACTCTCAAATATGCTAATGGGGGATAAGGAAGGGGTTGACCCAGGTGGATGTGGTACTAGGATGTAGTTTAGGTAAAGGAAGAGAAAAGTGGGTAAAAAATGAGGTGAACCCCAACTGATGATGGTTGGGGTCAACCATCAATGGTTGGCTAACCATCAATGATTAGGTTAAAAACCCTAAAACCATGATAAAAATTCAAAAATACAAACATTTGTCCTCATATGCAACTTGGCATTTGGTGATTTGTGTTGTTTAAGTGAATAGGATGAGGGAGTGCATAGAAGTGGGGTGAGATACTAAGGTGTCTAAATGGTATTGATGGGTGAGAAGGTGATTGAGTAAAGCTAATATGGATGTAAGAGGTGTTGGTGGTCAAGTGGTTGGGTACAAATTGAGGTGATACCACCAATCAAGAAATGAGGTAGGTGATGTCTTAAATTTGGATGTTAAGTGAAATTTGTGAATTAAGGTTTAAAAACATAACTATGGATGTGAAATTAGGAATTATAAGGTATGATTAGGGCTAGGGATTTTAAGGGCTATGGGTTACTATAGGGACAAGAGGATAAGTTGTTGGGGGGAATGATTAGGAAAGAGGTAGGGATGAATGTTTTAAGGGTGTAAAGAGTAGAAAAATGGTTTAGTGGGATTTAGGTTTGTAAGAGGAGGTTAGGGGGTTAAGAATCTCTATCTATGATGACCTAATAGTGACTATCAATAGTTTGGGTTGATTGATGATAGTTGACCTAGGAAAAAATAACCCAAGGGAACTATCAATAGCTAGGGAGCTCCATCGACAGTCGATGTGGGTAGGGTTGGTGAGTTGGGTTGGGATGGATTGGAGGTGGGTTGGTGTAGGAGTTTGGTTGGTTAGGTTGGGTTAGGAGTTTTAGGGAAATGTGGATTTGCATAAGATAGAAAGGGTGGAGGTTGCATAGGAATAATTAATAGGGGTTTAAAGACATAATAAGTGTGAAAAGGGAAAGTTGATAGATGAACCTATATTCAGTATAGAAGTGGGTTGGATAATACTTTGGGTAGACATATAGTAATTGTTAGAGATAGGTTGATTACCTAATTTATGATATGCTTATTGTTACAGGTGTGAGATCAGATCTAGCTATGAGATCAAGTTCCCAAGATTTTCATAGAGGTGAGGGATGCCATGTCTATAAAGGAATAGAGACATATAAAGGCACTAGGTTTTAGAATAATGCACCACTATCGAAACTTGCATAGATATGCCATGATGATAATCACCCTCATTGAGATATGGGACCCAACAACTAATAATTTTTGGTTATCGATAAGGGAGATGAGCATCCTTTTAGAGGATGTACAATGGATTACACATCTACCCATATGTGGAGATCCTATCTACCACATAGAGTAGAATGAGATGGATGAGTGTATGGAGATCCTATACAAAGATGATGTAGTTGATACATAGTTTCACTCAAGAAGCTTTAGCATTAGGCCTTTATAGCAGAGGGAACCTAGAGATAGGCATTTGTTGAAAATGTAACAATTAATGGTTACCTATTATGTGCTACCAGATTCTATGGGAGGGAGATTCCCTGGTGTGTTATTAAGGGTGTTAGTGGAGTTGGTCCTAGGTGGTACTATTTTTGGATGGGCATGAGTTTTATTATTTTAGATATATAAAGAGATATGGGGCCTCAAGACACATAGGCATCATGGCATCAGCATTGGATTTATTCTTCACTATTGGGCTTATGAGCACATATGGGTAATGAGACCCTTGGGACTTTTGATACAGGGCTATCAGCTAATGGATTATGTAGTCAAATTTTATCGATGGGGGAGATATGGAGCTATGATAGGTGTAGGTGGTGGTTTTAGGGATATTGATTAGTTTATAGGAGCCTTAGAGGGCTTAGTCACTAGTGACATAGTCTAGAGGCCATATAAGACTTGGCTAGTATGGATTGGGTATAAGTACCACACCTTATCTTTATATAGTTGGAGATTGGCCTATGGGAGGTAGGATGGTGAGGCAAAGTTCATCCCCTTTGAGTGATTATGACATCATTTTAGCCTTGTGTAAGGTATAACTTAGGACTTTATGTGATAAAAGAGGGAAGATGTAAAGTTCTATCTACCAAAGCCATAGATAGTCGAGGAGGAGATGACTTTTGAGGACTTACCCTTGAGGGATAGATATGATGCATGGTACATAGATAACTATCTTACCTAGTTTTAGGGGAGGTACACAACCATTGATTTCAATGTAAAATATGGGGATCAATGGTCGATGGATGTTGACCTAGAATAGGTACCAGTAAAGGGAGATCCATAGGTAGCAGTGGTGTTAGTAACAAAACAAGCCTAAATTACTATTTTATAGGGGTAGATTACCACTCTTTAGGGATAGATTTCCAACCTTTGGGGTTAGATAAGAGGAGTTATAATACATAGAGATTAATCCTAGGCATAGTTCACCATGTTATAGGGTCAATTAGCCATTTTACAAGGGCAAGTGACTACTATGATAGGAGAGTGAGATTAGGTGAGATTCTCACTTGGTTTAGTGACACAAGAGTGAGACTCTTTGTGGTGGACTGGTAGAGTAGTAGCGATACCACCAGGTTTTGTGACATAGCCCAAGTATCTAGTAGCCATACAAGAGTTACACTATTATGCGAGCATTATGTTAGCATAATGTCCTAATGATCTAAGGTGGGGAGAGTATCAAGTGGGTTTGGCAAGTGATGTAGTGATTATGACCCTAGGTCACTGGGCTATGGTAGTGGGTCCACTGATAGGTCCTCCACTAGGGATAAGGGTAGGGACAGGTGTCGATGGGTCTAGTAGCAATGGTGTAGGTGCTCCTAGGTCATGATGATGTATATGTATTTTGATATTTTGGATACCAACCTACATGTCAAAATGTGAGATGTATATGTGAGAAATGTATATGTATCATTTTTTACTATGACATATATATGCATATTGATTTTGATTATGATGATGATGCTTATATGATGATGTGATGAGTTGATTATGATTTGATTTTTATTCATGTTGAATTCTTGATTATGATATTATTTCATTGATGTTACTGGGTATGATGTTATTAGTTATAGATTATGATGATGTGTTGATGATTTGATCATGATGTGATTTTGTATGTTCATTTTGATGTTATGGTTTATGGATTATAGAGTTGATCAGGTTATGTTATGTTATGCTATTATTAGTTATGTTGTTTACACATGCTATTAATTTTGTTGAGGTGAATGTTGTTGACATATTCCAAGAGCAAAATTTTAAATAAAATGTGATGTTTGGTTAATGGATATGAGGAAATGGGGTTGGCATAGGTAAGGGCAACATTTACATCCACACGTTCAGATAAGACAAGGAGTATGGTGCTTTCACTAGCAAGAACCTAATATTAAGGCTTCCATAGGTGGAATGACTTAGTGAACACAAAACCCATCAAACATATCAAAGGAGTGTGCTTTATTGAGAAAACCAATATATTGACCACTTTGTGCCAAGTGAGCTCAAGTCCCTTAGGTTCAAGTAGGACATGGGTGATAGGTAAGAATGTGAATTATGGGGTAGAGGAAAATAAAACCTAGAGTGGAGTCACTGGTTGTTCCATAGGTGGCCAAAGAACCCTAGGAAACAAGTCTATGTCTTTTGTATGCTTGATTATAATGGGAAGACTGATTAATTTTGGAAGTTTTCTTTTTCCATGTAAGAAGATATAATTATGGCTTAACTGGATAATTAGGTAGATTGATCGATATGGGAAGTCTACTTGGAGTAGATATATAAGAGACAATTATAGCTTACTTATATTTGATTTTGCTTATTGCTTTTTCTTTATTTTTAAGGTGTTAAGTTGATCGATGTGGGAAGATTCTAAGTAATATTTTTTAGACATCCTTTGAGGGAATGGTCTTATATTTATTTTTCATAGATATCCTTCAATGGAAAAATATATAATTTAAGAAACTTTTGATTTGATGAGGTAGCTATCCTTCAAGGGAGTAGTCTACCATATTGATATATTTTAGGATTAGGCATGGACAAGTCTATTTAGGTCTGAAAGGCCTACCCATGTAGAAGTAAAGCCTAGACATAGAAGGGTTGTTATAGGAAGGGGTTTTTTAGAAACAATTGACCATGGGATTCCATCTATCAAAAGATGAAAATTATCCATGAGAACCATGCTATGGGTAGAACCAAGGTACCCATACTTAGGATGAGGTTGTTAATGTGATGGATAAATCACATGGTTATGTATAATCAATTGATCCCAAAAGGGAGGGAAAGGAAATGAGGGGGAAGAAGGTTAATGAACTAATGGGATGAGCTTAAGTTAGACACAAAAATAAGTTTGAACCTTGTTTTAACAATGACAGATATGTAAATGTGAAGCATTGATGGGTTTAGGTTCTAGCTTGCCTTCAAGAGAAGACAAGTGATAAGAACCCAATCCATACTTATGTGTTATAATGTAAGGTCCTAGCTAATTAAAATAAAACTTACCCTTCTTGGTCTTTTTCATGTTGGTGACATATTGATTTTCCTTAAGGATGAGGTCTCTAATGTTGAAATCTCATGCTTTCAAATGTTTGTTATATGATCATTTGATATGTTCTTAACTAATGTAAATATTGTTGAGGGCAATAAGGTGATGTTCATCAAGAAGTTCTAAGCATATTAAGCATTCTTGATGATAGTCACTTTTAGAAAGAATCTCATGCAAGGATATGTAGAAAGATAGAATTTGGACTTTAAAAGGTATAACTACCTCATATCCAAAGACAAGAGAAAAAGGTGTAGCACCTATAGCAATTTAGATATTAGTTTGATAATCCCATAAAGCAAATGGGATATGGAGGTGTCAATCCTTACTCAAAGCACTGACTAACTTAGTGATCATTTTGATGAGGGTTTTGTTAGAAGCCTCAGCCTAGCCATTATCTTATGGATGATAAGGTGAGGAAAATCTTAAGTTGATACCAAAATAATTGAAAAGCTCTTAGATTTTTTTATTATTAAAGGATTTTCCATTATTAGTGATGATTTTTTAAAGAAAACCGAAGTGGTAGATGATGCAGTGGTTGATGAAATCAATGATTTTTTTACTTTGATTAATATTATTGGGATGTATTTCAAACATTTTGTGGAATATTCCATGGCGGTGATGATATATTGATGTCATTGTGAAGACTACAAATTTATCTCTCTAATAAGATCAAGACCCCATTATGATAAGGGCCAATAGTTAGTTGACACTTGAAGACCATGAAGAGGTGTATAATGAAGGTTAGCATGTTTCTAACATTTAATGCATTTCTTGACATAGTCACAACAATCTTGATTGAGCATGGGTAAGTAAAAACCTAGATGAAGGATATGTTTGGTAACAACCAGAGCACTAAAGTGCCCAGCATAGATGTCATTATGGGTTTATTTAGTGGTGTGAGAAGCCTCATGGCTATGAATACAATGAAGGAGGAGACCATCAAAGCCTAATTTGTAAATAATTCCCCCTATTATGATGTAGTGAGAGGTACCTTGTATGAAAGCTTTATGAGCTTTTTTTGAAAGATCAAAAGGAAGGACACTGATGTTAAGGTAGTTAAAGTTTTAATCATATGAAATGTTTATGGTTGATGTTTCTATCTAATAAATGGTAGGAAGATCATATTTGAGGTAAGATGGTGTGAGAAAGTGATAGATGGTGACAAATAGTTTAGACTCAGTAGGTTGATATGGAATTTGGGATGTAAGGAAAGTTATTATATCAAAAAATTTATTGGTAGAATAAAGAACTGATTAGATAGTGTAGTGGTAAAATGATGCTAAAACCATATCAAAAAGTTATTTGTACTTTATAAGAACATCATTTTTGAATTGATAAGATCCTATGACTTGGTTGATAATGATTTGAGAGTCTTCAAATATGCTAATGGTTTTGATTCCCAAAGATAGAGTAGTTTGGAGACTTATGACCAAGGCTTCATATTCAGCTATATCATTGGTACATTTGAAATCAAGTTTAAAATAAAGAGAAAGAGGTTGCCCATTAAGGTGAATGATGATTATGCCAGTACCCCCACCATTTTCACATTTAGAGCTATCAAAATACATAGTCATTTGATAGGTGGGTTATTTTTAAGAAATAATAGCTATGGAATCATCATAATGGTAAGAGGGGGAATTTGATTATCAAGGAGAGGAGCTTTAGCTAGTTGGTCCATAATGACTTGTCCCTTAATGGATTTTTGTTGAAGAAACTAAATGTTAAACTTAGCTAAAAGCATGATCCACTTAGCCATACATTGGTTATGATATGGCTTAGAGTTCATATATTTGAGGGGGTCAGTGTTAGTAATGACGTAAGTTTTGTGGTTGAGAATGTAGTGATGTAGTTTAGAGGCAATGAAAACTAAGGTAAGGTAAAGTTTTTCAAGGTGTGTGTATCAGGTTTCATATTCAATGAGGGTATATTTGATGTAATAAATGGCATGCTCCTTATGTTGGTCATCATAATGAGAAAGCATAGCTCCCAAGGAATGATCAATAGTAGATATATATATAATTAAAAGGGCTAATCTTCTTTTGGGGGATTAAGGACTAGTGGAAAGAGGAGATACTCCTTGATTACATCAAAGGCTTATTGACATTCTTTGGTAAATTTAAATGAGGTATATTTCTTGAGGAGGTGGTGAAAAGGCTGATAACAATCAGACATGTGAGAGATAAAGCAACATATTAATTGAAGTTTTCCTTGTAGGCTACAAAGTTATTTTAGGTTAGTAGGAGGCATTTACAAAATGGCTCAAACTCTTATGGGGTCTATTTATATTACACAAAGGGAAAAAATAAATCTCAAAAGTTTTCTTGATAAGACCCTAAAGATGCATTTATTTGGGTTAAGCCTAACATGAAAATGGATAAGTATTTCAAAGATGATAGTGAGAATAGTGAGGTGATCTTGACAATGCTTAGATTTACTAAGAAAATCATCAACATAGTCCTCCACTATTTTATGAATGAGGTCATGAAATATAAAGGTCATGGATCATTGATAGGTTTCTCCTACATTATTTAGGCCAAAAGGCATGACACAATAGTATAAATTTGCCCATAGGGTGATGAATGATGTCTTATGTTGATCTTGAGGGGCAATCAATATTTGGTTATATATTGAAAAACCATCCATAAGGGATAACATTTCATGGCCAGTGGTAAGGTTAACAAGCTGGTCTATGTTAGGTAGGGGAAAGTCATCTTTGAGGCATGCGAGGTTAAGGTCATGGAAATAAACACAAAAGTGGAGTCTCCCAATGGGTTTGGTAACATGAACAATGTTGGAGACCCATTATGGGTAGTCAATGGGTTGAATGAAGTTGAGAGATAAAAGGCATTGAAGTTATTCTTATATGAGAAGAGCTATGTGAGGGTGCATATGATGAAGCTTTTGATGAACTAGTTTAACTTTGAGATGGGTATCGATGTTATGAAGAGTGATGGAAGGGTCAATGATGGGCATATCCTGATAAGACCAAGTAAATGCTATACTATGGTCACAAAGAAAATATTAGTAGTCTCATTATTCCTCAAGGGTCAAGGATTGGCCAATATTAATGATATGAGAGTCCTCTTGAATTCCACAATTGACATATTTGGTTGCTTTATTTAGCATTATTTGGTTTTTAGGAGGGAGGGCCTTTTGAAGAGAAGAGTCCCCCATACCCAGGTAGGCAAGAATAGAATTGTTATCTTATCATTGTATAGTATTAATGGTGGGTGAGTCATGTGTAATCATTTCAAGGTGGATGAGAAGAATGGATTTGGTTTACCCCCTATTAATAAGTTAGGGGACCCAAACTAACAGTGTTTATCAAAAAAAAAGTTAGGTGGGATGATGTTGATGTCATCAAATTGAAAAGATGGGGTTGGTGAGGGTATAGGTTATTTGGATTTAAAAAATGGGGTTGGTGAGGGTAGAGGTTATTTAAATTATAAAAGTGGGGTTGATGAGGGTAGAGGTTCATCAAATTGGAAAAGTGGTGTTGGTGAGGCTAGAGTTTCTTTACTAGCGGTGATAATTGGTTTTGGTGATGTGGGATCTTTTGGGAGATCATACCCTAGGATAAAGAACTCATGAGGGTTTTTATTTTTGATGATGGGAAGTACATGAGGTCCTTATTCATATAGGTCAAAACCAAACCCATTCCAAGCACATTGATGAAGGTACATCTGGGCAAAGGTCAAGTTGCTAAGATAAGAAAAATTGGAAGTGAATGGTTGGATGTACGATATGGTGGTGGGAGAAAGGAGTGGTTTACAAAGTCTCCCATAGATAAAATATGTGCTATTGTTGGGAAAGCCAAAGGGAAAAAAAGTATCGATATTATAATCATAAGATGGATCATTTTGAAGGTTCCTAAATTAATTTGGAGAAGGGAAAGCATCCAAAGCTAAAATTTAATATTCCCTAGTGTGAGATGCTAAAATGTGGATTAAAAGGGGTGTTTAACTGGGATTTGAAATGAAGGGATGGTTGAACTAGTAGATACTTCATCATGTTTTTAAGATATAAGTGTTGGAAAGTTGGGTTGATGTGGTGATTTGACTAGAGGTTGGTTGTGAAGGGGGTGAAGGTGGAATGAGAATGTCATTGGGTTGATATGTCATATTACAAGAAGTAAAGGGACTTAGATCAGCTTTGATTATAATGACTTGTCCTTAATGATCAAACTTAACACATTGATGAAGGGTAGAAGGGATACAACCCATAGTATGGATCCAAGGGTGACTGAGCAACACATTATATTAAAACTCACCCTCTACAACATAAAATAGCTTAGGGATACTGTGAAACCCCAAATAGATGTGGAGAACAACTATTCCTAGAGTGGTAGCCAAGGTATCATTGATTGATCAAAGAATGACTAAGTTTTTGACATGATGTTTTTAGGTAGTTAGAGTTAGTCATAGGCATAGGAGGAAATGATGTTGATACTTTCTCCCCTATCAATCATGACTCATTTAACATGTGTCTAATTGATGGATGTGATGATGAAAAGAGGAGGATCAGGGTCTTCATTATGATATGATGGGATTTTTTATTCTTGAAAGGTGACCATGGTAGCATGATGTATGGCTCTAATAAATGATGTAAGAATTTTAGGATCATTTGGTTGAACCTCTATAGAATGTAGTGCTTTGATTAAAGCTTGATGGTGTTGGGGTGCGGTACTAATTAAGTCAAAAGGACTCATTTTAACTAGTGTTTGGTGAAGTTATTTTAACACTAAGCATTGAATGAATGGAGATACATTAGAATAAGAAGGATCACCTAAAATGGAAACTTTTGGCTTGGATGGTTGTGAGGGTGAAGGTGAAGGTATAGTTGTTTGGGTTTGGTTGGTTAGTTTAGGAGTTGAAGGCTAGGACCATGGAATGGCTGCCTTGGGTTTGCATTTTTCATTCTATTAGATGTATTTACCCTTATCCTTTTTTGGGGCTCGAGATTGAGTCACCATATGAATGGTATGGACAAGGGGACCAGTTGTTTGCTTTGGTTCCTTTGCTTCACTCCTTGGTAGGAGTAGAGAAGTAGATGATTGGTAGGTATATTAGATAGGTGGTAAAAGGGGTAAGAGGCTTAAATAAGGTCCATCTAATAGATCATATTGCACTAAAAGGCCATGAACAACTAATTATAGATATTTACAATTTTTTATATCATATCCAAGGGTCTTATGGTAAAGACAAATCAAATTGTCATTGAACTAAGTTGGATTTTGGATAGTGGGGTCAAAAGGCTTGATTGGTGATAAGCTAATGGAATAATCTTGTAACAATATTTTTAAAATGGTTGTATAAGATTATGATAAATATCTTAGAGGTGGTGGAGTTTGGACTTTGGGTGTAGGGATCCTATCGGGAAAATATTTCTTGACAAGAGGTGTGATTGGTAGAGTGAGTTTGGTTGGCGGTTTAGAAAAAATAAGCTTAGTTATAATTGGTTTAGAGATTGAAGGTCTGGATGATGAGGGTTTAATAGATAAGAACGTAGATGGAGAAATGTTGGTAAGGAATGATGATGAACTAGGGGATTGGGTTGTTATAGGTGGAGAAAGGGGAGATGGTTTCTTGGAGGAAGAGTAGGTAATGGGAATGGTGGAGGGATGTGGTCCCAAAATAAAAGGTAAATGTGAAGGAGTTGGTATATACTTAACCTGAGGTTGTGGCTTAAGAAACCCTTCCTTCTTAATGGGTTTAATTAGATTTATCTTTGGTTGGGTTGATGTGGTTAATTCCAATCGCAAAGGAGGGTGAGTAGGATTAGGCATGGGAAGGACCCCTAAGTTTTTTATTAGCTTGATAAGAAAGGCATAGGGTGACTTGACAATTTTAGGTGGGGGTAATTGTGATTATTATTTGGTGACTTTAGGAGGGTTATTTGGTGGAGTCATAACAATAGGCTCAAGGGTAGACTCAAGTGAAGTGGAAGGTTAAAAGTTTTTTTTTGATATGGGAGTCCAAGTTGACGCCAAAAATTAGCTCTATCAAAGTTAGGTTGGGAGGTATATTCCAAATTTTGAACTAATTAGGAAAAGGGTTTATAAATAGGTTTTATTCCCTAATCATTAGTTTCAAAGCATAATCTCTTTGGGGAATAAGGAGTGGTTTTAATGTTTCTATCTTTGGTGGAAGGTTCCAAATGTGATTATTATATTGATGAGGGTATGACCTCTCCGACAACAGTTTCCAAGGGAGGTATGGATGGTTATATAATAGAAGTGGTAAGGGTAATGGTTTCAAGTGGAAGGGAAGGTGTATTTTTATCCTTATTTTAGTTATCCAAAGAAGTAGGTGACTCTTATTTTTGGATTGGAGCATTGGGTGAAATGGTTGATGGAAAGGTTATCTCCTTAGTTATTCCTACCTTGGGAGGGGTAGATGGAGTTATGTTTTTATCTATGAAAGAGGAAGGGGTAGTTAATTCCTCCATTGGGTTTTTTTAAAGAATGGATGGTGGGTTGGCTTCCTCTATTTAGATGATAGAGGTGATGACTTATTCAATAATGGGCACACTATTTATGACATTAATTACATGTGCCTCATGTGAATTGGAGAATTCGGGTTGGGTTTCATGATGTTGGGTTGAAGGTGAATGATTTGGGAAAGGTTTTTAAAAAATATCAATATATTGGTTGGAAAGAGTGTTTGGGTATCAAACACGATCTCCTATTTGTCAATCAGGTCTTAGACAATGGTTTTAAAGGTATTACATCTATCAATATCATGTCTGATGACTAAATGATAATCACAATGATCATTCTCATTATACTACCTAGAAAGGGGATGAGAAGTATCAAATTATTGAGTGGGATTGATGGGTGGAAGTTGGATTAGATTGGATTTAAGTGGTTTATCTAGAACTGATGCATAAGATTCCCTAGTTAGGGTAAATGGTTTTTAAGGATCCTAATTTTCGGTATGATTTTGGCGATTGGAAGGATTGTTAGTTTGAGGTGCTTGGTTGATGATTGGAGGTAGTATAGTTTTGAGAACAACTAAGTGTGCTAATGCTTTTTATTTATAATTATTTGGGTTCATGGTCTTGGTAGAGGATGACTCAGTGGACTTGAAACTAGAATTTTTATTTTGAAGCTTCAACTTCCCTTCATTAATAACACAATTTTCTAATTTGCATGCTATAGTGAATTCTTTATCAAAGGTTATAAAGCTTTGGACTTGGAGAGTTGGAGCAATATGTTTAGCACACCCACAAGAGAATAGTTCAATTAATTTAGGTTGGGGTAATGGGAAGGTGAGTTTATTTATGAGGCCCCTTCAGCTAGAAATGAAATCAATAATGGATTAGTATTAAAATTATTTGATGGAGTATAGGTCGGTAATGGAAACATTTTTAGATATGTTTACAAAAAAGTGCTCCAAAAAGGTTTGTGCCAATTGAGAGAAAGAAAAGATAGAATGAGTGGGAAGGGTAGTATACCAGTCAAGGGCAGCCCCAAATAATGACATGATAAAGGTTCAAATGAGGAGGGTATCATCATAATCAATCAAGTAGAAATCATGATGAAACACTCTTAGGTACTACTAAAGATCCTCCTTACCTTAGAATTTGGAAAATTTGGGCGATTCCCATTGAGAAGGGTAAGCATGAATGGGCATAGAGGGGTGGATAGGCTCATTACAAATTTGGTCATAAGATAAAATATTATTTGAGGTAGAGAAGGATCAATCCAAACTAGTCATTTTGTCCATTAGCATTCTAATTAGATCAAGTTAAGGTTGAGAAGTTGTATAATTAAGGGGAAAATTCTATTGAGGTTGGGTTACAGCCATGTATGAATAGGTAATAGATGGTGCTGAAGAAGTTACATATTGATAGGTGGTGGTAAGGGGTTGAGATGGTGCCACATAAGAAATAATTGGTATAAAAGGTTGGGTGGAGGGTGGTATGTGCCCTTGTGGGCTAGCGACATACTTGTAAGTTGTCATAGGCACTTGTTGAGAAATGGATGTGGTTGGTATGGTGGAGGTAAAAAGATGTTGGGTAAGTTGAGGTTGGGTAGTGACCCTAGTGATGATTGGGGGAAGGTTTTGAGGTATGGATAGCACTAGGTTTTGAATTGGAAATGTGACCAAGGGATTAGTTTCAATTGAAGGGAAGATAGAAGCTATAGTGGAAGATAATGCCATGGTAGATGAGGCATAGGTGACTAATGGTAAGGTTGAACCCACATGGGGTGTAACAAGAGGTGTTTATTTGGGAGGTGGAAGGTTGGTTTGAGTTTGGGTGGATGGGGTGTTGGAAGAGGCCTGAGTTAATGGTTGGGTTGAAGTGGTACCTACCTAAGGTTGGATGGCATGCCAAAATAGGGATCAGAAGAAGGAACCAAAGTAGAGGGGGCACAGTGAGGAAAGGTGTTGAGGTAATGTTGTAAATCAACTAGATTATTGTCAAGAAAGGTAGTAAAGTCTATATATCCTTTAGATATGATTGAGATTCTTGAAGGATAATGTCATGGATGAGAATGGTGAGGTGAAGCACAAGGAGATTTTTAAACATCTAAGTTATAATCCATAGATGAATAAGAAGGTGGTGGTTGGTTGTTTTGATTTTTCACTTATTATTTGGTTAAAACCATATTATAAAATAGGCAATGTTATTATGATATTCACACCTCAAATAGAGAGCAAACCTAAAATAATTTCAAAGAAATAAATATATACACTAAGAAGTGCATTTTAACCTTAGGATTACTTTTTAATCATTTATGGATTATGACTTAAAGAGTGTGATAAGGGAGGTTGGATTGAAAAATGGGTATTAAAAAGGAATTCTATGGATGGTTTCAAGTTGTTTAGGTGATCATAAGGAGGATCTATGTTGAACTTTAGTATGTGTCTTGGTTTTGGGGCCTACCCCGTCACTTTTCAATCCTACATTGATAAGGGTGTCAGGTGCTTAGTTAACATATACTGAATCTAGAGTTTATACTCAACCATAGAGCTAAGTTAGTTCTCCCCTTGGTGGTGAAATCTAAGTGGGATAGTTGGGAGGGGGTAAGGTTTCCACCAAGTGATTAAATCCTAATCAGTCTTTGTCTCAAGTGTTGTTTGATGTGTAAATTATTTTGTGGTTTGGTTTTTGTGTGATAACAAGTGTGAATGATATGATAAGATTACTTTGCCTCCTAAGTTACTAGATGGACCAAAACTAGAAAGAAATCAATGAATGAAAATGCTTGGTTTTTAAGGCCCAAAATAAATGATTTCATTTGATGAACAAATAATTAGGGAAAAAAGGGAACTATGTCACATCATGCGTGCCAAAATGTTTCAATTTATTTCCTTTATTTCTTAGTATTTAAAGTAGATAAAAGAAAGTGAATATGAGGGTATATGGATGAATACCTTTTATAATGTACATGTTGATCTAGATGAATGTGAAGACTCCTTTTTGGATAAGAAGGACTACCTATAAATCATAAGAAAAATAGAAGAGGATTTGTTAGATGGTAGGTGGATTGGACTACCTAGCATATGCTAGATCCAAGAATAACAAAGCTTTCTAGGAGGATATCAATCCACTTTTAAGACAATTAAGTTGATAATGACATAACAAATATACTTGCATTCAAATGATAAGAAAATAAATATGCAAGAAAGTAAATAATGTACCCATTCGATAGATTTAGCATGGTGGGTCAATACCATGCATGAGTATGTCAAGGTTAGGTATAAAGGATCTAAATAGGGTTTGAAAATAGGTTAGAATCCAAAAAAGGGTCTATTAGGGTGTGGGGAAGGCTAAAATAACAATATGATATTTTTTTTATAGTAACGATTGGTGGTTAGGTGTGATCGGTGATGGTTGGGTCTATTCAGCGATGATCATGTAACTAGTGATGGTTGGTGTAACTGGTGATGGTTCTTAAAAATAGTGACAATTTTCAATGTAAGGATAGGTAAGGTATGGAAACGTGGTTAAGGGAAGGTGGCTTGAAAAATAGGTAGACTAATTGTTCTGAAGGTCAAGAAGGACATGAAACTAAACTGATGAACCCAAAAGAGACTGATAAAAAGATAAGTCAATAAAAACAAAGAAAAGATACATGTATGATGCTGAGTTGGTGATAATGGAAACTTGAATGGAGTTGGGCAGCATAAAAATACTCTAGCCTTCAAAATTCACATGGATAGAGCTTCACAATCTTGGATGCCTGCATAAAGAAAATAAGAGAACATGGATACAAATTTATAGATCCTCATTTCTTCCAAGAGCCCTACATTTATAACACAAAATTTTTAAGTGGGGAGGGAAGCTTGATGGAAAGTTTCTAATTTGAGAGGAGATGAAGTTTCCTATTTTTGTTTAGTCCTTTAAAAGATGGTGCTAAAGCAACTTATCATTTTGGTAGATGTTGTTCATAAAGAAATATGGTATATGATTTTAATGCTTAAGGTAAGTTTTATGACCCCAACCATCAATGGTTAGGGCCAACCATTGATGGTTACCATAACCAGTGATGTTTGAGGGTTCACAAGTAAAGGGGTGAAAAAGTTTTGAATTAAGTGATGTGTTTGGAGGGTTTTTGACATAATGAAGTCATAAACAAGTGCTAGTGGATTAGGTGGTCCACAGAGTCGACTAAGGGCCAATAGGTCAAGATGACATTTAAAACTATTTTCATGTAGTTTTTAAGTGTCTACACTTCCTTATAAACTTGTTGAATACCTATAACCAATCATATTTCCCTATAGCTAATCATATTTCCACCTATATTATATAATATCCTTCATAATTATCACATTTGCTCTCTTTGAGGTCTATTCCTTATATCCCTATTTTGACACAAAGATCCTTGGTTTTATTGATATAAAAAAATTAAAGGAAAACTAAAATCATATATGAGTACCATTTATCCTATTCCAACTTCACCCAAAATTTTAGGATTCAACTCCTAAGGTAGACCCATTTACTCAACACCCATATTTTATAACTAGGCCTAATGAAATCATAGACTAATATAGACCATAAAATACCATATTTTACTGATTTAAACCCACCAAACTCTTTTAGGTAATATGGAAAATTTTCATGCAATTCCAAGGGTTAGACCTTAAGTTATTCCAAGAACAAGTTTTCTAACCCTAGGTTGTTCTTATAACACGTCTGAGTAGGACAAGAGCAAAGAAAAGGAAAATTTTGAGTCTTAGGGAACTTAAAATGAAAAAAATACATTTTTAATATCTGGACCAACTTCCCTCAACTCCTCCAATAGTCATTTGTTCTTGAACAATCTTTAAAACTCTCAAAACTACCAATTTTCACAATTATGCATATATTTTGGGACTATGAAAATAGATGCAGGTGTTTTTGTCATTGTTGATGAAAATATAAACATAAAAACACTTTAAAAGTAATATTATTAACTATAAAACACTCCTATTATTCATACAAACTCCAAACCCAATGAAAATATGACACACTTTCTTCAATTCTTGAAAATAGACCCATAGGTCTCTTTTAGGCTTGAAAATGTTTCTTATCAAGTGGTATTTTATATTATTTGGAGGTATAAATACTATAAAATTATTATTTTAAGTCATATAACACATTAAACCACCTTAAAATCCCTTTGATCAAGCCAAAAAATGCTCCATTTATTCATGTTTATGACAAATTGCCTTTATTTGTAGGTGTTGTTGAATTGTGTTTTGAGAATGGATATTTGTTAGGGTTAAATAAGGGGTGATTTATTCAATAATATCAATTATAATACCTTATAAAAACTTTATAAACATATTATCATTGATATATTTTTCCATTTTCTCCTCAAATCATCATGTTTCTTACAAGATTTGTCTTTATTGATTGAGAATGTGGACCTATAGGTTTGCAAATATGTAAGTCTACATTTACCTTAATTTAAACCATTTGTGACACAAATTATACTTGTTAAAAATTTAATTATAAATAAATATATATAATTACCCTCTTCATTCTTTATATACTCCTCAAACCATGTGTTCCATGCAAAACATGCACATTTTCACATTCTTGGAGGTGTCTTTCTTAAGTTTGGAAACACTACAAACCTACTATTTGAATCCTTGAGTACCATCACATAACCATGAAGGGTATTAAGATACTTATGGGATTAAATTTATATTTAATTATTTAAATATACATCTCAATTTATTATGAGACTTTTCAAACATCTCAAAAGGAACAAATCAGTAGTCCTCTAATCATGCCTATAGGTGCATACATAACCTATTTTTTCATTTTTATTTCCATGGATGATATTATAGAAACATGTAAGAGTTTCATTTGGATATTTAATTTGAAATATAATTTTTAAATTATATTAAACCACATTTCATCCATATGTTATTCATTTCTTTGTTCACTCTTTCATACTTACAGGCTTGTTAGAGAACACTAAGACCACAAAGTCTCTCATAACTTGCAATTTTCCATTGATGCTTGATTTTTGACACCTAAATATATTTATATGATATATTATAGGTTTGTGTATGTTTTTTATAGACCAATTTAGATATAAAAAAAGCCATGAAAATCCAATAAAACCTTTTGTGCCATCTTCATAAATCACCAAGAATAAGCCTTTTCTTATCACTACAATGCTCACACATGATAAATGAATGTTAAAAGTGAAGTTTGAAAATAAATGGGATATTTAAATACCTAATAAAATATTTTATTCTGATCAACGAGTTCAAAAATTTCATGAAATTGCCTGAAACTAAGATGGTGGTGTTTTAGGAGGGGTTTAAAACACTTATTTTGTTAATAATAGTTCATAAAGTTCAATCCATTAAAACCCAAAAATAATTAATGAAATTTCAAGGGAATAGGGGCCCCTATCTTCCCATAATATCATTTTATCCAACTTTTTTTCTCCTTCATGAACCATTGTTAAGAAATGAACCCTCTCGAACTTGCAAAGGCCCTGAGGAAGAACTTGAGAAGCTCTTTGCATTTTTTAGACCTGTTACACACTCTTGAGCATGGATATGACATGTAGTGGGTTATAAATTTTTTTGAAGGACCTTCACCACATAGTTTCATGATCTTATTGTCTATAAATTCTTTGTTCATGCATAAAATCCTATAAAACTCATCTAAACACCTTCTTGATATAATGTAATTTGAATATTTGGTTGATTTCCCTGTATTATTATTATGAGAGACATTAATGGAGTTTTTATATTCATATATAATTTAAATTTAACATATAAAATTACTTTACTCTTTATTTTCTTTCCAATATTTCTTTTTGAGACATGATTAGAATTGAATCAAGGGAAGAGATGGAGTTACAAATGTGATATATATTTGAAAAGAATGTTGACACATTTTGAGGCTTGTACAGATACCATGGAGCATGAAATCATGCCCATGAGTTCCACATGGCCTTAACTGACTTCTCTTTATATAGTCCATCTCCTTATTATTGATGCTCTATAGTGACTTTAATATTGCAACACATGAACCTTAACCATTTTAGAAAATTACCTTAATATTTACAAATTTAACTTAAAATTTGATAAACATGGGATTAGAATTCTTATTTTCTCATGCCTTTGCCTCTTCATGCACATGCTCACTGTGGTCATCATTCCAACATGATGAGTTATTATATCACCCATGCCACAATTTAGACTAAGCACAACTTAGACTTAAAACGAAAACCTTAACACTGTCAGAATTACCTTAATCAATACTAAGTGTTTCATAGGAGGATTGAGACCATGGAGATAACTATGAAACTAATGGTCATGACTCTTAAACCTAGACTAGACTTATAAGACCTTGCCATAACTAAGGATTTATTTATAAGACATCACCTAATGACAAAGCATGACATCAAAACTAGGTGTTACTAGAGGCTATCAACAAATTTAAAAGGTAAATGACCAATTTTTGAATTAGACTCACCTATAGTAGCCAATTTTGGATAATATGACCAATGAAATCCAATCCCCATTTCTCAAAAGGTTCTAATATCACTTTGGGATGGAGGAACATTTCATTAAACAATGTAGGTTTATTATTTAAATATTTTGGGAATATTAGAGAGTTATTCCTAATTTAGGTAAAGATCTCAGTTGACTAAATTAGTAAATACTATTGTAATAAATAGAGTACTAATTTGTATAATTTATTTGACCTTCATAGCTTTTTTAAAATAGTAATGAAAGAGGAAAAATGTAACTTGTCTTAAAACTAGACTGATACAACTGAGGTAAAGGTTGATACCAGCTATACAGTACTAGGATAATGTCATGAACTGAGAAATATATTTCATTCAATGAAAGGATAAGAGTACCAAAAACATGACACTTTGAGGTCTGGTACTATAGTCTAAGTCCTACCTCTATTGTCTAAACTAGTCATCGAGATCTGAGTTTTTTGGGGTTTATTTATTATCCATGTGTGAGCCTACCTATGAGATTTTGGATATTTAATGTTGAAAAATATAATTTTATAATATATTTAATTTTAAAACCCTAGAATTTTATTGTGCTTAAATGAAACTTGAGAAAGAGGGTGGGGGGGTTAGTGTATGTAAGATGCACTAAATGTGTATCTATACCCCTTGTGTGTGAACACTGCCTACATACCAATACTCTGAAGAGTGATCAAGCCATATGAAGTTATCCCACTTGGTGTGATTGTGAAATAGTGTTATGTAGATGAAAAAATGCTAAACTTGATGTGTTTAAGGTAGATATGGACTGGTGTGAGGGTTTGAATATGCTAGTAGCTATATTGGATGGTTGTATGTAGAGAATAGGTAAATTTTATTTAGTGGTCTTGCTTGTATTCATCTTTGTTTTTGTAATATTTTCCAACCCCTTCTAAATTAACTTTGAATGGGATTTTATAGAGATCTATTAGTCATGGGCTAGATGCATTCACACTAGGCTGACATAATGAAGAAGAGGAATTGGGAGAAAATGGTCACCTAAGATCAAAATTTGATTGGATAAGAGTGCTAGAAATAGAACACCATAGGGTCCAGTGCTATTGTCCAAGTTGGGTGCTATTGTCCTATAGGTATAGGACCTAGGGGGATAGAATTAGGATGGGAAAACTAACTTGGTTGAGCTAGAATTAGGTCTCAAAATTCTACGAATGATTGGGAATTAACAAAAAGGTGTCAAGAAGGGTCATGAGAGCATGTGAGAGGGACCTATAAGTTGGGTGTCATAAGCCACACTCAAGCTACCAATTTTGACATTTTATATGACTACATTTCCTCCCCTTTATTATAGTAATGTATCTAAGTGAAATACTAGGATAAAGGATAGTAGAAATGATACCTAAACTTACCTATAAGGGTGAATCCCATGAAGATGTATGATGTTGAGTGTGCATAGAGAGAGAACATTGAGAAATGTACACGTGAAAGAGAAAAAAAAGAGTAGATCAGTTCTTACTAGATACACTATATCTAAAATAAGAATGTACAAAATATAGGTAAGAAATAGAGGAAGAGAAAGGAATTAATACACCTCACTAGGTATGCAAACCAATATAAAACTTATTTCACTATTAAGTGATGTTGGGTATGTGTTGTACCAAGATAAATATTGAGTGGAGTGCTCAATTCCCTGAGAGTGGATCTAGAATGTAAAGGCTAGACCTTTAGCTCCATAATTACCCATTAAGTGAAGCTATGTGATCATGCATGTGTTAATCAATGTTTTTACTATGTGTCTAATCCCTCTGAGTAGGTGGCTCAAGAATACAAAGGCTAGCTAGTCATTTGGATCCATCATTGCCCCAAGAAGTGAATCTATAAAATGATACCAGTATGAATGTATGTCATATGAGATAGATCTTGAATCCCATGATTAATTTTTAATCTAAAAATGTGGCATGGATAGTTGAATGTGTATTGGGAGCTACACCAATCTTGGATAACTCTGGAAGGAGGAAATTATGCTTGTATAAAAGCCACTTTGAAACTAGAAACTAGGATTATGTCGAATCCACTCAAGAATGTGGAGGTTAGGATTGTATGAATTCCACTCTTAAATGATACCAACCACCTATAAATGGATTAAGGCACATAATTGATAAGAATGACTATGTAATATACTAAAATTGAAAATAAAAGAAGCCAAATGTGTCATGCACATTGCCACCAATCACTAGTGTCTATAACATGGATTTTAATCTAGAAGATGTACCAACTACCCAATCTAAAACTAGAAGTGAGATCCATCATGTCATGCATGATACCCCCTATATATGGATTCTCTAGTAAAAACTATACTAAAACTATTGAATCTGAAGTGACCTATATCTAACAAAACTATAGATAAGTTGACGTTTCTACAAGGGTAGGCTGTTATATTTTTACTTGTTAGTTATTATTTTCCAAGGAGGGATGGAGCATGATGTCCGTCATGACATCCAAGAAATCAAGATAATGTATGATGTGGATCATGGAACTATAAAAAGTGAGAAGTAAACAAGCAACAAACACATAAGTCAAGAATAAAGATGCATACAAGAGTGGCCAAGGGGCCAAAAAAAAAAGGGACATGGGTGCATGTCACTCAAACTGGAAATCAAGTATACAAGGCATGTTCAAATTCCACATACATATATAATTGGAAATAAACAAGGTTGGCACAAGGGCCACAAGCACATAGAAGAGTACAAGAAAAGAACATTGGAAAATATCCTAAGGTACAAACAAGAATATAAAAAAAGGACATTGGAAAATGTCCTAAGGCACATACAAGAGATAAAATAAGAACTAAGAAATGCAATCATATCTAGTTATGCAAAGCAAAAAATGAAAGTATGAAATATATTATAAATACAATCGCATATAACTACTTAAAGTAAGAAGTGAAGTTTATATAAGAAACGGAGTACAAGAATAGTTATATTATAATAAATACACAAGTGATATATACTAGTGAATGTCGATAGAGTAATCTATATAAGCTAGTAATTAATGTACATCAACATGATAAATAGAGTGTGTGGTGTAGGAATGACATAACTTGGATGGTGTAGTCATGTAGAAGATGTCTTTAGTGGGTAAATATATAGATGTATGTCATAAATATAGAATTAGGATGCCCCCTAAATGGGTAAAGTGAAGTAATCATGGATCTGGATGTCACTTCACACACTCAAATAAGATCAAGTAAAGCATGGTAATGTAGATAAATCGACAAACAATAGCATAGAATAATAAATGTAAGTCTAGCATGGTATTAGAAATGTAAATCATGGATAATGCATATAATTGAAATGTTTTTAGTGTTTTTGAGTTATTTTAATGTTTTTGGATTTTGAAATGTTGTATTTTTTTTGGTATTTTGATATTTTTCTATGTACAATCAATCATAAGGAGACTATATACAATGAAGACTGAGAATAAATGATACTAACTGATGAGTCTTATGAGAGACTCCATATCATGGTGTCTTGTATCAAAGAGAGGGATCATGTGTGATCGTGAATCATAATGGAAGGGTTGAGACTATGACTTTGAAAGCTATATATATTATAAATTCTCTAAAATCTCTATAGTGGAAACTAACTATGGGGTCCCTCTATAACTTTAAGAAGTGGATGTAACTATAGGGCTCTTAAGGACCCATATGGTAGTAAAATAATATCTTTGAACATGTGATCTATGTGTATAGGCATGAAACCTCAATGATACTACCCTAGGTGTGAATACTATAGGTAAAACTACAAATGTTAGTATAAGGGGATGTAAGATATCACTCTATGCATATTAGCCCCATAACTATTGTATCACTCTCTAAATCTTGATGGCCAACTAAATAAGTGGCCATAATACTCATGTTGTGTAGGAAAATTACATATATCTAATGTTTTATATGATGTAATAACTATAGATATACATGGAGACTCTGTAAGATGCAACCTCAATAGATGTGTAATTGAAATTGTGTGCTATGAAGGAGACTCATTATTTGTAATAATAGTGGATTTATACATGAAAGAACACCATGTGGATTTTGTTGTGATGCATATGACTAATAAATAGATTGATATATAATTATAACCTATGATGGAGTCTCATCTAATGTCAATCATAGTGGGGTTTTACATGAAATGGGTCCCTAAAAAGTTAGCCATAATGAGTATCTATTATGAGCAATAATCTATGATGTGTTTCATATAATATTAATTGTAACATGTTGATACTTGAGATATGACCCAAAAAACTTGGTTGTAGTGAGGATCTCTTTAGAGTGGTACTCTACAATACGGGTTTATTTAATCTTAATTATAGCGAGTTGCTACATGAAACAAGACCCAAAAAACTTAGTTGTAGTGAATATCTCTCTAGAACAATACCTTATGATGTGGGTTCATCTAATCTTAACCATAGTGGGTTGTTATGTGAGATAGGACCCAAAAAACTTGGTTGTAGTGAATATCTCTCTAGAGCAATACTCTGCTATGGTGCCTGTGACTATGTTGGATATTTATATGAAACTGTACTATGTAATCTTTAGACTACATTGCTATATGTAGGTTTTTCTCACTATACTAGTCTTTAAACCTTTTGAATAGATGGTATGGGAGATCTCTTATAAGGCTCTATCTTATAAACCACATTACTCTCACGATGAGTAATTGATGATTCTTGTGAAGGAATGTCTTGGGATGACTCAGTTATGGAGGAATGAGGTTTATGGATCCATGATGGAGGAAATCTCAGTGCCTATGGTGTGAATGTTATGATTCCATTAGTAACACACATATTAATGCAATCCTTGATTCCATAATAATCAGTATCTCTTTGTCCATGAATATGATGATGGTTATAAAAGGGATGATGTGGTTGTCTATGTAATAGATGTGAATCTCATTGATGAGTCCAAGGTAATGTGATTAACCTCATATTTAGTAATCTTAATAATATGACATATGGGCTATCTTATTCTGAATCAAACTATAGTGGTTCCTTATTGATATGCTCTATAGTGCATACTATAGGTGGTTCTCTAGAAACTAGCTCACTATTCTTAACTTGTTTTTATTATTGCAATCTCCTATCTTGTTTAGGACATGGTGGATGCTATGTGCTAAACAGATGTAAATGGAGGTATTGTTGTAAAATCCAAAGTTAGTCAATCAACTGAATCTACCTTAATCAATCCCAATTTCTTCTCCAAGGTTAGAACTATATAACATAAGTTATTGAAAGAGGACTTTGGTTGATATAATATATTATCTAGGAAAGGTTGGCAAAGACCCTTGATAAATATATCTTGAATATCTAAATCTATTGGTTTTTAAATCAATCGTAACATGTGCATCTTGAATTGTAAGATATAATCGCTAACTAGATCTAAATTTTTTTGATGTAATGTGTCAAGTTTCTCATATGTAACATGAGGGTCCATGTTTGTTATGTAATATTTGAGAAATACCTCCTCTAACTCATCATATGTGTGCAAGGAACCAATATGGAAGAGATGAAAGAACCAATTTTTTGCATTACCCACTAATGTGTACTATAATAGCTTAAGTATAATCAAAGGACTTACATGAGATGGCAAAGCCTTCAAAAAGGCTTGAAGGTGTACAAATGGATTTCTAATTCCATCAAATTGAGGCAATGTTGGTATTTGGAAATGAATAGACAATGAATCTTTGATAAATGTCTTTGAAAAAGGGTTACCATATAAATCATTGGCATCTATCTAAGACTTATAATCTTTGTTTTCCAAAGTAAGGAGGTTTACTTGGTGTTATACTTCACCAACTACATGCATTAAATAAATAATCTCTTGGGATGGTATATTAGTGTCTTGAAGTGGTTCATTTAAATGTTGAATTTGATCATTTATTCTAGCCATAGGATTATTGCATTTAGCAATTAGATAATAGAGAGGGGGTGTGCTCACTTGAACCTTTTTAAGGAATGGTAACTTGGACCTTAGTAGAGGGATGTGGGCTACCATTATCTTTGGGTGAATGGTGAGAAATAGGTGCTACTATAGTAGGGGATATCTTGGGAGATTCATTGGTATCTTTAGTATTTAGTGAATCACATTCTAATTGAGTAGAAGGTGTGATGTTATCATAAACATGTGCATCATTTGAAATAGAATCATGTATAGAAGTAAAAGAAACATTTTTTAATGAATTATTTTTGAGAGAAGGAATGGGAGAAGAGTTAGAATCATGAGATGCATTTTCTTATTCACTATGTTTATAATAATCATTGTTATTCCATGCATTACCATAATCAAGCTTTTGTTCATATTTAGTCTCATTTCCATATTGATTTGCATGTTCACTATCATACTCATTATCACTTCCATCATCACTAGGGAGAGGGCTAAGATAATATGTTAATTATTCTTGAATATGCAATAAATTGTCATGTGAATTTAGAATACCATGTACATCTATGTTATCCTTGAATGGAGTGTATTCATTATTTTCATTTACAATATGAGAAGTGTAAGAGAGTTATCATTTAAAGATTATTTTACCATAGTTTGAGATGACAAAGTAGAGTTAAGAACATGAGATGTATCATTTGAACAATACATTGGTAATTTTATTTTATTGTGTTTATATTGTTGTAATTTGAACATAGAAGTAGCAAAAGAGATAAAGAGATTAGGTTCAAGTGGAAGAAAGTTATCACCAATGAGAGGTTCACTTAGAAATGCATTACTATTTTTCTCATTTGATGCATTGTGTCTAGGAGAATGAGGTGAAAATTACCTTTCCCATTTATCAAAATTATTTTATTTAGAAGAGGGAAGAAAAGAGATAGGTTTGAGAGAAGAAGATGCATCTACTTTTTCTTCACTATCACTTTCATATGTATCATCATATTCCTCATTACAACAATAGTAGTTATCTTCATTGTAAATAAAATAATTTTCCACTTTTTTATCTAATGTTAAATTTTGAAAATTTGTCCATTCATTGTCATAATTATGAGAAAAATTTAGAAATTGATTTATGGGATGAGAGGGAAGAAGTGCCTTAGTGGCCATTTTATTTCTTTCACCAAAGAGACTATGTAAAAGTAGTTGTTAACCAAATTTGACCTTTTATCAAATTTGAGTCAACCCCTACATTTATAAACTTTGTATAAGTTTATCCATGTCCGATAGGATTTTCATTTTGATATAGATGTTCACTTATCTATAGTCTAGCCTTGGTCCAAAGTCTAGCCCTTTGCACTAGCCAAGTCAATGAAAGTCAACCCTAATCAAATAGGGTCAAACTTAGTTAAAGGAATAAAATATGTTTTTATAGTCCTAATATGGTCTTTAATGTGATTTAGGATCTTTTTAAGCCATAAAATTGCATTTACCATATTCAATATGCAAAAATTTGCCTTGTGGGCCCACTTTGAGCTAAAAAGGAGGACTTGTGTGAATGTATAAAATGAACAGATAGTCACCAAGATGTGTAAAATGTGGGAGAGGTCAAATGATGTTAGATTCAGGCTTTTGGTAGTTCAATATTTAGTTAAGGTCAGAAAAGGGGAGTTTCTCCTTGTTTTTAGGCCCTTTTGGGCACTTATACAGTCCCCATGATTTGATCTCAAACTAAAAAAGTGGTTGGAGTGTATCTTCACATATCTACAACCATTTAAATGTTTTAAATTCAAGGATAATGAAAAATGATGCATATTCAACTCATTTTTCTTTGTTTTCCTCTTGGCATGCAAAGAAAGGTCAACTTCAATCACTTGGTATGAAAGGTACAGGTAGAGTTGGGAGGAATGCTTTCACAAGTGGATTTTAATTTGAATAATCTAAATTTTCGTAGTTATATTTTGTGTTTTGGTGCCTCCTCTTTTATGAACAATTTTTAACAATAGAGGTAGCCTATTATATAATTACATTTAAGAGGGGTACAGTCGTACATTTGTTTCTAGTTTTCATAGGTCCTTGGAGATGAGTAATATTGATGAGGTGTTTTTAGACTAGAATAAGGCTCTCTTCATGATTTTTTCAATATATAACACTTTGAATATCATTTTCTTTGAAGGAGTTTTTAAATGGTGCTAGTTTCATGAAGTTTACAAAGTTGGGTGCAAGTCCTATGTTTTTCCAACATCTAGGGAGCTTCATGGTGGTAATAATTTGCTTTAGGTTTATGTGTGAAGAGATATTTCATGTAATAATATTGTGGTAATTTGGACTAGCACCCTTCCAAATTCATATTACCCATCTTCACCCTGTTTTCCACCTTATCACTTTTAGTCAAGTTTGTGCTTGTTTCATGGAGGTTGTACGGATGTGAGAGAGTTGGGAGAATATGTTGGAATCTATTTTGAGATTTAACACCCCCCAAGAGTCATGGTTTTAATTTTATGAAGACATGGGATGATATATAAGAATTTTTTCACTTCAAGGAAAGTTATCTCCATTTTGGGCTCTTAGTCCCTAAGTGTAGAAAATAAAGATCCTATAGAATTTTTGGATTAATTTGTGACATGGTGGAAGAATATTTCATCAATTTTCTTTCTTTTAACTTGTATCCCTATCCATCTAGTATAAATATGCTAAATTTGGGATCTAAAGAGTAAGTGGAAGGTAGAATTTGAGCTCCTCCAAGTTGCCAAGAAATTACTAAAAGTAGACAATGTTGTCTATAGGATTTTCAAGGAGGATGACACTCATAATATGCATAGGAATCTCTAGACCATGTCTAGTAGGGAGAATCAACTAAAAAGTTTATAACAAACAACTTCAAGCATTCATTCCATGAGAAAAGAGATGCCTATGTCAAATGATCTTCTAAGCCTATCCCATGTCTGTACACAGGGCAGAGCATGCATTGAAAGCAGTGTTCAGAGATTGGCATGAAGATATGGTGTTGAAGGTTTCCTAAGAAGGGAGGATTTACTAATATGAATTTTATAAGGCTAAATGTAATATTAAAAAGCCTTATACACCCTAATATGATATATACAACTAATCCTATATATAACCTATGGACCTGGATTATCTAGCTATAGCTAGGGGTATTAGTAAGTTGGTCTCAATCAAGAATAAAGTGGTTTTTGTGACTAATTTAAGCATAAAAGTGGGTGAAATTATTAAATATGATGATATGGATACAAATTAAGTTTGTATTAACTTTTCAAGTTAAGCACCCACCTTAGAAACCTACTATAAGGTAAAGTATGCACCTATAGTTATGCAGGAAAGGTGACACCGTCAAGTCATGGGAGCATATAAGGAATTTTAGGACTTGTGGAAATATGAGTGAAATTTTAGGTATATATAATGGATCAAATTATAATTATAAAATTCATTCCCATGATCCTTAACAAACCTAATGGACCCATTAATATTGTCTTAATCCTATAGGTAGTGACAAGGAAGAAGGTGAAAGATTAAATTGCTAAGTATGAAGCAAGGAAGGAGGTGATGAGATAAAATTGGAATAAATATGGGTAAAATAAGTTATAAAATGATCTTTAAAACTTTATATCACCCCAAAATAAGTGTATCTATAGAAGATACCATATTCACCTTAGAAACTTACAAGCAGGGTCTTATTTAGAGCTTAACCAAGGTATGGGTTTTGACTTCAAAGGAATTAAAGGAGGGTTAAAAATAGTATAAAATGACTAAATATCATAAAAATATTGTTTTATAATTTCTAAAAAACTCACAACATTCCTAATTACCTTTTCACCCATACAACGTATGTCTCATTCCATTCAATCAACCAAGAGAACCTTGTTTCAAGGGGTAGGTGAAGGGTTCCACTAGCAAGCAAGATTTTCAAAGGATTATAAAGATAAAAAACATTGAAATTAGGGTGGATAAAATTTAAAATCAGTTTATAATCATGGAATATATCTATAAGTAGCATCCAAAATAAGGTTTAGGCAAAAAAAATGCAAAAAAGAGTGTTTTTGACCCCTTTTTGAGGAAATTAAGATGGTTTAACCACTTAGGAATGGAATTTGAATAAAACCTTTGGTAAAATTGGTCATAATTACCTTATATAATTCACATAATATTCACCTTAACCAAAAAATTATGCCTAATATCCTCTATTTTGTCTCATAGGTAGGTCACTCCATGCATGCACAAAAATGGTAGTTTTTGGGAAAAGAGTTAGATAGTGAACCAAAGGTTAATATAATAAATTGGTAATTTTGGTATATTTTGGGGACACATGGGATAAAATTATTAACCATAATATAAGGTTGTAATACCATTGATCTAGTCTAGACAAGGAGGTTTATAGGCAAGCCTAGTAGGAAAACATGCAAACCCAACCACAAATGAGATGTGACGTCAAATTTTAAATTTATCTAAGAACTCTAATGTTTTTTATGATGCATATAGGGGTAAATATTATGTTATAAATATGTATTAATGAATTAAAAGTGAGAATTATCATTTTTTTAGTTCACAAAGTATAAACAAGCCTATTGGTAAGGTATAGCTCTTGTCCCAAAATAGGGGTCATTCCCACTTTTGGCTCTTTGTGAGCTCTCCAAATTATTTTAAAATGTTGGTAGGTTAGTTAAAGAGGTTAAGAAGATTTTTTTTGGATATTAAACTCCAAAAAATCCATATTCAACTTGTGACATATTGAAACCCTCACAAGGAGCATGAAAGCCATTTGAAGGTCAACTTCCATCACTCATATCTTTCATGGATGTTTTCATGGGATGCTAAGAAATTTAGATAATTTATAGGAGGTAATTTAATATACCTTAGTGTAATTTTTATGGGGTTTCAATGTCACACTCTTATGAACAAAGGTTAAGAATCCAGACCAGTCTAAACCCTTGAAAAACTCTCATAGTGACCTGATTGGAGAGATAGAGTATTTTTGGAATCTAGATGATATGTAATGGAAAATAAACCACTTGGAGGTTGTATATTACTATCATGGAATCCTAAAAATGTGATTTTTTTGTATGGAACTATATGGATTAGAGGAAAATAAGGATTATTTTGAAAAAAATTAGTGGTGTGTAGGATACATGAGGATTTAGGAGATGAGACAAAATTTTAGAGGAATATATACACTTGAGATAACTCTAAAAATTAATCTCATCTCATGTATCAACCTTTAAGTTCCGCAACTAGGTCCTGACTTTCAGCAAGTCCAAGCAGCTAGCTAGTGAACACTTGGGGAAAGTGGTGAAAAGCAATTAGGGAAGCCTTTTAAAGGTTTTTTCTTGAAAATGATGATATGGTAATATTTTAAAATTGTTATTACCTATTTTTCATGGATTATTTTTGAAAATTTAGAGTTTTTGAATGCCAAGTGTATAAGGTGCATGGAAAAGAGCCATTTTGAAACTAATAGAGATGATTTTGCATGTCTAAAAGAATAGGGATGGTCAGGGATCAATCAAATGCATTTGGGAACTTAGTTATAACCCATATTTATTATACCAATAATTATACTTTAACATATGTAGATAAAAGTTAGTTTTTGAAGGTGAATCATGAAGGTAGTTTCTTATGCCAAAATTGTAGGTTTTGTGCCACTTTTCACCATTCTTATGACTTATTTTAGACAATTATACTTCTATGACTTGTAATATATCAACCCAAATCTCTTCCACATGAAAATTTAACTAATTATCTCAAGGTGATAGTGTTTAAGTGATCCTTCGACTTCTTTTACTTTATCCTATCCTTAAAGCTATAAATATGCATTATGTTAGCTCTTTTGAGGATATTCCATTTTTTAATGTGAAAAATATGGCCAAATTTATACTTTAGTAACTCTTGAATAATTATAAAAGTTTTATTACCACTCATATGTTGTAATATTGAGTAATGACTTGAATCTTGTTGGTCTAGTTTAGTGAAAGATTGCCTTTTCTAGCTTGTACTCTTGATGGTCTACCAATTTGCAGAAAGGAAATTATTGTAGGTATTTACTAGTATTATTTTCTAAGTGTATATATATCCTATAAGTGTTTTATGATTGTATACATTTTTTTAATCATTCATATCCTTCCTAAAAAACACATACCTTCTTGAATCTAGCATATGAAACATTGATGTAGCAATGGATCCTAAGTTATGAGTCTTATGTGAGAAACACCTTGTTTGTATTTAAGAAGTGGTTTCAATCAAGTGAGAGGACATGATACATACTAGTGAATCACTATATTTGGTTTAAATATTTTATTTTTATAATCCCTTTTCATCTACAGTTGATAGGTATAGAAGAACTTTAAAGAGTGCATTAAGGGGAGCTAGCCCCTCATATAGAGATTCATTTCTCAACATTGTCACCCATATCAAGAGAAATGTTTCCATGGTACCACTTGGATGAGGAGATTTAGGCACCTCCTTAGGGGTGAAAATCAAAGTGTCGATAATTTTTGGCACTCATGGTGGGACAATTTATCTAAGGAGTTAAAGAATTCTTGGTGTGTTCTAGTGTATTCCAATCAGCCTTTTGGAGCATTCCAATCAACACCAATGGTGACTCTGAGTTGAATCAACTAGTCAAATAGCCTAGTGCATCAATAAATCATTTTTTTGTATTCATAACCCTATTTTTTATTAGTATAGACCTTGTGTTCCTTCATATAGTATTGATCAAGCTCATGGTATTCATGGAATCATCTCAAGCAGATCTCCTAATTATCCTTCTTCTAGTAAATCCAAGAGTGCTAAGGAAATAATGTTGGAGTTTGAGAAGAAAATGATGGAGATAGATAGGTTGAATGAGAAAAATAAATATTATTAATAGATAATGTACAAAGAAGAGTGCTTGTTTAGGCAAGCTCAAGCCATGAAATGCATGAAGGAGAAACTAGTAAGTGGAGAAGTCAACCCACTCAAGGCAATCGGCCTTGTATACCTTAGTCCATCCAAATATAACCTTATCCCAAACAAAATAAACCCTCCCCTTTTACACCAAATACTTTTTATAAAATAGCACTTTATTGCCAAGATAAAATGAACCAACCTTATATCCCATCTAATACATCTCCTATGTCAAAATAAATTACCCCTGCTATTAATACTTTGCAGTTAGTACTACAACACCAAAAGATATTGGGTCAACCTTCTATGGAAACTAACTACTCCAAGTTCCTATATTGTGATCCTTATTTTTAAGGAATTCATCCCATTTCCTTTGGAAACCAACACATTCATCTTCAAACAACTCTTCCTAGTCTCCCTCAACCTACTCAAGCCCTTAAACATGATGTCAAGATTCTAAGTTAGATAAATGTCTATCATGAACCAGCTCAAGGCCTTGAGAAATTGAATGAAGTTATTGCCTATCATCAAGAGGAGACACATGATGTCAAGATTCCAATTTGGAGGAGTGCTCATCATGAATTAGCCCAAAATTTTGAAGAAGAACAAATAGAAAAAGCTATGCCTATTGGTTTCACACATTGGAAGGATATTATTAAAATGCAAACACAATTTAAAGAGGAGATGAATGAAGAGATTGATGTGATTATTGTGGATATAGATGCTATTTTTGTAATTCATTATCATACTCCTCAATCTGAAATATGTTCAAGTCATGGAAATTTTCCAAGATTTGATATGGCGATTGTAAGATGGAAAGAAGAGCATGAAAATGTCCCATTACCTTTCAACCTAGTCAAGGATGTTTCTTCCCCTCCCACCCTCTCCTTGGAGAAAAGAGAAAATGTTTTGTGTGAGTTGGAAGACAACATTTCAGAATTCAAAGGTGAAGAAGATAATCTAAGTGGAAATAATGTAGTAGGTATAGAGCTTTGTAGACATGATGAGGTTTCATTTTCCCTACTTAATGAACTTCCTTTTAGTCATGATGAAGATAGTGAACAATCCATAGTAGGTGATGATGAAGAATGAAAGAATGGTAATCTTTCTTCCCCTTTGTTTGATGGATTTTCATTTTGATTTGATGAAGATAGTGATCAAGCCATGGGACATGAGTTGGATGAAGTTAAAAAGCATTGTTTTAAGTAGCTAGAGACTCTTGTTTTCAAACAAGAAGGAGAGGAATCAGGTTAGTGTGATATATACATTAAAGAGGGAGATTTATAATGAGAAAGTGATGATTTTTGGGATGAACTAGAAATTTTTTGTCTCATCTCAAACATCACACCAGCCACCCTTCCTCAAGAGATCCATGATGAAGTAAGAGATTAGTTTGACAAGTTTTTCAAAGAGATAGAAAAGATTGAGCTGGTTCATGATGTCTACCAAGAGGGCCATGAGCCAAATGATCCCTATAATGATGATATTGTAGTCATTGATCCATTAATGGACCAAACCTACATGAAGGACTAGCATGAAACATGTCTCAAAGAGTAATATGAATACATGGAGGTGGAAGACATGTTTGAACTTGATGTATTGGAATACAAGCCAATCAAGATGGTAAACAAGAAGGGTGAGTCACCAAGTTTTCATTCCTAAAAACTACTTGGTTACCACCATGAGGTTTATTGACAAGAAGGAGACCTTAGAAGTTTCACCTTTGATCCAAGAGAGGGAAAAATATGTCAGGTCAGATGTACATATTAGTTTACTTCCATTTGTGTTGTGTTTTATTTTCCCTAAGTGCTTAGTAGCACAAGTTTGTCCTTGTCTTGTTTTGTGTTGTATTTTCTTGGTCTTGTTATTATTGTATGGTGTGTTTGATTTATGTTTTGTTTTGGCATGTATTTGTTAGTCATCTTCAAGAATCCATTGACTCCATTGACCCTTGGTTGGATAAGGCTACTAGCTTCTAACGTAGACAAACATGTTTCCCCTAGTAGTTACCAAAAGTGTTGACCTTGGTCAAATTTTAGTCAAACCATACATTTATAAAATATGTATAAGGTTATCCATGTCATATAGGGGTTTCATTTTGATCTAGATGTTCACTTATCCCTAGTCTATCCTTGGTCCAAAGTCTAGCCCTTTGTACTAGCCAAGTTAATGAAAGTCAACCCTAGTCAAATAGGGTAAAACTTGGTCAAAGACATAAAATATATTGTTATAGTCCTAATATGGTTTTTAATGTGATTTAGGATATTTTTAAGTCATTAAATTTCATTTACCATATTCAATATGCAAAAAATTGCCTTATGGACCCACTTTGAGATAAAGAGGAGGACTTGTACAGATGGATAAAGTGAACAAATTGTCACCAAGATGTGTATAATGTGGGATAGGTTAGAGGATGTCAAATTCATGTTTGTGGCATTTCAAGATTCAGTTATGGTCAGAAAAGGGAAGTTTCTCCTTGTTTTTAGGCCTTCTTGGGCACTTGTATGGTCCCATGATCTCCAACTAAAAAAATTGTTGGGGTGTTCTCTTCACCTCCCCACACCCATTTAAATGTTTTAAATTTAATTATAATGCAAAAGGATGCATCTACAACTCATTTTTCTTCCTTTTCCTCTTGGCATGCAAAGGAAGGCCAACTTCAAGCACTTGGTACCGAAGGTATAGGTAGATTTGGAAGGAGTGATTATACAAGTGGATTTTAATCTAAATGTAATTAATTTTCATAATAGGATTTTTTTTTTTTGCCTCTTTATTTATGAAAAATCATTAACAATCGAGGTACCCTATTATAGAATTGCATCCAAGAGGTGTAGAGTCATACATCTATTTCTAGTTTTTAGAGGTCCTTGAAACTGAGTGATATTAATGAGGTGTTTTTAGACTATAATAAGGATTTATTAATTATTTTTTAAATATCTAACACTTCACCTCTTATTATCTTTGAAGGGGTTTTTAAATAGTGCTAGTTTCATGAAGTTTGAAAAGTTGGGTCCAGGTCCTATGGTTTTCCAACATCCAAGGAGCTTCATGGTGGTAATAATTTTCTTGATGTCTATTAATGAAGATATATTTCATGTAATCATCTTGTTGGAAGTCCAAATATCACCCTTCCAAAGCCATATTTCCCATTTTCACCATGTTTTTTGCTATATCACTTTCAATCAAGTTTGTGCTTGTTTCATGGAGGATGTATGGATGCAAGAGAGTTGGAAGAACATGGTGGAATCAATTTTTATATTTAAAACCCCATAAATATTCATTATTTTCATTTCATGAACACATAGGATGCTATATAAGCATTTTTTCACTTCAAGGAAAGTTATCTCCATTTTGGGCTCTCAATCCCTAAGTGTAGAAAATGGAGATCCTATAGCTTTTGTGGATTAATTTGTGACATGGTGGAAGAATATTTCATCACTTTTATTAATTTTTACTTGTATCCCTATCCACATATTATAACTATGCCAAATTTTGGAGCTAAATAGTAAGTTGAAGGTAGATTTTGAGCTCCTCCAAGTTGCTAAGAAATCACTAAAAGTAGATAGTGTTGTCTATAGGATTTTCAAGGAAGATGACACTCATAATATGAATAGTAAGTTATATACCATGTATATTAGGGGGAATCAACTCCAAAGGCTTTAAAAAACAAATTTTAGCACTCATTCCATGAGAAAAGAGATGACTATGTCAAATGATCTTTTAAGCCTATCCCATGTCTGTACACAAGGCATAACATGCATTGAAAGTAGTGTTTAGTGATTGGCATGAAGAGATGGTGTTAAAGGTTTCCTAGGAATAAAAGAGTTCCTAGTATGAATTATAAAAGGCTAAATTCAATCTTAACAATCCTTATACACACTAATATGATACACTTGATCCTAAATATAACCTACAACTAAGGGTATTAGTAAGTTTGTCCCAATCAAGAATAAAGTGGTATTTGTGACCAATTGAAGCATAAAATTGGGTGAAATGATGAAAAATTATGATATGGAGACAAATAATGTTTGTATTCACTTTTCAAGTTAAGCAACCACCATGGAAACCTATAGCAAGGCAAAGTATGCACCTATAGTTATGCAAGAAAGGTAACACAGTCAAGTCATTAGAGCATATAATGAATTTAAGGAGTTGTGGCAAGATGGGTGAAAGTTTTGGTCTCTAAAATTGATGAAAATATCCTTATAAACTTCATTCACATGATCCTTACAAAATGTAATGGGCCCATTAATGTTGTCTCAATTCTACAGGTAGTGACAAGAAGGAAGGTGAAAGATTGAATTGCTAAGTTGAAGCAAGGAAGGAGGTGATGAGATAAAATTGACATACATAATGGTAAAATAAGTTAGATAATACTATTTAAAAATTTTTATCACCCCAAAATAAGTGTATATACAGAAGATACCTTGTTCACCTTGGAAACCTACAGGTAAGATCCTATTTAGAAGCTTAAGCAAGGTATGGGTTTTGACTTCCAAGGAAGGAAAAGAGGGATAAAAATAATATAAAAGGAATAAATAGAATAAAAGGAAGGTTTTATCATGATTAAAACACTCACAACAATACCTAATTACCTTTTCACCCATATAAGGTATGTCTCAGTCCATACAGTCAACCAAGAGAACCTTGTTTCAAGGGGTAGGTGAAGAGTTCCACTACAAATATATATTTTAAAAGGATTAAAAATCTCAAAAAAATATTTAAATAAGTGTGAAGAGCATTTAAAATTATTTTATAATCATGGAGGAGATCTATAAGTAGCATCCATTAGAAGGTTTAGGCAAAAGAATGCAAAAAGAGGGGGTTTGAGCCCTTTTTAAGGAAATTGAGATGGTTGGACCACTTAGGCATGGAATTTGAAAAAAAAATTGGTATATTTGGTAATAAAGACCTTTTTTAACTAAAAAAATATTCAAATTTACGAAACAAACAATCCTAATATCCTCTATTTTGTCTCAGAGGTAGGTCACTCCATGCATGCACAAAAATGGTAGTTTTTGGGAAAAGAGTTAGATAGTGAACCAAAGGTCAATATAATAAATTTTTAATGCTGGTAAAGTTGGGTAAACATGGGATAACATTATAAACCATACTATAATGTTTTAATAACATTGATATGGTCTAGACAAGGAGGTTTGCAAGCAAACCTAGTAGGAAAACATGCAAACCTAACCCCAAATGAGATGTCACTTCATATTCTAACTTTATCTAAACACTCTAATTTTTTATATGATTCATATATGGGTAAATATGATGTGATAATTCTATAATAATTCATTAAAAGTGATAATTATCATCTTTTGGTTCATAAAGTATAAACAGGCCTGTTGGCAAAGCATAGCTCTTGTCCCGAAAAAGGGATCATTCCCACTTTTGGTTCTTGTTTAGGTCTAAAAATGATTTTAATATGTTGGTAGGCTATATATAGAGGTGAGGAAGCTCATTTTTGGTAATTAAACTCCATATGAATCCATATCCAACTCTAGACATACTAAAACCCTCACAAGGAGCATGAAAGTCATTTGAAGGTCAACTTCCATCACTCATATATTTCATGGATGTTTGAATGGGACCCTAAGCCATTTATATAATTTATATGAGTTCCTTGAAGATCCATTAGTGTAATTTGGAGGGAGTTTAAATGTAACACTCTTATGAACAAAGGTTAAGGATGCAAACCACCCTAAACCCTCATAGTGACCCGATTGGAAAGATAGAGCATTTTAAGCATCCAAATGCTAGGTAATGGCCATAAAAAAACATATATGTTGTAGAGGAATATCAGAGTATCCTAAAAATGTGATTTTTTTAAAGAAATGATATGTATCAGAGGAAAAAGGCTTGTTTTAACCATTTTGAGTGGTGCGTAGGCTACAAGAGGAGTTAGGAGATGAACCAAACTTTAAGAGGAATATTTACTCTTGAGATAACTCCAAAAAATCATCTCATCTAATGGATAAATCTATAAGTGCCCCAACCATGCCTTCACTTTTATCCAGTCCAGTGAGCTAGCTAGTGAACACTTAGGGAAAGTGGTGAAAAACAATTAGGGAAGCCTTTTAAAGGTTTCTATTGAAACTAATGATATCAAAATCTTTGAAAAGTGTCATGAACTATTTTTCATGGATTATTTTTTAAAATTGGGAGTTCTTGAATGCCAATTGTAGAAGGTGCATGGAAAAGAGCCATTTTGAAACTAGCAGAGATGATTTTGCATGTCCACAAGAATAGCGATGGTCAAGTATCAATACAATCTATGTGTGTAAATTTTTACAACCCATCTTACTCATACCAACCATAAAACTTGACAATATGTAGATAAAAGATAGTTTTTGAAGGTGAACCATGAAGGCAGTTTCCTATGCCAAAATTATAGGGTTTGTGCCACTTTTCACCATTATTATGACTTGTTTTGGAAAAGTAGACTTATATGAAATTGAATATCTCACCCCACATATCTTCCACATGGAAATTTAATAAATTATCTCAAGGTCACACATGTCCAAGTGATCCTTGTACTTCCTTTGCTTGATCCTACTCTCAAAGCTATAAATATGCATTCTCTTGGCTATTTTAAGGATCCTCCATTGGTTTATGGGGAAAATCTAGCCAAATTCATACTTTAATAACTATTAAATAAATATACAAGTTTTATTATAATTAATATGCTATAATATTGATTAGTGACTTGAATTTTGTTGGTTTAGTTTAATGAAAGTTTATCTTTTCTAGATTGTACTCTTGATGGTCTACCAATTTGTAGAAAGGAGATTGTTACAGGTCTTTGATAGTATTATTTTCTAAGTGTAGAGATATCCTAGAAGTGGTTCATGATTATATCCCTCTTTAGAATCATTCATATCCTTCTTAAGAATCACATACCTTCTTGAATTTAGCACATAAAACATTGATGTAGCAATGGATCCTAAGTTATGAGTCTTATGTGAGAAGCACCTTGTTTGTCTTTAACTAGTGGTTTTATTCAAGTGAGAGGATATGATACATATAATTACATCACCCTATTTGGTTTAAATAGTTTCTTTTTCTAATCCCTTTTTATCTAAAGTTGATAGGTATAGAATAAATTCAAAGAGTGTATCAAGGGGAGCTATCCCCTCATCTAGAGATTCATTTCTCAACATTGTCACCCATATCAAGATAAATGTTTCCATAGTGCCACTTAGATGAGGATATTTAGGCACATCCTCATGGGTGCAAATCCAAGTGTCAACAGTACTATTAATAAAATAAATGCAAAAATAACTACTAACATAGATATTTTGAAATTATTTTTGACACTCTAAGCAATTTGTAAAAATTCCAAAAATTTTATCTAGAAATTGAAAGGAAGGAAGGCTTGGGGTTTGAGGACCTAGTTTGGAAATCTAGGGTTTTGGGTTAGGGTTTTAGAATTTTTGAAAATTATTGAAATAATTTGAATTTTAAAATAAATTTGAATAAAAAAACTAAAAAAAAATTTATACAAAAATCAAAATTTTAATTTCAAAACCCTAGGCTAGGGTTTGAAAATATTGATACCTAGCATAGGCAACTAGGGTTTGAAAGAAATAATTTTAAAAATTACTATGGTAAATTTAAAAATTTAAATGTAAAATTATGATTTAAATATTCAATAAAAATTAGAAAAAGTACTTTAAAAATTAGAAGGAAATTTTCCCTAGTGTTTCTATGGTTTTTGTATGTAAATAAAGTAAGTTGGGTTTACCAAATGATTTAACTATTTTGGGAATATTGGAGCGTTATTCATAATTTAGTTAAATTTTTGAGTTGACTAAACTAGTAAATAATATTTTAATAAATATATTAATAATTTTTATAATTTATTTGACCTTTGTAGATTTCTAAAAATATTAATGAAAGAGGAGAAATGTAACTTATCTTAAAACTAGGTTGACATGATTGAGATGGAGGCTAGTATCAACTATGCAATATTAGGATAGTGTTGTGAAATAGGATTGGATTTCATTTAGTGAAAGGATATGAGTTCCAAAAATAAGACACTTTAGGGCTTGGTGCTATAGTCCAGGTCCTACTACTGTTATCCAAACTAGTCATAAAGATTTGATTTTTTTGTCTTTTATCTATTGTACCTATGTGAGACTACCTATGAAATTTTAGATCTTGAATGTCAATAGAGATATTTTTATAGTATATTTAATCTTTAAACCCTATACCTTCATTGTGATTAAATAAAACTTGAGAAAGAGGTGGAGGGGGGGTTAGTTTGTGTAAGATGCACTAAACGTGTATCAACACCCCTTGTGTTGGCACACTACCTACATATCAATAATCTGAAGAGGTATCAAGCCATATTTAGTTTTCCCACTTGATGTACCTTATGAAATAGTGTTATGAAAATGCAAAAATGATAAACTAGGTGTGCTTGAGGTGGCAAGGGACTAGTGTGAGGGTTTGAATATGTTGGTATCTATATTGGATGGTTGTATGTAAAGAATAGGGAGATTTTCCTTAGCGGTCTTTTTTGTATTCTTGCTTGCTTTTGTAATATTTGCCAACCCCTTATAAATGAATTTTTAATGGCATTTTATAGAGATGTATTGGTCATGGGTTAGATGCATTCGTGCTAGGCTGACATAATGAAAAAGAGGAATCAAGAGAAAATGGTCACCTAGGCTTGAAATATGATTAGATAGGAGCATTAGAAATGAGACACCCTAGGGTCCAATGCTATAGTAAAAGTTGGGTGTTATTTTCATATAGGTACAAGACCTAGGGGGATGGAATTAGCATGGGGAAAATAGCTTGGATGAGCTAGAATCAGGTCTTAGAAGAGTATAGATGATTGGGAATCAGAAAAAAGGTGTCTATAAGGGTCATGAGAGCATGGATTTGGTGTCACAAGCCACACTCAAGCTACCAATTTTGACATTTTATATGACTACAGTTTACCATTTCTTAGACATGGATCACACTACCAAACATATTTATTCACATCTTTATGAAGTGAATTCCAATAGTACCTAACCCTAGGAATATGTGAATATTCATTTGGTTTGAGTAGGATCCTCATCCTACTTCATCATGGTATGCTTTCAGAATGTCATAGATCTCATCTTTTTGGACACACCTTTAAAGCACAAATTCAGGTCCACATTTCAAAAATACTCCATTAAGACATTTATAGTTATAATTATCCTTTATTAAGTGTGTCTTTTATTTATTATTAATGTCATAATGAAAAGTCAATGTATCCATATAACTAGCCATATCAACAAACCATGTTGAATGTGTCAAAAATGTGAACATTTTTTTCATTTGGAAAATTGTCCTCCATTAGTTCATCTTCTCCTAAACATTTAACCTTGGTAGAAAGTCTTCAACCACATTATATTTTCCTTGATTATCAATAATTATTATGTTAAAATATTGTAATGTAAATAACCACCTAGTGGTTCATCCACCTACTAATTGTTTATTCATTAATTATTTTATAGTTGAATGGATTGTATATATAAACACTTTATATCTAGTAATTTAATGGCTAAACTTGTTTATAACATAGATAAAAACAAGGAATCCTCTTTATATGGTTGTATAAAAAACATTAACATGAGTTAAGTTTTTTTTGATATAATAGATAACATACATCTTACCTTATTCATATTTGTATCTCAAAACTACTCCCATTGTAGTGTTAAAGGCATTTGTATAGATATGAAAACGAATTTTCCAATTAGGTCCTCCAATTTTTGGATTAGAGATTAGTTTTTATTTTACTATTTCAAATTATTGTTGAAATATTTTAGACCATACAAACTCACTATCCTTTCTGAGCAAAGAGAACATGGGTGAAGTATTTTTAAGAAAATATTCAATAAAATGCCTAAAATACCTTGTATTTCCAAAGAATATTTAATATCATTTTAATTCTTAGGTGAAGTCAATTATGATATAAATTTTATAATTTAAATAGATATCTATATGCCTTTAATTGAGATATGATGGAATAGGATAATCCCTTGATCTACCATCATTAGACACTTTTCATGACTTATAGACAATTGATGTTGTTCACAAATAGTCAACACTTTATATAAGTTTTTAAGGATTAATCAAAGTAATTTACATGAATAATAAAATCATCCATATACACCTCAACACACTCATTGGTTAAATATAAACAAATTTTAATTACTACCCTTTGGAAATTAGATGGTGCATCACGTTACTCAAAAGGTATAACTTTATATGCAAATATTTCCTGAGGAAATTTTAATATGGGTTTGTCATGATATTTAGGGGATATTATTGTTTGATTTTACCCACTAAAACCATCAAATAAAATAAAATTATTTCTTCCCAACTAGATCATCTAGAACCTAATCAATGAAGAGTAAGGGAAAGTTATATTTCATCATTGTTTTGTTTTTTTCCCTATAATATACATAGATCCTCCATTTTTAATTATTTTTTGGTACTATCACTAGGGGATACCCCCACTAACTATTTGAAATTGTAGATATTAATCCTATTTGTAATAACTTCTTAATTTTATATTTGGCCATATATGTTAATGTTGGATTTATCCTTCTCTAAGGTTGTCTAATTAGTTTAAAATTTTGTGTAGATATGTGGTGAGTATAGACATTAGTATTATTTATTTAATATCACTATATTCCCAAGAAAAGGCTTTTAGATGTGTCTATAATATGTTTAGTACTTTTATTTCCTAATCATTAGTCAACTAACTATTTATATTTATCAAGTTAATAGGATGTATTATAATATGGTTTGTACATGGGTGGACTAAATTTATTTGCCTAAATTCATGCATCAAATATTTCAAATGGAAAGAGTGAGGAAACAACATGTGTAATGTCTGGATCTTATTAAATATTCACCTTTAGGAAAGACTCCTACCAAAGGGAAGTGAAAGGTTGGAAGAAAGGTCTTTGAATACTTTGTTCCCAATTGATGACACTCTATTAGATATATTTGTGATGTTCATTTCAATAATTTTCAAAGTTAGTTTGATAGTCTTCAAAATCTAGTCTAGTAGTCATTAGAGCTAAGTTGTGACCTCTAAAGCTAAACTAGTGACCTTTAGATCTAGACTAGTGACTTAATTAAACTCTAAAAAAATTATTCTAACTCATTTGTATGTTTTCTACCTACAACCAATGGTAGAGAATAAATAGTTTTAATATTATGATCCAGTTCATCTACTCATAAGTGATCTATAAGATCCAAATATGGTTTTGTATGTGGATATAGGTAAATTTTCTTAGCTTTTAGTCTATTTGAGAATATCATGTCCCCTAACCTAAAATATTTAAAATAAACTACTATGGCTAACCATGGTATTCCCAAAATTAATGGATATCCCAGTTTATTTGTTTTTGGTTGGAGTATCATAAATTCCACAAGATATTACCATTAATCTATTGTAACTTAAACATCTTCTATGACTCCTTGAAGTTTGGAAATTGATTGATTATCCATCTATAGTACTAAGGATGTTGATTGTACCCTTGACAAAGATAGTGATTTAAATATGTCATAAGTCATCACATTGATATAACCACCTAGATAAACCAACACATTAGGTATTTGTTTCTTTCTAATTGACACTATGATGACTATACTTCTAGGGTCTCCATAATTTGGTACCAAAAAGAATTATTCTACAAGGTTATTTAATTTAGAATCTATTTTTATGGTCTTGGGGTATTGTATTTTTCTCCCTTAATTTTTAACACAACCCCTTAATGATTCTATTAATTTTAGGAATATCTCTTATGCTTTGTAGTAGAGTAATTTCAATGTTTAATCATCTTAGTTCTTTTATTAATGTAGACTCAAACTTATGTGAAGTTTCTTTGAGTATTTTTTGAAATGGTGTTGGTGATGGGATAATGGGAAAGATGTTATCTAAAGGTTTTTCAACCTCCTTTATTTTATTTTTAGGAATAATGTGTTCTTCCCTCTCATGATTATTTCAATGATGGTTTTTTTGTAAGGATTGGACAATAGTTTTCTGGACTATAATTGGATATTATTGAAATATATTATATTTAGTCACATGGTTCATTATTATTCAAAATTATAGATTGGGTCTCCCTACTTATTATTATTTGGGTTAGCCATAGGTTGATCAAGTACATGTGGTTCACTTACCTTTTCATTTTTATGTTGGGGTGAATTGGAAGGACCAAACAATAAGGCATGTTATTTACTTTGGATTCATCTTTGTTTATTGAATACTAGTTGAGGTGACCATTGTTGATTGTGTTGAGTCATCCATGATTATTTTTTTAACTAAGGTATCCATGGTTGTTGAGGTACTCACTCTTGTGGAGACCAAGCTTGTGGTCTAAATTATTGTTAAGGAATAAGAACAACCCATGACATATCTCATGGATTGGAAGGAGCACTGGGACCAATATGATTCAGATAGTGATTGTAGGAAAAGTTATTCCCTTTTTATATGAGATATATTTTACCTCTTCCTCAAGTTGGGTAATCTATTTAAGATTATTGCTAATGGTAGGAAGTAATTTAAAGAAAAAAATTATATCACTATCTTTGTCAAAATGACCACATATCTATGTTTTATCAAGAGGCAATCATGTAGAGCATGTTTATCTCTACATCTTGGAAATTATATGGATAGAGTTTTAATGGTGGCTTTGGAATTTGTAAGGGGGTAGTTGAATACACCAATTATACCTCCTTCCTATAAATTTCTCTCCAAACCCCTTATAGTATAATTGAATGGAACCATCATATATCTCTCACATATGTAGGGGGCATGTTTATACATATAAATGACCCACCTAATTATAATAAAAGATTATAAATAACTCACCTACCCATTCCCCAGTCATTAAATACATAATTTAGTACTAAAGTATAAATACATGTATATGAACTCACCTAAAATTACCTAACCACATGTGCACATATAATTCCACTAATGAATCAATGATTACAAACACATATATGTCGTGTGTTACCATAGGTACATGTCCCACATCATAAAATGGTACCAAAATCCCATAAAAAAATACATTAATGTACCTTCATAATACATAAATATTTTAGGGGTTAGAATATGGAAGAAACATCCTCACTCTTCAATATTATGTTTCATCCTAAAAAAATAGATATTAAACTAAATTTTTTCAAGAACACTAGTATTGGATAACATCATGCATACATCACCAAATCACTACACACAATATCCACTTAGGTTCACCTAGTCTTATCTATCAGAAATGTGCATTGGCATATATGTCTTCATGTTGATGCAAATGTATCAACATCACTATGGTACCCACACTATATTAATTATGTCTCCTTTCTCTTTAATTATTTTTTATTGTTCTTTTACACTAATTTTAGCCTTTATATTTATTTTTTCATGTTTGTTACCTTCCATGACATATTCAATATGTCTTGTCTTATTTATATTTTCTACCATCATTAATTAATATTAATAGGAGTTTATTGATCACCAAACGAAAAATCTCATCATATTAAAAAATGGTTAAGATCACCAATATGTGTAATACCTAATGTGGCATCCAACCACAATATCCACAACTAAAACCATCTATCCAAAAATTATTAGAATATAAAAACTTATTATCCAAACTATGAGTGTCTATATACTCATCACATCTCATTAGAATGCACGGGTGTCAATTCATTATAATTTTTAAGTGTATAAAAATAAGCAATAGATAAATCTCTCTTTCAAACTAATGTCCACTTACCCATGAACCTATAATGTGTTTGTGCCCTTCCCATGTTAATACACTATCTACGTTCCCTTTGGATATGGAGAAAATTTTCTTCAACCAAATAATCATTCTTGTGCACCAATATCTCATGATCACACCATGTGCCTCTACATAATCTGATCATTTTCAAGCTAATAATATGTATACAAATTATAAATTATGTCTAAGGTATAAAAAATTACTATAAAAATTAATAATTGTATTCATTTCATTACCCTAAATATGGATCTAGTAGCTAGGTCCAAAACATCATAAAATAGTGTTTTGATGTAGTCAATTGTAAAAGAGTTCTACCATGATCTCTCCTATCAATCTCATGATATATATGTTTTGTAAATAAACTTGAACTAATGCATATAAAAAAAAACAATGTTATACATATAGTTTTTGATAAATAATTATGAAAAAAACCTATATTTTAATCCTTTGCATGGGTTTTTTAACAAAACCTAAGAATATTCTAAGTATATCTATCAATACTTTTATACACCCTCCTCATATAAATATGAACAATCATACCATGCTCATATGCCATCGGCTCATATAAGTAATATGTGTCTCATGTAATAACCCTACTCAATGTATCACTCATTAAGAATAAAAATATAATCATCACCCAATATACCTAAAATATGTAAGATGGGTATTATCCAATCCAACATAAAAATTATTGCCATTAACCATCCCAACATGGTATAAATCTCAAAATTTTCTATCCAAAAATAATTTAAGGAAATATATAAAAATAATTAACACAAATGCAACATTATTAAATCTTATAAAACATTTGTAACTAAAAAATATGGATGCATCAAATATATATTAACTATACATGTTACATACCAACACATCCCACTCCTACCAAACTTTCAACATTAGATATTCTTCATACATAACCAAGAATGTAGTAAACAATGACATCCATCAGCTTTGGAACTAAGTTCCAAAATGTAAATAAAAAAGCATAGATATGAAATATACACATTTATATTTAAAACCTCACCACAAAGTAATATTAGATTAGATGGCATCTAAAACAATAGATTGTGAACACCAAAAACTAGAAAATCACATCCAAAATAACTCCATCAAAATCTAAGTGATCATCAAATCAGACTCTATAATAAATTTCAAAAATCATACCAAAAAATACATGGTATAATGTATTAGGATGGTCACTAAAACATAAATTTTATTAGGAAGTTAGAACATGTGTGGAATACATCTCCCCAACCAAGAATTTTGACTCCACCAAAAAATATGATTCAAAAAGACATGGCACAAGGCAATAAGATGGTTTCACCAAAAGATACAAAAATAAAAATATGAAACACCTTTAAAATATGTTTCCACAACCAATAATTCTACAACTATAAACAATGTGTAATATTTCATCTCATTAACTCTACCAACAATAAGATCAAAAAAGCTCATCACTGTAATAGATAAGATGGTGGCACCAAAGTATTTTGATAAAAAATGATAAAATATATATGAAGTTATTTATTTTTTCATGATGCTTTGTATTTTAAGCAATTTTTAGTAAATCCATCATGTATATTTGTTTTAAATTTTTATAGATGTTACATGATGGATCTAGAAACATTTATATGAAATATACATGATATACATTACAATGACCAAAAAAATTGCTACCATCAAAAGGTAGATCAAAATATCCTCATCAGTTAAAATTAAATTTTGAAAGATGTTCAGATGGGTACACCAAAATTTGTAAATCTTAAAATTAGAATTATATACAAAACATATTGTATAAGCCTATAATATTGTAGATACTACAAAAGTTGAAATATCTATAAAACACATTTTAAAATGATAAGAGCATGAAAGTGGCCAATATTTTGACCCAAAATATGTTGGAAATGTGTTGTTTGAAAGTATCCAATATATAAAATGTGTTATAATAAATGGATTCCATGGATAAAAATTAAACATGGGACTTGATGAGATTACCTCTTGTAAGGAAAATTGTTCACAATAAAATGTATTTAATAAGAATTACAAATAAAATGGGAGAATGCATAAGTATAAAGATCATTCGGTATCAATGAGATTATCTTGAGTAGAGGGAATTTATATTGTTGATATGTTTTATTATATTGATAAATTACATTCAAATAGATTTTTTCTATCTATTTTTATTTATTTCTATCTAGAAATAGAACAAATGGATATACAAAATGTTTTCCTACATGGTGATATTAAATAAAAAATATAATGAAGTAGCTATAAAAATTTAAGATAAAGGTAAAGGAGTATTTGATGTGAAATATGAAAAAAAATATTATAAATTGAGTTAATCACTCATAATGTTGAACCAAAAATTTCACATGTATATGTTATGACTTGGGCTTGGAAGAAGCAATGTTGATCCCTTTGTTTATTTTAAAAGGAGAAGGTGAAAATTTTATTATCATGGCGTTTAATATGGATGAAATATTTTAATTAATGAGAATAATATAAGTAATTGACAAGCCACGTTAAGTCTCAATTATCTTCTCAATTTGATAAGAATGATATTGCTACCATAAAATATATTTTGGGCATGAAAATTAAAAAGAATCAAGTAAATAGGAAATTGTGGCTAAATGAAAGGAATTATATTGAGATGGTACTAAAAAAATTTAAGATGTAGGAGAGTAACCTTTTCATTACTCCATTTCATATTAGTCAAAATTAATTAGCTAAATAGTGCCCTAAAAGAGAAGAATAAATTTAGGACATCTTTCTAGTCTCATATGCTAATGATGTTGGTAGTTTGATGTATGCAATGGTCTAAACCATACCTAAAATTGATCATGAAATAGGATTAGTAATAATATTTATGTAAAATATAGGAAAGTAAAATTAGACCAAGGTAAATATGATATTTAGGTATTTGTGTGGGATGTTATACTATGTATTTTACTATCAAGGTAATCTTGGTGAAAGCAAAACATTGAATATACATGGATTTTTTTATTTGGACAAAGATAGAGATATTTATTATTGAATATATACTAGTGTGTATGAGTTAAATATGTTTGCTATTTATATAAGGTAGATGAGAAAATTATAAGATAGTGTTATGATATCCATCATAGAGGTTCAGTTCATGGTAACTACTCGGGTAAGAAAGTAAATGGTTTGGATTCAAAGGTTAATTTCAATTGTTAGGTTTGTTCAAAAGGTTATAAGGATATATTTTAACTCTCAAAGTGAAACTTTTCTAGCAAGGATACCTCAATATCACTCTAGAATGAAACATAGTGCTGTATAATATGATTTTGTAAGGTAAATGGTGGAGGAGATGAATATATTATTAGAAAAGGTGGAAACGTGAGAAAAAAATTGATTCACTAACAAATTTTGTGAGCACTGATAAATTTTTTTGGTACAAAAAAACCCTAGGCATAGTTATTTTTATCTCTAGAAGGTTTGGCCATGTGTCCCCCTATGGAAATTACTCAACTTGTGGGATATTATAGGAAATGTGTTGTATATTTTCCATTATTTATGATCTTTTAGACTATATATTTTCCATGTTATAAATATTTAAGACATATTGACATGTATTTATGTGGCTTCAACCCATATTTTATATAGCCCATGGTTTTAGTACCTATGGTATTTTAATATCACTTTGATGATAGTTAACTATTTATGTACCTATATATACTTACACATACAGTCGGGGAAAAGTATAAATAAGAAGTACATAATTGTATTGTAATATGGTTAAGTTTATATATATATATATATATATATATATTGATAAGGTAAACCTAGGTTTTATAAGAACCTGGAACCATGAGAGTGAAATAAAAAAAATTTAAATAGGCCCTTCACAATCGAATGAGAAAAAAGAATTACTATGGACTAGAGAAAAACAAAATTAGAAACAAAAAGTTACCCAAATTATGTGGAATAACCCTCCTAGGTGTCATCAGTAGTAGAACTATCCTTTACTAGAATGTTGGGTTTATATTTTGAAACCTTGGCTTAGGTGTGACTCCTGGGGCCTTCAGTAGGTTCCTAAAGGAAAAAATCCTAAGGCATTTCCTATCTTTCACCTATAAGGGGGTTTTCTTTGGGGGAACCCAAGGGGGGTATTTTAGGACCTTGGGGGATTTAAAACTAGGGGATTGGGAAGAGGGCTAGGTAGAATGCATTAAAGACTAAACAGTGGCCTCTACCACTTGGTGTAGCTCATTCTAGTCTTGTATTAGCTATCCCAAGATGAATCCTACCTACTAAACCTTTGAATTGAAATTTTCTAGAATTTATTTGTTTTTATCAAATTCTTCTATTATAATGGCCTTACCCTTTAAGTCTAAGGTGGTAGGAGACCCAATTTCAATGGGTTTGGGCTTTGGGAAGTTAATATAATAGTAAAGAAGGTTACTATCTAGATTTTTTTCTTGAAAGGGTTTCCAAATTTAAATTTTATGTATTGTTTAATATTGTGTGGATGGAATTTTTATTATTATTTTAGATTAAGTATTATGTTAGTATTTCTCATCTAATTTTAGTTTATCATGTTTATTTTTATACTCAAAATATGGAATCAAAAATTATATGAAGTGTCTATGACAAGATATTTGTAGCCATAATCATCATTATAAAATTCATGTATTCATAACATAAATGTGCAGGATAATAACCCCATACCCATGTTATGATAAATAAGTTAAATATAAAATAAATCCACAATAATAAAATAATATTCAAGTAATAAATCATTATATTTGTATGATAAAACTATAATATTAGTGTAGATAATATTTCTTAATTCCTAGGAGTAGTTGCACATTTATTTTGTCTTCTTGTGTGTAGCTCAAGAGTCCTATAGGTATATGAATGGAATTATTGGTAGGTGAAGTGATTAGTCATATCTTTGGATTTATAATGTATTGTTTTCTTCCTCTTCAATCTAAATTATGAAATACAATTTCATTGTCATTCCTTCGACTTTGTTTCTGTCCTATTATTAGTATCAAAGCATATAATTTTTAATTAGTCAATTGTTTAATTTGTTTTCCTCTTTCTCACATATATGGTTCTATATCTCTTTGATTATTTTTTCTTTGGAAGCATAACAAAGTTCTAAATGACATCAGACTTATAAGGCATATTGGCTCAAAGAGAAAGAATAATCTATTTTTTTATTTCTTCTACACTTGGATGACATGTTTGGCTAAATATTTAAATCCTTATGCAAGTCAATAAGAGGTGTTTGATCAAAATAAGGTGCGTTGACCTACATCTAGAAGATACATCATTTGGAATATACATACTTCTGAGGTATGACCAATATAGAGACATTTGGTGTTTTGGGTAAGGCACTTATCATTATGTGGCATTTGGTGAATTTCCTACCCTAATATTTTAGCATAGAACAACTAGTTATGTATTAACATTGGAGCTATAGTCTATTTAGGTAGAGGACTATGGATACACCTAATAGTATTGGTGTTTGGTGAAAGCATTCATTGTAACTTTGGTGTCTAATTGGGCCACGTGGTGTTTGACATTGTAATTTTTTTCAAACTTAAAAAAAAAACCCTACATTGTACTCTCTTGGACAGTGTGGTGTTTTGGAATACCTAGTAGTTTTTTTATATTAAAAAGTGTAGAATTGAAAGGAGTCATATAAATTCCCATAGTGGAATTTCATTCTTCCCTATAAATACAAATAAGGAGAGATAAGGTATATTTTTAACCTTTTTCATTAAAAAGCAAAATTATTTTTTAAATGTTTTTTAAATTTTTTTAAAAATTTAAATTTAAAAGCATTTAAAATTTTTGAATAATATTTTAATTACTTTGAGGCATGATACTCTAAGTGTATTTGGACAAAAACAAGAAAATCATTCAATTTAAGGAGAAATAATGGGAGATACTATTTTTATGCATTTGTGTATGTCAAAAAATGTAAATCTAAAAAAAAAGAAAAACTAAGTATATTGATGTATGAAGTTTTATTTTTAAGTTGGTGTTAATGAAAAAGTAAATATTTCTCATTACTTTTGTGTATATAGAAAAAGGGATCAATTTGGAGTGATAAGGAACCAATTGGGGTTAAATAAAAACTCAAAACTTCTAAAAAATCAAACAAAACTCAAAACCATGCATTACATCAAATCCATTGTTGGCACTACCTTGAATAACAAAGATAGTAGGCTAGAATGGTATATATAAGTGGACAACATACTCATATTCAATGATTTATGGTTTGATATTTATGATGGAGAAACATAACCAGCTAAACCAATAGGGAATGCAAAAGACATTTAGGCACGGAAGTAAAAAAACTAGAAGGCTTTGGCCTTGATGAGAGAATTAGTTGATGGAGATGTGTTTAATAATATATAGGGGTGAAATATACCATGATAAGAATATCAAATACTAGAGGACCTACATGACTCCCATTCCGAGTTGGAATTAATTAAGTTGTAGTTGAAACTATTCAACCTAGATTTGAAAGATGGTGATGTGATGAGATTAGCTTCAGAGATGCATGCTATCAAACATGATGTTGAAGTAACAGGTGAAAAAATTGGCATATACATGACCACATTCATAAAATCCCTCTTTCCTAATTATTCAACCTATTTGGAGCCTCTATAAGCGAGAAATCAATTAAATACTCTCACATTTGACCAATTGGTTGAAAAGATGGCAAAAAGAGAAAAGGCATTTAAAAGGAAAATAAAAACCACAATAGGTGAAAGTGTGTGATATGTTAAAACAAATTCTTCAAAACCATCAAACATGTCCATGCATTCCAAAAATGAAGGCAATAATAAGTACAAGAATAAGTATAAGGGAAAAGGTGTAAAAAATGAAAATCATGATGGTCAAAATCAAAAATAAAATGATAAATAAAACATCTATTATGAATGGTGTGATAGAAAATTTAGTCATGAGAATAAAAAATGTATGACTCCATGGGATAAAATTGAAGCATATCATAAAAAGAAAGAGGGAAATTAAAAAAATAGTCAAATAGTCAAACTCAGCCTAATTCACTAGTGAATGTGTGTTTTCTAGTATAGATGATGAAGCAAATAGTGTCTCAATCATTTCCTCATGGTTTGATGCTTGGGTTATTGATACTAGCACCACTCAACATATGACTTTCTGAAAATACTTCTTTGAGGAGTACATTTAAGAAAGTTGTGGCTTAGTATACTTCATAGATAGATCAAGTTTGCAACCATAGGGAAGAAATATAATTCAACTCAAGTGTCCAAGATTTCCAAACTACAAACTTTAGAATGTTTTCTACCTTCATCAACTAAAATTAAACTTGTCATCCATATTTCTCATAAGGAAACAAGGCCATTTCATTATGTTGGATAATGGTTATGTCACAATCAAGAGAAAAAATGAAAATGCAGTCATCTTAACTAGATATAAGGAAGGGAAATTACTCAAATTGAAAGGTGAGCCATCAAATTTAAGGAATTATGCTCATCTTGTGGTAGATAGAATGTCTCCAAACATGTTATGGCATGATTAATTTGGGCACACTCACTATAATAACATTTGTGTATTGAAAAATAATGGTGTTGTTGGCATGCCTACATTGCTAGCAAAATTAGATTAGAATGTGAAGTATGCATCTGGCTAAGCATGCAAGAGAACTATTTCCAAATTCATAGTGGAAAGTAGATAAAAAATTATAGCTTATTCATTCAGGCTTATGTTCTCTTCCAATCCTCTCTACTGGTGGTCATAAGTACTTCATGTTATTCATTGATCACTATAACATGATGACATGGATATAATTTTTGAAAAATAAATTAGAAGCCTTTGATACTTTTAAAAAAAATTCAATAATGATTGAAAATTAAGCATAAAGCCACATTGAGACACTTATAATATATATTGGTGGTAAATTCACATCAAATAAGTTTCAATCTTATCTTGATAAAAATGGGATCAAACACCATCTCATAGTTCCTCACACTTCATAACAAAATGTAGTAGTTGAAATAATGAATAGAACTATGATGAATATGGTTCATCTAATGTTGTATTTTAAAGAGGTAAATCTACACTTCTGGGTTGAAGTAGCTAAACCAATAGTATACCTTTATAATAAATCACCATCAATATCTCTTGAATCAAAGACTTTTTATGAGATGTGGTGTGGTCACCTCCCTTCAGTGTGACATCTTTATATTTTTGGATCCACTTGTTACGCATTGATTCCAAAGGAGAAGAGAAACAAATTTGATCACAAGAATTGAAAATACATCTATTTGGTATATTTTCATTCCTCTAATGAATTCAAGATATATGATGAGAAAAAGAAGAAATTTATCATCACAAGAGAAGTTATCTTTAGTGATAATGCAAAGGACAAAGAGTATATTGATTGGTATTTGAGTCGACTAGATAAATATGAAAATTTTGATGTCTATAAGGAGAGTGATTTGAATGTTCTAAATAATGAGTGGGGGACATAAAGTTGGGAACATATTAATTTTCTATTGTCTCCCATACATGAGATTGAAAATCCTCCTAAAGGAGAGAGTGAACCTTCATCAGATATTAAACAAGAGCCAATAGAATAGAAGATAGATAGTGATGGAACTTCAGAGGATGAACCCAAAGCACCTATAACATAGAATATGTGAGACCTGATGAAGTTTGGAAAAAGGCAATCAAAGAGCACATGTAACCTCATCTCAACCATATAATTCTATTTATGAAATTTAAGACATGATTAGAAAACTCACATTGGATAATTCTCAAGTGGAACTCAATGTTACATTTGATTCAAAACCAACAACTTTAAAACAAGATGAAAATATTGACTCTTGGATAAAAGCAATGAAAGATGAGTATAATTCATTGGTGAAAATGGGACTTCAAATTTGGTTGATCCACCATATGGTTTTAAATTGATTAGCTACAAGTAGGTCTATCATAACAAATACAAGGTAGATGACTCACTTGACAAGCAAAAATAAAGTCTTGTCATAAATGGGTATGCTCAAAAGGAAGGAATTGAATATAATCAAACCTTTACAAGTATAAAAAAATGGACTACCATTCATACCATGTTGTCTCTAATAGCTCAAAATGGATAGAAAGTTCACCAAATGGATATTAAAACTACATTTATAAATAGAGACCTCAATGAAACTATGTACATGACACAACTTGATAATTTTAGAGTAAAGGGATAAGAGCACAAGGTGTGAAAATTATAAAAAATATTGTATGGTTTGAAACAAGCCCCTCAAGCATGGTATGAAAAACTAGCTAATCACCTCATGAACATGAACTTCAAATGTTTTGAGTTTGAAGAGGTAACTCTTTTCATCAAAATAATTAACAAAATAGTTATATTTGTGGTGGTGTATGTTAACTATTTTCTCATCATAGGAAACAATTAATGGTACACTACACAATTCAAATCAGAGTTCATGAAAAGCTTTGAAATGATTGATTTGGTTATTGAAGTAATTCATAAACCAAAGTATTTATTCATCACTTAATAAAAGTATGTAGGTGAAATTCTAAGAAAGTTTATAATGGAATATTGTAAGCCTCTCAGCATGCCCATGGAACATAATCTCAAATTGACATTTGAAGATTTAATAGATTTAGTTAATGCCACTAAATATAGGTAGTTTATTGAAAGTCTGATTTATGTGACTACCACTTGACCAACTATATCATATGTAGTTGGTGTCCTCTTGAGATTCATGTAACAACCCAAGGAGGTTCATTATGTAGAAGTAAAAAGGGTCCTCAGATATCTCAAAGGCACACAACATTTTGGGTTCAAACACTCTAGGGAAAGATACTTCAAACTAGTTAGGTATTCATATTTTGACTATGTTTGTGATCATGAAGATGGGAATTCCATCTTGGGCTTTATAATGAATTTGGGAACAATATTTGTCAATTGGAAATCTAATAAGAAATGAGTGCAATCAATTTATTTAGCAGAGGTAGAATATATGGTTGTTTTAGAGGCAACTAGAGAGATTTTGTGTCTCAGAAGGGTTCTTTCAAATTTGTAGGAGTAACAAGCTTAATTAACACCTCTCATGGTTGAAAACACTTCTACAATATAGATTGCAAAGAATCCAGTCTTTCCTTGCCGAACCAAGCACATCAATACCAAATTTCATTTGATTTTACAATATGAGAAAGATGGCAGTGTTAAGTTTCAATATTTCTCAAAAATAGAGCAACTAGAAAACATCTTGATAAAGGTGTTTAAATGAGAAATTTTTTAAAATTTTATAGGAATGCTTGGTCTAACAAAAACCCCTATAGATTAAGGTGGGATGTGATATTAGTGTAGATAATATTTTCTAATTCTTAGGAGTAGTTGCACATTTATTTTGTCTTCTTGTGTGTATCTCAAGAGTCCTATAGGTATATGAATTGGATTATTGGTAGGTGGAGTGATTAGTCACATTTTTAGATTTATAATGTATCATTTGTTGTTTCTTCATGTTTCAGTTAATTTTCAATCATTTCTTAATTTTGAAAGCAAATAATGAAACTATTAATAGGGTGTGTAGAAGAATACCTGGTAAAATGAATCTGTGAATCTAGATGATGATGGGAGCTCCTCTTTGGATAGGAAGGTATAACCTATAGATAAGAAATACACTAGAAAAGGGATTTGTGAGATGGATGGTTGAGTGGACTACCTAGTGTGAGCTAGATCCAAGAAGTGTATAGATTTCTAGGAGGTCATCAATTCATTATTATAATAATTAAGTTAGAAATGATAAAGTAAATATCTAATTAAATAAGATAAATAAAATTCAATACAAATAAATTAGAATGCTAGTTGATATAAAAATAATCAAAAGTAGTAAAGATGGTCAATACTTATGCTAAAATGATTTGGGTCTAGTCCAAAAAATTAGAAAAGGTATTTTAATTAGGTAGAAGTGAAGAAAGTTAGGTTTTTATTGGGGCTGCAAGGCTGAAAGTAGCTTGTTATATTTTATGTCAAAGTGATCATCGATGGTTAGGTGAACTATCAATGGTTTAGGCTAACTATTGGTGGTGGGTAACTATTGATGGTTGAAGTGATCATTGACAATTATGCTAATCATCGATGATTACTTATGTAAATATAGAATGATCAGAAAAGAAGATACAAATTAGTTATTTGGGCAAACAAAGGTCTGTTATGGGGTTGAGGGGTGTAAAATAAGATACTAATGGGTTTGATATGGTAGAAAAGATAGAAATAAGATAAATCAATGAAAATAAGCAAAAAATACCTAAAACTTGGTGGTGGAAGGCTGAAGTAATTTGGCTAAAGTGATAATACTTCAACTTTCAAAAAGGATTTTGATAGAGCTTCAAGTCTCTGATGATGTTGCTTGCTTGATAAAAGGATGTTCAATACCTATATGCAAGAGAGATTGGATGCATGATGGTGGATTATTAATCTATTTCACTTCCTTTTCTTCTCTTTTTATAGGATGAAGTTACCAATTGAGATGGAGGAAGTTACTAATTTGATAGGGGGATAAAGTTACCAATTCATGATGTTTCAAAGCTAGTTTTAAAAGTAAGTTGAAATTTAGGGAGATACTTATCTCACAAAAAGTTATCAATGCTTTAAATCTTTAAATCAAGCTTAGAAACCTTACCATTGATAGTCAAGCAAACTATCAATGTTTAGGCTAACCATCGGTAGTCAAGGGGATAGAAGACAATGGGTTAAAGTAAGTTTAAAAAGGGTGAATTAAATGGTTTAGTTAAATGTGTTAAGTTAGGAGTTTAATAGGGTCAAGAGATATTTTAACATTGAAAGCTATCATGTGAAGTTTTCAAGTGTCAACATTTTCCCCCTTTTTGTTATGCAAATTTGATCTAAAAATTTATAGATAAAAAATGAATGGGTTGGTGATCATGGTCTATTTGCATTGAGTATGAGAGGATGTGTTCCCCCTAAAACTGGGAGTTGATGATGTGAAAGACAAATTAGGTCAGGGTTTGGTAAATAGTAAATGAGTAGTCACAAGGTGAGTGTCACAAAAAAGTTGGGCATTTGAGATGCAAACATATACACAAAATTCAACTAAGGGATATAGTTAAGAATATACAAAGACTAAATTTGCCAATGTTGGTAAACATAGGTTTGATTCTAGAGGGACATGTGATATGAATAACTATTCCATAACATTGGTCATAGTTGATCAGGTCAGGGCTGTCAATCCATCTAGATAGGGTAAATGTTGGTCACAAGTATCCAGGGTAGGAAGTGCTCCCATGAAATAACATAATTAGCTAGGTCATCCATGAGGTGGTGCAAAGTTCAAAAATTCAACATGGCAAGGTTGATCGGTGTGGTCAAAATGACTATGCAAAGTTGTTGAAAAATAGGTGAATGGTCTAGGTCAAAAATGACCAACATTGAGGTGGATGTGGGTTAATGGGTGGTTTTTTAGGTATAGATTGGTAGGGGATGGCCAAGTTTGCTCCATATGCACTAGGAAAGTGAACACTACCTACATAGTTTAATGGACATAATATCCAAAAAGAACTTTAGGCCAATTGTAGTTCTCTAAAAGTGTTGGTAGTGAGGTGGGATTCCTTTAAAAGAGGGGAAATAAAAGTGGGATATTGATTTTTGATGATTAAGATTGTTCCTTGGGTTGACCATCAATAGTCAGCTTGACTATTGACATTTAGGAAATCCCTAAAAAACCTAAAAGATAAAAGTAAAATGTAAAGTCATTTTTACCATTTGACTTGTTTGGAATTTGTGCTCTAGGTAATTTGTGAAATTTGTCATTTATGTAGTATGAATGCTGAGTTGGCAATATTAGATTGGTGTATAGTGTGTTTAAGGAGTCTGAGGTGTGACCAGATAGAGGGTAGATGAGGATGTGGCCAAGTGGCTAGATGAAGGCTTTGACCATGACATTGATTATGGAATGAGGTAGGTGTTATTGTGAATTTTATAGTATAGTTGAATGTGTTAGGATAAAGTTACATTTGAGTAGGTTGAATAAGTGGGATATAGTTTTGAAAACTATCCTAGGCCATGATACCCTAGGTTTAGGTTTTTGTTGTTTATAAGAAAATTAGTGGGGGTGTTAGGACTGTAATGGGTTAGGGAATAATGTTAGGCATATAAAGTAGGGGTTTTAGGTGATTTTTTAGAGGTTGTGGGAGGTTAAGGGTTTGCTTTTCACTACTAATAGTCACACATAGTGATTGTCAATGGTTCAAATTGACTGTCTATGGTTAAACCTAGGGGTAAACAGGTTTGAAGGGACCGTCGATGGTTTAAGAAATTATCAATGATTTATTCTTTTTATGAATTACGTGTTTAATACCTACACAAATAAAGGTTTGAGTAAATGTAAATCATTAATTAATGTATCTTAATTAGCCTACTAATTTTTGTAAATAGATATGTATTTTACCTTTTCTAAAAATAGTAAGAAGTGTGAAGAAATAAAACTTAGCTTATTCTAGGCTGAAATGGATGATGTAGGGTTTGGAAATTATTGTGTAATAGGACCTAGAACTCTATTTTTGGATTGGATAGGAGTGCCAAACTCAAGACACCTTACTACTTATTTTTTTAGTTTACTTATAGCAGTAGTGTCCACTTTTGGACCTATTGTCTTGGTGGTCTAGCTTTTTTGGGTTCTATTTGGAAGGCCTATGACACCCTAGCAGTGAAATATTGAATCTTGGGTCTATGTGGAGCTCACTACATGTCTGATTCAATATTTGAAACCCTTATGAGCTCTTAGTACTTGAAATTTAGTATCAAACTTGGTAAAGAGATGAGGGGTTAGTGTGTAAATGATATGATGAATGCACTTCACACCCCATGTGTGGGCACATTGCCTACATACCAATACTCTGAAGAGGGATCAAGATAATGTAGTTCTCCCATTTGAAGTGTTTAGTGAAATTATGTGATGTATACAACTAGATGAAAAAATATAATGTACTTTGGATGACTAAGGACTAGTATGAGTGCTTGAATATGTTGAATTGGTTTTGGAAGGTTGTATGTAGAGAATAGGGAAGAGTGATTGAGTATACTTGTTTATATTCTTGCTTCTTTCCCATGAATGAGTATCAACATTTATAAATGGAAATTGAATGGAATTTTATAGGGAAAATAATGATCATAGGTTATATGAGATTGCATTAGGTGGATAGAAGAAAAGGTAAGGATTTGATAAAATTTGATCATTTAAAGCTAAAGTGAACTTGGAAAACAACATAAAAAATGGGACACCCCTGAGTTCTATCACTCCTATCCAAATTGGGTGCAAATATCCTAGGAAGATGATACCTGGGGGGATGGATCTAGGTCTGAGAGGGATACCTAGCTTTCAAAAATCTAAGCTTGAAAAGCTATGGGTGACTGGGAATCTATGAAAGTCTAGCTGAGAAGGATTGAGTGAACAAGAAAGAGGACCTATAGGTTAGGTACTATTATCCATGCCTAAGTCATCAAATTTCATATTTTATATGATTAAATTTGTGCCGCCCCATTTATTCTATTAATAAACCAAAGTGAAATACTAGGATAAAGGAAAAGTAAAAATCATACTTGAACTTACCTGTAAGGGAAAATCTAATGAAGTCAGGTGATGCTAGATGTGCATAAAGAGAACAAGTTGTGATGTGTGAATCTACAAATAAAAACATGAAGTAAATCATTTATTACTAGATACACTATATATAAGATAAGAATGTATAAAATCTTAGTAAAGGAAGAGAGAGGAATGAATACACCTCACTAGGTACATGAACTAATATAAAACCTATTGTGATGCTGGATTATACTGATTATGTGCTAAATCAAGAGTAATATAATGAACAGAGCTAAGTGCTCAATTCCCCATAATGTGGCTAAAAAATGCAAATGTTGGCCCTTTTATTCCATCATTACCAACTAAGTGAATTTAATGAACCATGGATGTGTTAATTGATGTTTGGACTATGTGTCCAATCCCTTTGAATAGACGGCTCAAGAATACAAAGGTTGGCCCTTTGGATCCATCATTACCCCATGAAGTGAAAATATGAAGTGATACTAATATAGAATAGATGTCATATGAGATGGTTCATGGAGCCTGTGAATTTGCTACAAATTTGACAATATGGCATGGATAGATAAATGTGTGTTGGAAACTATTCAACTCTTGAGAATTTTGAAAGATGGAGATTAGGCTTCTATGAAAGCCACTCTAAAACTAATGTACTAGGATTATATGAAAGCTAACTTAGGAACTTAGGTATATGGAAATATAAACTTGTATGAAATTTTAACTTGAATTTGATGCCAACTACCTGTAGATGGAGTAAGGCATGTAATTGTTGAGAATGCCTAGAACAAACTAAACTCAAAAACAAAAGAAGATCAATGTGCCATGTACATTACCCCAAATCACTAATGTTTGGAACATGGATTCTAATATTGGAATTTATACCAACTTCCAAATCTAGACTAAAAGTGATAACCATCATGCCATACATGATAACCACCTGTATCTGAGAAAACTATGTTAAAACTACTAAATCTAAAGGATCTAGAAGTGCAAAAATTATCCTTGAACTATAATTTGTGCCTATTTCTAGAAACCCTGAGTGTTTTTATGCCTGAATAGGAGTGTAAAATATGGACACCCCTATTTTTGGTGTTACTATCCATTTTTTGTACTACTCTCTATTTCTATCACTATTGCCTGGTGTGAAAATTATCTATTGATTTGAGACTGTTCCTATTTTTCTACTCTAATTTGACAAATTTGACCCTGGATTCTATGCTAACTATTTTGAATGCTACTATTCTGATTGCTAGGAGGTTATATCTCTATGAAAAATCACATGTTTGATGCCCCCTTCTAATGGTAGGAATGATAAGCCTACAATGACTACCCTCAAAAGAAAAGAGCCTTGCAAATGTGTTAATCTAAATATATATGATATAGCATTTGATATTTGACAATATGTTTCAAGATATAGAAAACGGTTGTATTAATATATTGTTATATTAATAGGAGTATGCTTAGATAGATATAATAATGTCAAAGCATGCATAAATTAATAAAATAAAACTAGAAATGTTAATTGTTAGTTGTTGGTTGGAGGGATGGAACACGATGTCCATCATGGCATCCAAAAAAGTAAAGAAAATGCATGATATAGATGATGGAATTTCACACATTTGACAAGAAAAAAGAAATAATAAAGAAGCATACTAAATGGGCCAAGGGGCCATGTAAACAAGGGACATGGGAACATGTCACTAAAACTAGAAAAAAACATGGAAGGCATGCCCAAATGCCACATACACATAAAATTGAAATAAGAAAAGTTGGCAAATGGTCCACAAGAACATAGAGGAGTATAAACAAAGGACATTGGAAATTTTCCTAAGGTACACACATGAAAAATAAGTAAAGGATAATGATAAGTATCCTAAGGCATAAGATGGAATTGAAAATGCAATGACATAAGCTACACTAAGAAAGCAAAGAAAGTATGTAATAACTAGAAAGAGATAAGCACATCTAACTGATCAAAGAAAATGTGGAAGTATGAAAAACATGTGTAATACAAGACTAGGTATATGCTAAGAAAATATAAGTGCTAGATAATAGTGAGATATTGATATAGTATTCTATGTAAGCTATAAAGTAATGTACATCAACATGATAACTTAGAGTGTGTGGTGTAGGAATCCCGTAACCTAGATGGTGTAGTCATGTAGAAGATGCCCCCAATTGGTGTGTATAACAATGTATGTCTCCAATATAGAGGTAGAAATGCCCCCTCTATGGCTATAATGAAGCAATCAAGTGGCTGAATGTCACTTCACATACTCAAATAAGATCAAGTGAAGCATGGTAATGTAAAAAATTGATATAAAATAGCATGAAACAACAAATGTGATTCCTAGCATGATAGTAGTGCATATAATCAAAATATTTTTGGCATTTTTGAAATATTTTAAATGTTTTTGTATTTTGGAAAAATATTTGAAGTATGTACAATAAGTGTAAAAGACATTATGTATAATACATGTGTAGAAATAACCTACTATACATGGATTTTGTGTAGGTGCATAATGTTCATTAGGTTGTTGATTTTATTTCCTTTGAGTGAGGCTAGATGATATACTTTAAGGATAAGATTTCCAATAACGATGTAGGGACCTAGCCAATTTGGTTTGATTTTCCTTTAGTTTCTTCTTTGGCATTGACATTACAAAGGTTTTATTTTAGAACAAGATCATTAACTTCAAATTCTTTAATGTGAATGCACTTGTTATAGGTTCATTATATACATTGTTGGTATATTCTTAGGTGTTCTATAACTTGAATACATGTATGGTCTAATTGTTCAAGATGGTGTAAATGCTTTTTATTATACTAGTCATTATTGAGAATAACTCTTAGGGAGACATGAAGGGATGGAATTTATAATTATAATGGTACAAATGCCTTTGTGCCATAGATGAGTGAATAGGGGTATCCCTTGTGGGTGTACGAATACTTATGCAATAGGCCCATAGTGCAAAAACTAGTTGATTGTGCCAATCATCGCCAAACTTCATTATTATTTTTTTGAGGATGCTATTAATTATTTTGTTAGTGGATTTTACTTGACCATTTCCTTGTGGATAGTATGGATTGGAGAATGTGTGTTTGATTTTGTATTTGGTATAAATTTTTTTGACAATTTTTTTTAATGATGTTTTATTATCTAAAATTATAGTGGTAAGTAGGCCAAAACATGAAATAATATGGGTCATGATAAAACTACAAATGTCTTTGCCTATGTTATATTGAAGTGGAAGTGCTTCTACCTATTTAGTAAATTATTTTGTGGTAGTGATTATGAATTTATGTCCATTGGTAGACTTGAGTTTGATTTTTCTAATGAGATCAAATCCCCATAACATGAATAGTCATGGAGAGACAATAGGTTATAATTGTTGTGATAATGTATGCTATAAATTACTATGTTTTTGACATTTATCACATAGCTTTGTGTATTGTAAACACTCATCTTCCATGGTAGGCTAGTAGTACCCCTATCAGATAAGTTTGTGTGAGATGGATTTTTGGCTAAAGTGACCACCACATTCACTATCATGTATTTGAGTTAGAGAAATTTTGGCTTTTGTCAAGGTTAAGCACTGTAGTAAGTGTCCATCAAAGTACCATTTGAAAAGGTCCCCACTAATGATTACATAACATAGTACTTACTTTTATAACTTACATTTGTTATTTCAAGAAAAAATGTCTGGTGTAATAGATTTGTTGAGAGAGTTATAAACGTTAATAAACCATTTGAGGGTTACAAAGCTTTGTGTGGTAGCTAAAATGGAGAGAGTCATCAAATCTATGTTAGATATTTATGGTGATTATAATCATTTAATTGTAAATATTTCTTGATCATCATTGATATCACTGAGAATTAGAGATGCTGCACTAGCCATTACATCTACATGTCTATTATCTTTTTAGTGAATGCTCTCAATAGAAATATAATTGAATTATGAGGATAGATAATATACCATATTATGTTATGGGATAAGGTGTTCTTATTTTGTTTGATAAACATCATTGACTTGATTAACCGCCAGTTGGGAATCCTTGAATATTTTAATAGATATGATTTTGAGGGAATATGTAGTAAATAGTCCTAAGATGAGTGCTTCATATTCCACTATGTTGGTTGTGCATGAAAAACTTAATTGGTATGTTATAGGAATTGTATGTCCAAAGGGATCAATAAAGATAATGCCTACCCCTACACTAGATGCACATTGAGAGCCATCAAAGAACATGGTCTAGGTATCTGAATGAGTAGAATATGTAGTGAAATAATCTCTAACTGGGTCAATTAAAGGGTTAATATATAATAGTGGGGATGCTACCAAATGGTCTGTAATGATTTGGCCCTTATTCAATTTTTGGAGGACTATTTTAAAGTCAATTTTTTTTAATAACATATCCCATTTTGTAATGTAGCAAAAAAGATGTGGTTTTGCTAGTAAGAACTTTAAAGGGTCTGCTTTTGTGATTATGCGAGTTTCATTATTGACCATGTAATGTCAGATTTTTTGTGTGGTGAAAACTAATGCTAGACATAACTTTTATATTGGGGAATAATTTTTTTCATAATTGACCAATGTGAAACTAATGTAGTAAACTACACATTCAGTATTTTAATCATCATGTTGTGTTAAGAATGCTCCCAATGCATGATAAATTGTAGAGATATAAAGGAGGAAATGTTTGTCTAGGATAGGTGGGAATAAAGTAGGTGGATTAAGGAGATATTTCTTGATTGTGTCAAATTTGTTTTGACAATCCTGGTCCCAAATAAACTTTGTATCTTTCTTTAGTAATTCCATAAAGGACTATGTTTTATTAGCAAGTTGAGATAAAAAATGGTGAATTGCTTGGATCTTACCTTGGAGGGATCAGAGTTGTTTGAGATTTGTAGGGGGTGGCATATCAATAATAGCTTTGACTTTCTTAGGATCAAATTCTATGCCACGCTAAGATATAATGAAACCTAGGAGTTTTCCTGACATAACTTCGAATACACATTTCTTTGGGTTTAATCATATGTTATATTGTCTGAGTCATGTAAAAATATTTTGTAGATCAATATCATGATATTATCATTGTTTGGATTTAGCTAGTATATCATCAATACAATCCTTGATAGTATGGTGAATTAATTCATGAAATATGTACATCATAGTATGATGATATGTGTCCCCAACATTATTTAATCTGAAAGGCATAAAAATGTAACAAAACATGACCCATGGTGTTGGAAAAGATGCTTTTTCTTGACATTCTTTAGTAATTTTGATTTGATTATAACTGGTAAAACCATTCATAAATGATAGCATTTCATATCTGGTTCTGGAGTCTAAAATCATGTCAATATTGGGTAAAGGTAAATCATCTTTTGGGCATGTTTTATTTAAATCTCTATAATTAGAACAACATCAAATTTTCCTATTGGGTTTGATGATGGGAACAATATTGGAAATCCATTCAGGATGTGTTACCAGGTGAATGAAACTAAAATCTAAGAGGCATTGGATTCTATCTTTGACTAAAATAGCCACCTTAGGATTCATTTTAAGAATTTTTTGTTTGACTGGTTTGGCATCAGGGTATAAAGGAATTTGATGGACTGCTATAGATGTATCAATTCTTGGCATATCAGAATATGACCAAATGAAGAGTTCAAGGAATTTTATTAAGGCTTGATGAATATCAACATATTCTTCCTTTTTTAGAGTAGTAGCTAATAAGACAATACGGGGATCCTTATTAGTCTCAAAATTGAGATTTAATATTTCTTTGTTAAGTAATTTGGAATGATCAAGTGTGTATGGAGTTGTAGGGATAGTATCATCTGAGTCAGCTAGTATATCAAGGAAGGAGTCAATAATTTATCCAAAGTATGTGTGGGTATTTGTGTGGTTTAGAAATTGGTTTTTATGGTAATAAGATGGGATATCCTCATATGCACTAAGAAATTTTAGGAGGGATTAATTGTTATAGAATTCATCTAATGAAAACATGTTAGTTAAAGCAATGTTGTCAATAAAATCAAGGTAGATTAATGATAGTGTAGAAGTATGATTGATTTTATTATTAGTGCATGCAACTGGTGGACAAAATTTTATGTGTTACAAAAGGGTGGGAGAGGATTTGTTGTGATTAAGGTAGAACTGGTATCTTATCCCCTATAATTTATGTTGTGTGGATGGCTCGATTAGATTGAATATTACTCATTCATGTTTTTCAAGTCCTTTGACTTGATAACCCATCTTATTTAGATATTTGAGTATAAATGGTGAAGTGAATTGGTTCTTATGTGTGGGTGTAATGAACGAATTTGGAATTGTCTAATTTTGTGTATGGTCTGGGGGTGAATCAAGGGTAATTGATTATGTAGGTATATTACCTAGATTAAAGTGCAAAATATAATTATGTGGAGATTCAATCACTTGTCAATATTTTAAATGTTTGTGGTCTATTGGGCATGTGTATATGTAACCTTTGTGATAAAATTTTAGACAATAATGGAGTGTGGAAGGATTTGTATGCATATCATGAATCCAAGGCCAACCATGTAATAAGTTATAATTAAGGTCATTTGGCATGACTTGGCAGGTGGTTGGTAATGTCTTGGGCCCTAGGGTAATATTAAGTGTTATTTGACCCATTAATTTTCATGGGATGTTGTCAAAACATCTGATGTTCATATCAAAATGGTCTAGATCATGAGGTTGTATGTTAAGATGCTTAAGAAATGAGATGTTTCAAATTTTAAGGCCTAAACCATTATCCACCAACTCTCTTTTGACCATGACATCATTAATTTGTAATTGAAAATACAAAGTTAGATGTTGTTAAATAATGTGTTGTGAGGGTAAATCCTATTTTTAAAAAGAGATATGCTCTTCAGTCCATTGCATTATGTTGAGGATGGATGTAACATAGTTTGGTTCATCAAAAAAGGAATTTTATTATTATGAAGGGATGCATACAATACATCCTTATAAACATCTGATCGTTAGAGGAGTTCAAGAATAGAAACTATGTCTGAAGGGGAGCTACCCTGAGTAGTAAAGCTATGGCCTTGGGTAATATCAAATTGCCTATATTTGTAAACTTGGATGATAACATGGACCACATGATCTATTATAGGCATAAAGCTAGTAGTAGGTGTGGTATAAGAGTTAGATGTATAAAGTTTGGAGGGAGGGATGGATATAACTGCTAGTATTTGTTGTCGTCTAGTATTGATAGGAAGATACCAAAAATAACTAATGAGTTATATGCATTGAGGAAAAAAACATGAATGTGAAGTGAAATTCATGTAATTTTGGTGATTATGTGTGCAAAGATACACTTATAAAGAGTATTGCATATTCAATATAGCAAGTAAGAGGTAGACAATGTTACATTGTACATGAATATATAGAATTTTTTGATATGCAACATAACATTTTTCATTTGTTGAGCATAATGAGTTTGGAAACATTTCCATATAAAAAATAGAGAGTAAAAGATAGAGAGCATGAGTTTATGTCTAACTATGTATAGAGCTTTGAGTTGTAACATAATATTGCTTACATGTTGAACATAATAAACTTGAAGATTATTCCATAGTAGAGATATAGAATATGCAAAAGGCATATGGAAATATTGTATAATTTTAACAATGAATGTTGTAATATCATACCTTAGTATGAACATTTGGAATGAAATGCACAAAATGAAACTTTGTACGAACATATGAAAAACTTCATCATTCATGTATATGATAGGAATGATAATAAAATCTTTATGATTTACAATAAATGTAATAAAAATTTGTAGATTAAAGAACATCATTTTTTGCAAATTTTGTATGAATTTAGGGTGATATCTCAAACAACAAAGGAGCTATTATATATAACTAAGGATTTTTTAGAAAATGATGTGAAAAGTACTGGAAAATAATTAAGAATTTATTTGAGGCAACTAGGGTTTAAAATATATATTTTTTAAATTAGTATAATAATTTGAAAAAAAATATATGAATTTGTATAATTTAGCTTAAAAATTTAGGAAAAATCTAAAAATATTTATAAAATTAGCAATATATTTTTCCTAGTGGTTTGAAAGTGTTTATATGCAAATGGGACCTAGTATGTGCAAACTAGGGTTTGGGGTAATTTATTGAAAATATTTCAATTAATTTGTAGTTTTATAATTTTTAAATTCAAGAAAAATCATTAAAATATTAAAAAAGATAAAAAATAATTATCCCTAGGGTTTTTGTGCAAATTTTTTGAAATAAGTCAGGTTTACTAAATGTTTTATTCTTTTTAAGAATTAAGTGTTTAATTTCTAAGAAAATAAAGGTATGAGTAAATGTAAATTAGTAATTAATGTGTCTCAATTATCCTACTAATTTATGTAAATAGATATGTATTTTACCATATATAAAAATAGTAAAAGTGTGAAGAAATCAAACTTAGCTTATTCTAGGCTGAAATAGATGATGCAAGGTCTAAAAATTATTGTGTAGGGATGGCAGACTATCATAAACAAGACCTAAAACTCTATTTATATATTAGATAGGAGAATCAAAATTAGGATACCCTACTACTTGGAATTGTATTCCACTTTTGGCATTGGTGTCTACTTCTAGTGCTATTGTCCTAGTGGTTTGACTTTTCTATGTTCTATGTGGCAGGCCTATGACACCCTAGTAGTGAAATATTAAAGCTTAGATCTGTGTAGAGCTCACTGTACGTTTGATTCAATCTTAAAAACCCTTAGGATATCTTGGTACTTGAACTTGAGTAGAAAACTTAGGAAAGAGAGGAGGGTTTAGTGTGTAAAGGATACGTTGGATGCACTTCACACCTCGTATGTGGACATGTTGCCTACATACCAATACTTTGAAGAGGAATCAAGATAATGTAGTTATCCCATTTGATGTGCTTGGTACAATTATGTGATGTATGTAACTATATGCAAAAATATAATGTAATTTGGATGACTAGGGACTGGTATGAGTGCTTGAATAGGCTTGAATTAGTTTTGGAAGGTTGTATACAGAGAATAGGGAAGAGTGCTTGAGTGTACTTACTTTTATTCTTGCTTCTTTCCTATAAATGAGTGCCAAACCTTATAAATGGACATTGAATGGTATTTTATATGGAAATTGATGATCATGGGTTAGATGAGCTTACATTAGCCTGACAAGGGAAAAGATAAGGATTCAAGAAAATATAACTATTTGAGGCTAAAGTGAACTTGGATAACAACACCAAAAATGGGACACCCCTGAGTTCCATCACTCATGTCCAAATTAGGCACTATTTTCTTAGGAGGATGAGACCTAAGGGGATGGATCTAGGTCCAAGAGGGCTGCCTAGGTCTCAAAAATCTAAGTTTGAGAAGCTATAGGTGATTGGGAATCAGTGAAAGTCTAGTTGAGAAGGGTTGAGTGAGAAAGAAAGAGGACCTATAGGTTGGGTGCTATCATCCATGCCTAAATCATCTAATTTTGAATTTTATATGATTATAGTCAATAGTCAAGGTTAAATGGGAAGGGTTGGTTGAAAGAGTACTAAAGTTTTTAAAGTTTGAAAAAATGGGAAATGGTAAGTAGTAAAATGTTTTAATAAGTTTTGAAATGTTTTAATATGATTTAAATAGGGAAATTATTTATGATAGAAGTAGTAGGGGGTAGGATGAGAGTAAAAGTAGTGATAATAAAGGTATAGGTCAATTTTTAAGGTTAGAGGTAATTATGGGTTAAAGTGGGATAGTGTGAAAAATATAGGTGTATATTAGCACTTAGCATGATGTGGAAAAGTAAGTGGGCACATAAATATTATTGTGTGAATATGATGTAGGCATGTGATTAGATTTATATGAGGGACCCTATCCCTAAGATCTTCACTAAGGTTTGAGATTCAATGACTATAGAGGAGTGTAAAAACATGGAGATGGTTGGCCTAGGTGCTATGATTCATTGTTAGCACCTACCATGGGATGTGACCATGATCATCAGACTCATTGAGAGATGGGACCTAGTGATGAACACCTTCATGTTTCATACTAGAAAAATGGCCATCCTATTGAAGGATGTGACTAGGATCACATAGCTAAAATTTTAGGGGGAGCTCATCTATCACATTGAGAGTGAGGAGTGGGACTACCACATGGATCTCTTAAATGGAGCAGAACATGTTCATGTCAAGTGATAGGAAGGTGGGTTTGGGATTGGGATATTGTACCAAAGGGACCCAGGGGATAGGTGTCTATTGATGATGATGATGATGGTGATGATGGTAGTGACTTATTTTGCATTGATATATTTGAGACATAAATGATTTCCATATTTTTTAATAGGGGTATTGGTGTAGATGATGTTAGGGAGGACTATGTTTAGATGGGACCTAATCCTACTAGTCTAGATCTACAGGGAGATCTGGGCTTTCTAAGCACATAGATAATATGGGATTATCATCAATTTCATGCTCTACTATTATGCATATGATCAAATTTAGGTTGTGAGACCATTATGGCTACCATGATAGGGTTTTACCCAGGTAGCCTTTCCAATTGACTTCATGTAATGGAGGTATATTGATGCTTTGATAAGGGCAAGTGGAGGAGCCAGAGACATTAACTAGTTATAGGATGTTTTTGAGGGCTTAGTGGTAGGAAACATGATATGGAGGCCATATGTGGGTTGACCTAGTTGTCCTAAGCACCATACCACACATTATCCTTATAGAGCTGGCACTAGATTTATGGGAGAAGAGATGGGGAGACTGAGATGATCCCCTTCGATCAAGTACAGTGGTAATTTGGATTCATACAAGGGATCCTACTATATTTAACTTGATACAAGAGGGAGGATGCTAAGTTATTACTCTCAAGCCATAGCCATAAGACATTACTTTTTATTAGGAGGAGTTTCCAGTGAGAACTCCTATAGATGGTGTTGGTGTTGGTGTTGTAGATGGATATATGACTTGGTACTAAGCTAGATATGTAATGGATAACTTTAGATGGGGTGACGAGTGGTAAAAACCTATGGATGTAGACCCTATATGGGTACTAACATATGATAGTTAGGTGGTAGTGGAATTAGAAGTAACATAGGCCTAGATTACTAGGCTATAGGGATAAGTGGCCACTTTATAGGCATAGATTTTCACCTTACAAGGGTAGGTTTCTATAGTGACTTATGAGTAGGATCAAGAGAATATCTCTCTCAAATTTGTGATTCAAGAGAGAGATTTGTTGAGATAGAGGGTAGGGGTGGCCCTAGTAGTAGTAGGAGGACCACTTGATATAATTTTAAGAATATGGCACTTAGACATGATGGAGGAGCTAAAATATTACAAGGTGATAGTGCTAGCACTATTACCATTAGAAATGAGATATGGAGAGTATAGGGCCAAAATGGTAGGGGGTCCTTTGATAGCTACTCCAGGATAGTGGGCCTTAATAGTGGGATAGGTAGGGATATTAGGGGGGGCACTACTAGATGGTAGTGTAGGTGCAGGTGAAGATGGGGCCAATGGTAGTGGGGTACTAGGGGCCTAATAGATGGGATTATATATATGATTTTTATTTTGATATCAGCCTATGTGTCAATGATGTGAGATGTATATGAGTGAGAGAGACATGGATAAATTATTTATTATATTTTATTATTGATGTATATGATGATCATGATGATTATATTGATGATATTTGATTATATTGATGACGTGTTGATTATGTTATGATGTTTATGATGTTTATATTGATGACATGATAATTATGTTATGATATTAATGATGCTTATTGATTATGATGTGATATACGTAGGTTATGATGTGATGTAAGGATGTTTATGGATGACACATATGATGCTTCATGTGTATGTTTATTATTGACTCTTTAGTTTAGGTATTTGATGATGGATATGATGGTGGTTATCTGGTTACATGATTATGTGGTTGAAAACATGTTTTTGACTAAGATGTTTGTTTTTATTTAGTTTAGTTTGTGCATGAACATGAATATGTGATAGATTATTTTTGATGATGTTGTTCATGATGTGTTTATGACAATATGTTTTAGAGATAAAATGATGGTCAGGTGATAGATAAAGCAAGCATATTGATTAGTAATATTTATAGATAGGATGTGTAGTACATATATAGGATGACATTTTGGAATTGTTGTAGAGATGATGTTGATGATGTTTAATGAGGATAATATGTTGTTATGATGTTATAATGGTATGTTGTGATTGTTTATTATTTATGGTTCTTGATGTTTTGTTTATGGGTAGGATATGGTTTATATTTGTTGTGTTTATGGTTCATAATGTTATGATTACATTGATGAGAATGATGTTTGCATGTTTGGATATGATATGAGTAAATAATAAAAGCACATAAAGTAGGTGTAGGTACCAAACTAAATGTGAGAAATAAATAAGAGTTATGAGACATATGTCTACATGAACTAAAAGAGGGAAAATAAAAGGCATGATGTTTTGGTTGGCAAGGACATAACAACAAGAAAACATAGTTGGATTGACTTAGTGAACATAAACCTATCAAATTCTTCACAAGAGCATGCTTTTATTGAGGAAGAGGGTGCCTTGACTAGTTTGCATCAAGTAAGCTCATAGTCCCTTAATTTGAGAAAAATTGTGTGGGGAAAGTAGGTTATAAGTAGATGGTTGAATGGGAAATGGGTGAAATGGTAACCTAATGTAGGTTAGCTTGCCCCTTCTATAGGTGATCAAATAATCATAATAGACAAGTCCATACCTTAATATGATATGTAGACTAATCAATGTGGGAAGTCTAAAAATGCCATATATAGGAGCCAATTGTGGTGTATGGGGATAATATATAGACTGATCAATGCAAGAAGTCTACAAATGGTACTTATAAGAGCTGACTGTAGGTTACTTACTTTGATTTTGATATAGGGTTGTTTATTGATTTTGTTATTTTTATAAATTATTGAACCTTATCGATGAAAAAAACTTCAAATGATTATTTATTAGCCATCCTTCAAGGGAGTGGTCTAGAATTGGATTTTCATAGCTGTCCTTTAAGGGAGTAGTCTAGTTTAAAGCAACTTTTAATTATTGGGTAGCTATCCTTTAAGGGAGCAGTTTGCAATGCTAGAGATATGGACCCAAGTGATTTTGAATATGATATTAGACATGGACAAGTATATTTAGGCTTAAAGGTTTACCTTTACAGAAGCAAAACTTTAGCACAAAAGGTGAATAATAGATGGGGAAAGTGGTTTAAGAGACAACTGATCATGGGATTCCATCTGATTAGAGATGAAAAGTATCCATGAGAAGCATGCCATGGGTAGAGCCATCATGCCCATATTTAGGATTAGGCATATAATTATGATGGATAATCACATGTTTTTAAGTTGTAATCAATTATCCCCAAGGGGATTAAGGATAGGTAGGTGAAAGGAAGTCAAAATCTCATAAACTAAGAGAAAAGTTTAAGGTAGACATAAAGGTGAGTTTGATCCATGTTTCAACAATAGAAAAGATGAAAATGTGAAGTGTTGAGAGGATGAGGGTCTAGTTTACCTTTGAGAGATGACAAGTGATAAGTTCCTAATCCATAATTATAGGTTATGATATAGGGTCAAAGCTAATTGAAAGCAAACTTTCCCTTTTTTCTTTTCTCCATATTAGTTACATGTTGGTTTTCCTTGAAGATGAGGTCTATGATGTTGAACTCTCACTATTTAGGTGTTTATTGTATGTTTTCTTGATTCATTCCTGATAAACATAAAGATAACTAAATGTAGTGAGGTGATGTTCATCAAGTAGTTCAAGACGTGTTATTTGTTTTTGATGATAATCCCTCTTAGAAAGGATTTCATGTAATGATATGTAAAGAGATGGAATTTGGACTTTAAGAGGCAAGACTACCTCAGCTCTAAAGACAAGAGAGAAAGGTGTATCACCCTTAGAGGTTCAAAATGCTAGTATGATAAGCCTACAAATAAAAATGTATATGCAAGTGCCAATACCAACCTAAAGCGCTAACCAACTTGGTTAGCATTTTAATGATGGTTTTTTTAGAGGTTTCCACCTATCCATTGGCTTATGTATGGAGAGGCAAGGAAAATCTTAACTTGATGCCAAAATCATCATACAAACCTTGGATTTTCTAGTTTTTAAAATATTTATCATTATCAATGATAATCTTATGGGGAACATCAAAGTGGAAAATGATATGGTGATTGATGAAGTTGATAATATTTTTGTCTTTGTTTGAAATGAGAGGGATGGTCTCCACCCATTTGATGTAATATTAAATGGCATTAATGATATATTGGTGTCATTTTGAGGAATGGAGATTGATTTCCCCAATAAGGATAAGATCCCATTTTGATAAAGGATAATAATCTTTAGAGACTTGAAGGCCATAGGGAGGTGCATGATGTAAGTTAGCATGTTGTTGACATTTGGAACACTTCTTTACATAGTCACAATAGTCTTGATTGAGGGTGGGCCAATAGTTTCTAATTTGAAGGATAGCTTAGCAACAATTAGGACACTAAAGTGTCCCCCACAGATGTCATCATGTGTTTCCTTGATGGCATGGGAGGCTTCGTGATTATGAAGGAAACATAGAAGGATGCCATCAAAGCCACACTTGTAAAACATTCCTCCAAGTATGGTGTAGTTAAAGGTACATTAAACAAAATATATTTAGGCATTCTTCAAAATATTTGTAGGAATAATGCCAAGGTTAAGTTAGTAAAAAATTTGGTTATACCAAATGTCAAAAGGAGATGTTTCCAAACTAAAAATGGTTAGAAGATCAAAAATAGTATATTAAGGTGTGATAAAATGATGGATGGTGATAAATATTCTATATTTGGTAGGTTAAGATGGAATTTAGGAGGTAAAGGATGCCATCATATCTACAAATTTGATGGTAGATTGAAGAATTGATTGGATAGTGTAATGATTGAATAAAGATAATAGTACATCCATGAGTTATTTTTACCTAAGGAAGACATCATTTTTACATTGATAATATCCATTGACTTAGTTGATGACTATTTCGGAGTCACAAAAGACACTGATTGTTTTGATTCCCAAGGCTAGGGTGGTTTGGAGATCTATGACTAGGTCTTCTTATTCAACTATGTTTTTGGTGCATTTAATGTCAAGTTTAAAAGAAATGGGAAGAGGTTAATCATTAAGGGGAAATCATGTCAAAAACAAAAATATGTTAGCATATGGAGCCATTGAGTAGCATGGTCATTTGGTAGGTGGGTTCTTCTTGATAAAGAGTTATGATAGACTCATCAAGAAAGGCAAGAGGAAGTGGTTGATTATTTGATAAGGGAGATTTGGCCAATTGATCAATGATGAATTATCCTTTAATATACTTTTATGGAAGGAACTCAAGATATAACTCATCTAAGATAATAATCCACTTAACCATATTATCATTTTGGTATGGCTTAGAGTGCATATACTTGAGGGGGTCAATGTTGGTGATGACATATGTTTTATGATTAAGAAGGTAGTGATAGAGTTTGGAGTCCACAAATACTGAGGAAAGGTAGATTTTTTTGGGATGGGTATATCAAGTTTCATATTTTATAAGGGTGAAAATAATGTAATAGATAGATTTCTCTTTATTCTATTCATAACAATGAGTGAACATTGCCCCTAAGTAATGGTCTATGGTAGATATATAAAGGTAGAAGAGTTGGTCCTCTTTAGGAGGGATGATGATATATGGAGAGAGAAGATACTCCTTGATTGAATAAAAGGATTTTTGACATTCCTTGGTCCACTTAAAAGAGGTGTGTTTCTTTAGGATATGGTGAAAGGGTTGACATCTATATGATAATTTAGATGTGAAGTGATGATGGATTGAAGTTTACCCTATAGGTTATGGAGTTGCATAAGGTTGGTAGGAAGATGCATCTCCAAGATTTTTATAAATTTGGAAGGTTATATTTCAATTCTATGGAGAGAGATAATGAAACCAAAAATATTTCCTGATAAGATCCTAAAAATGCATTTTTTAGGATTAAGCCTGGCATGATAATGGATTAATCAATCAAAGCTGATGGCAAGAATACCTAGGTGATCCTTGTGATGTTTGGATTTACTAAGGAGATCATCTACATAGTCTTGTATAATTTTATGGATGAGATCATGAAATATATAGGTCATGGCCCACTGATAGGTTGTTATAGTGTTCTCTTATCCAAAGGGCATGACCTTGTAGTAGAAGGTTCCCCATAGGGTAATAAAGGAAGTTTTATGCTGATTTTTGGGGGCACTAAAGATCTGATTATATATTAAGAAACCATCCATGAGGGATAACATTTCATGGTTAGTTAGAAGATCAAAAATTTGGTTGATGCTTGGTAAAGGGAAGTCATCCTTTAAGCATGTGAGATTGAGGTCAAAAAAATTGATATAGAGGCAAAGTCCCCTTATGGGCTCGGTGATAGGAATGATGTTGAAAAACCATTGTAAATATGCAATGGGTTGAATGAAATTAATAGATAAGAGACATTAAATATCTTCTTTGACAAGGAGGGTTATATGAGGATGCATTCAATCAAGCTTTTGTTAAACTAGTATAGCCTAAGGATGTGTAATAATTTTTTGGAGGGTAATAAAAGGGTTAATTCTAGGCATATCCTAATAGGAGCAAACAAATTCTATGTTGTGGTCTTGAAGGAAAGAAGGGTAATCTTATTGCTCTATGGGATTTGAATATTTCCCAATTTTGATGACATAAGGTTTATCCTGAGTACCCAATTTCACATCAATAGTGGATTCATTTAGCATTGTTTGATTCTTAGGAGGAAGGGATTTATGAATAGAAGAATCCCCCACACCGAGCTAGGTGAGAATGGAATCATCATCTTGACATTGGATGGTAGGATAATTACATTTTAATGATTTTAGGATGGATGAGAGGAAGGGTTTTATTTTGACCATCCTTTTAATAGGCTAGGGGGCTTAAACTAATGGTATTTATTAAAAAAAATTAGATAGGATGATATCATTGTCCTCAAATTTGGAGGGAGATGGGGTTGGTGAGGACATAATTTTTTCATCGACAGTGGAAATGGGATTTAGTGAGGTGGGTTATCCTAGTGGTAAAAACCCAAGGCCAAAGAACTAATGAGGTTTTTGGGTTGTGATTATGGGTAAATCATGAGGTCCCTATTCATAAAGGCCAAGACCAAACCCCTTCCAAGTGCACTGGTAAAGGTAAGCTTTGGAAAAGGCTATTTTTTATAGGTAGGAAAAAGTGGTGGCGAATGGTCGGATGAATGAGGTAGTGGTGGGAGTGAGAAGTGGCTAATCAAGTCCCCCATAGATGAAATTTATTTGGTTGTTGGGGATCCTAAAAGGGATGATGATTTTGATGTTGGGATCATAGGAAGGGTAATATTTGAGGTTCCCATATTGTTATGGAGTGGGGAAAGCATGGAGAGCTAAAAAAAGATATTCCCAAAGAGAGAGACATTGAAACATGCATTGTAAGGGGTCCTCGACCAGAATTTGGGATGAAGGGATAGATGAGCTAGTTGAAGATTCATCACTATTGTGGGTGGGAGTGTTGATAGTTTTGGTTGGTGGGGTGGTTTTTTTATAATTTGGTTTTGAGGTAGATGAATGAGGTAGGAGGATGTCATTATGTTGATATGTCATATTACAAGAGGCAAAGGGACTAGGGTCAGCTTTGATGGTAATAACTTATCCATCATGCTCAAATTTGACACATTGGTGTAAGGTGGAAGGGACACAACTCATAGCACAGATCCAAGGTTGTTCAAGTAATACATTGTATTAAAACTCACCCTCCATAATGTAAAATAGTTTAGGAATGCTATGAGGCCCCAAGCAAATGTGGAGGACAACAGTCCCTAGGGTTGTGGCCATGGTATCATTAAAGGAGTGAAGGACCACTATAATTTTTAACATGATGTTTTTGGGAAGCTAAAGTTGGTCATATGCATGGGAGGAGATAGTTTTGATGTTATCTCCTCCATCAATAATCACCTTTTTGATGTGGGTTTGATTGATGTATGTGGTAATTAAAAGGGGAGGATCAAAATACTCAAGATGAGTGGGAGGTATTTCAAAATTCTAAAAGGTGATGAGGGTAGAAAGTTGGAGGGATCCAACAAAGGGTGAAAGAGTTTAAGGATCACTTGGTTGAACCTCTATAGATTTTAGAGCCTCAATTAGTGTCTAAAGATGGTGAGGTAAGGTGTTGACTAGTTCATAAAGGCTCATTTTCATTGGTGTTTAGTGAAGTTATTTCAACATGATACATTGGATGGATTATGATGGGTTAGAGGTAGATGGTCCCAAAATGGATACTTTGGGCTTAGGTAGTGGCATAATGAAGGTGTAGGTGTTTGGTTTTGGTTGGAAGGTTAAGGGGTTGAAGGGTAAGTCCATGCAATAGATGTTTTGGCCTTTATCTTATCTTTCTATTGGGCTTGGGATCAAGTAACCACATGAATAATGTGGATAAGGGGACTTGATTGGTTTGATGTTTTCTTCAATTCCTTCTTCTTATCCTTAGGTAGGAAGGGGAGAGTAGGTAAAGGTTGGGTAGGTTGGGTATATGGTAAGATGGGTAATGGCAGTAAGAAGGGTTCATCTAATAATAGATTATCCTCATCATATAGGATATAAATGATTTATTAGAGAGCTTTTTAGTTCTCTATGTCATGTCCCAGTACGCTATGATATGCATAGATCAAATTATCATTAAACTATTAGGTTGTGGAGCTAAAAGCTTCACCTAAATGCAAACATGGAGGAGGGTGCTGAGTGTCACAGTCACTGATGTCATTAGGATCATCGACATCAGGCAAGGGTCGACAGAAAGTAATCAACTTCAGTTAGAAGTTGGCTGATGTCAGTCACCTCTAGTCAGATAGGGACTGACGTCGGTCACCTATGCGGTTCCAGAACTCCCTGTTGATGAATAGTTAGTTAATGAACCAATTGTTTGCATGTTAAAGACTAGTTCAAGTCTTGAGCTGCTTGTCTAATTATTGTATGCATGAGATCTATATAATAGACTCATGGGCTGTATTATAAAGTGTAGAACTAGGAGAGTTCTTCCCATGGTGGAATCATAAGGGTTCTTCTAGGTATGTAAGATTAGGATTGATCTACAGGGTGTGCAATATCAGGTTGGAGATCTACATGTGATAAGTAAGATTAGGTTGGTCTACAGGGGTGTGTGTGTGTGTGAGGGTCAAAAGGAGATCTGTGGGGTAGCAAGATCCAAGGTGAAAACAACACATCAAGGAGCAAGATCATGGTGAGATCTACTTGGAGTACCGGTTCATACTCAATTATACTGGCAGTATTGTACTGACTGGTTGAGGTGAACAATAGCTCTGTGTTAGCCATTTGTTGTGACCTGTATTGAGAGAATATAACTCTTGAGGGAAGATTACTGGTATGCCCACGAAGTGGAAGAAGAGTGTGATATCTTTATTGTAATTTCCTTCTGGAATGAGTTGAATACAATTGTGTGTTGCCTCTCATATTCTGTGTTATTTCTTATTTCTAGTTACTTGTACTTCTGGTTAAATTCTGCATTTAGTTGCTAATACAAAGGTAATCAAGTGTGCTCTTAATTCTGACAAGTGGTGTCAGAGCTTTGTGGAACATAGGTCCTATCATGAACTAGAAGAGTTTGGTATTGGAAGGGTAGAATGGTTTGATAGGTGGTAAGCTAATGGAGGAAGTTTGAAACAACATCTGTAAGATAGTTGAGTAGGATTCATTCAAAGGAATTAGAGGTGATGGGTTTATAGTTTTAGGGATGGGAGCCTTCTTGGGCATAGGCTTTACCATAGAATTTATAGTTGGAGGAATGGTTTTAGTTGGTGGTTTTGGTTGGGTTTTCTTGGTTTCGATTGTCTTTAGGGTAGATAATTTGAGGTGGATGATTTTTATGATGATGATATAACTATAGATGGGAAAGTAGTAGATAGGTTAGTTAAAAATGATGGAGTACTAGAGGGTTTAATGGGTTTAGGTGGAGAAAAGGGGGATTGTTTCTTAGATGAGGAATAGGTAATTGGGATGGTAGAAGGATGGAGTCCTAAGATGGAAGGTAAGTGGAAAGGATGTGGTATGGGTCTACCTCAAAGTGGATGTTCTAGTAACTCTACCTTCTTAGTTGGTTTAGTTAGATTTTACTTTGGTGGACTAGATGGGGTCAAGTCCAACTTCAAAAGAGGGTGAGTATGACTAGGTGTGGGAAGAATTCCTAGATTCTTGACTAGTTTGGTAAGAGAGGCATAAGGTGATTTGGAAATTTTAGGTAGAGGTAGATGGGATGATTCACTTATGGTTTTGGAAAACGTATTTGGTGGAGAGGTAATAATGGTTTTAAGGGTAGATTTAATATAGTTTGATTATTCATATTTTTTTTGGTAAGGGAGCCCAAGATGATGCCAAAAGGTTGCTCTATCAAAGTTGGGTTGGGAAGAGAACTCTAAACTTTAGACTAGCCTAGAAAAGGGCTTGTAGATGGGTTTATCTCCTTGGTCATTGGTTCCAAAAATTATTACCTTAGGTGAAGAAGGAATGGATCCTTCATTATTTTATTTAAGGGAAGGTTCCAAAAATTGTGGTTGGGTGGATGAGGTAATCTTTTCTTGGTTGGGGATAGTTTTAAAATAGGGCATGGATGGTTTTATGATAGGGGAGGTAGGTGTGTTTTCCCCAAGTGAAATAGAAGATAGGGTTACTTCCTTTGTTTGAGTGTCCAAAATAATGAAGGGAGATTATAACACTTCAATGGGTGGAGTGGACGATAAATAAATAGCTAATACAAAGGTTGTCTCCTTTGGTGTTTCCATCAAAGGAGAAGTAGATGGAGATAAGGTTTCATCAAGTGAAAAGAGAGGGGTAGTTGATTCCTTTGTTTGGGTATAAAAAGGAATATAAGCTGAGTTCACTACTTCTATGGGTGAAATAGCAGGTGAGGTAGTTATGATAGTGGTTTCCTCAATCACAGGCTTACTAATAATAACATTGATTGTATGTGCCTTGTGAGAGTGATGATTTTGGTTGTTTGTCATTGTGATGGGTAGAAGGAGAATGATTAGGAAAAGGCTTGTATAAGATGTTAAGGGACTAATTAGGAGGTGTATTGGGATTATCAAATTTAAGTTATCCTCTATCAATCAAGTTTTGGACAAGATTATTAAAGGTGTTACATCTATTAATTTCATGTCCTATAACTCAGTGAAAAGCACAATGGCTATTCTCATTATACCAACCTGACACAGAGTGAGAAGTATCAAATTATTGGGGTGGTTTAATTTGTGGAAGTTGGATGAGGTTGGCCTTGAGAAATTTATCCAAGACTGATGCATAAGATTCTCCAATAGGAGTATATTATTTTGGAAGAGCTCAGTTTTGATTTTAGTTTTGTTGATAGGAAGGGTTGGAAGAATTGGTTTGACGGGGTTGATTAACAATTAGAGGTGGGGCAATTTTTAGGATAATTGAGTTTATAGATGCTTTTATTTTGGTATTGTGATGGTTGGATTGGTTAGTGGTTTTGGTGGAGGGAGGGTCATTAGATTTAAAGCTAGAATTCTTGTTCTATAATTTCAATTTTCATTCATCAATGGCTCAATTTTCAAGTTTATATGCCATGGTGAATACCTCATCAAAAGTTATAAATGTTTAAACTTGAAGGGTGGGGTAATATGTTTGGCACATCCCTAGGAGAAGAGTTCAATAAACTTAGATTTAGGTAGGAAGAAAGAAATTCAGTTGATGAGACCTCTCCATCTATCCAAAAAATTAATAATTGACTCATCATCAAATTGCTTAATGGAATAGAGGTTGATAATAGAAACCTTTTCAGATATATTTATCAAGAAATTTTCCAAAAGGATTTGGGTTAGTTGGGAGAGAAAAGATGGATTGTATGGGAAGAATAATTTACCAATAAAAGGCTGGTCCTAATAAGGACATGGGGAAGGTTAAAAAAATGAGAGCATCATCATATGCAATCAAATAAAAAAATGATGAAATGCTCTCAAATGTTGTTGGGTGTCCTCCTTGCCTTGGAATTTAGAAAACTTAGGTAATTCCCATTGAGGATAAGAATGGATGGGTACAAATGGATGGATGTGTTCATTAAAAATTTAATCATAGGATAAAAGGTTATGATACCTAGAGATAGATTACTCCAAGTTGGTTATTTTATCCATTAACATCTTAGTCAAATCAAGTTGGGGTTGAGAAGCTACATAATTAAGGGGCATATTCTATTGAGGTTGGTTGGCATCTATATAAGGATAGGTGGTAGATGATGTTGAAGAAGACATATATTGGTAAGTGGTCATATGAGGTTGATATGGTGCCGCATAAGGGTTTATTGCCATAAATGGTTGGGTGAAAGGTGTTATATATCCTTGTGGGTTAGGGACATATTGATAGGTTGTCATGGTTACTTATTGAGGGATGGATGTGGGTTGACTTAAAGGTATGGTTGAGGTACTGGGTTGAGGTTGGGTAGGTTGAGGCTGAGTGGTAACTCTAATGCTAATGGGTGGAAATGTTTGAGGTATAGAGAGCACCAAGTTTTGAGTTAGAGGATTGGTTGTAGTAAAGGGATGAGTGGAAATAGAAGAAGAAGATAACCCCATGGTAGGTGGATTATAGGTAACTAAAGGTAAATTTGAACCTATATGGGAAGTGTGGGGTGTGGTAGGAGGTGTTTGGTTAGAGGTTGTGATGTTGGATTGGGTTGGGTAGTAGTAGTGATGGGATGTTGTAAGAAGAAGAGACTTGAGTCAGCAAGGGTTGGGTTAAGGTGACACCCACCATAAGATGGGGAGGCATACCATAAGAAGTATCTATAGGAGGAACCCAAGCAATAGAGTTATGGTGAGGTAAGTTTTTAAGATAATGTTGAAGGGTGATGGGGTTGTTGTCAAGAAAGGCAATGAAGTCTACATCACCCTTAGAAATAGCTAAGATTTTAGTAGGAGGGGGATAAAAATGAAGTAAACCCTCATCACTAGAATTATATTCCATGGAGGAAGAAGAAAAAGGTGTTGGTTTATTGGTTTGGTCTCTCAACTATTATCTAGTGAAGACCATGTGAGAAAATAGGAAATAACATGAAAAATTCACACCTCAAGCAAAGAGCAATCAAAAGAAAATAATTCAAGGCAAACAATGCATACACTAAAAGTGCATTAAATCCTAAGATTCTTTTTAGATCACGTTTGGCTTATGCCTTAGAAAGTGTGAACAGGGAATTTAGATCATAGATCAGGTAATAATAAGAAATCTAAGGTTGGTTTTGGGTTGAGTTTAGGCACTCAAAAAATAAATCTATGTTAAACTTCAGTACATGGCTTGGTATTAGGGCCTACCCCTCACTTCACACATTGTAATGATAGGAATGTCAGGTGCTTATCTAAAATCTACTAAGTTTGTAGTTTATACTAAACCAGATAGGTGAGTTGGTTTTCTCCTCGATGATGAAATCTAAGTAGGATAGTTGAAAAGGGGTAAGGTTACTGCTAGGTGATGAAATTCTAGTCAGGCCTTGTCTCAGGTATTTTTTAATGTGTTAATTATTTTGTGGTTTGGCTTAAGTATGTGATAACAAGTGTGGAAGATATGATTAATTAATTTACCTCTTAAGTTACTTGATGAACTAAGACAAATAGGAAATCAATGTATGCAAGAGGTTTATTTTAAGCCCAAAAATAAAGTTTTAGATTTAATTTAATGAGCAAATAATAAAGGAAGAAAAAGGGAACTGGGCCCCACCAAAGATGCTAAAATGTTTTAGTTAATTTTCACTCATTTTTTAAATTTGAAAGTAAATAATGAAACTAGTAATAGGGTGTGTATAAGAATACCTAGTAAAATGTATGCATGAATTTAAACGATGATGGGAACTCCTCTTTATCTAGAAAGTAATAACCTATGGATAAAAAAGACACTAGAAAAGGGGGTTATTAGATGGATGGTTGAGTGGACTACCTAGCATGAGATAAATCCAAGAAGTGTATTATTTTCTAGGAGGTTGTAAATCCATTGTTATAATAATTAAGTTAGAAATGATAAATTAAATATCTACTTTCATAAGATAAATGAAATGCAATATAAATAAAGGAGAATGCTAGTTGATAGAAAAATGACAAAAAGTAGCAAAGCTGATCAATGTTTATGATAAAGTGGTTAGTGTCTAATCCAAAAATTTATAAAAGGTACTATAATTAGGTAGAAGCAAAGAAAATTGGGTTTGACTAGGGTTACAGGGTTGAAAGTAGTTTGCTATATTTTTATGCCATAGTGATCATCAGGGATCAAGTGAACCATCAGTCGTTTAAGCTGACCATCGATGGTTGGGTGACCATCAATGGTTGAAGTGACCATCGATGGTTTTGGTAACCATTGATGGTTACTTATGTAGATATGAATGATCAAAAAAGAAGATGTAGATTAGGTATTTGGGCAAATATAGGTCTATTATAGGGTTGAGGGGTGGAAAATAAGATAGTAATGGGTTTGATAGGGTAGGAAGGTTATAAATAAGATAAATCAATGAAAACAAGTGAAAGATACCTAAATCTTGATGGTATAAGGCTTAAATAATTTATCCAAAGTGACAGTACTTTAGCTTTTAAAAGTGATTCTGATAGAGCTTCAGGTCTTTGCTGATGTTGCTTGCTTGTTGAAAGGATATTGTATACCTATATGCAAGAGAACTTAGATCCAATATGGTGGATTATAGATCCATTTCACTTCCTCCTCCTCTCCTTTTATATGATAAGTTGCTAATTGGGATGGAGGAAGTTACTAATTTGATAGGGGATAAAGTTTCCAATTCACAATGTTTTAAAGCTAGTTTTAAAAATAAGTTTCTGTTTAGGGAGATACTTATCTCGCACAAACCTATCAATGTGTAAAACCTTTAAAGCAGGTTTGGAAACTTGACCATCAATGATCAAGCCAACTATTGATGGTTAGGTTGATAGTCAGTGGTCATGGAGATAGAAGGAAATGGGTTAAAGTAAATAAAAAAGGGGTGAATTAAATGGTTTAGTTAAATGTGTTAATTTATGAGTTTGATAGGGTCAATAGATAGCTTAACATTAAAATCTATCATGTGCAACTTTTGAGTGTCTACACTTCAATATGAATCATGAAATATAATTTTATTTTCATTCATTAAATATTATACATCTATGTTTCTAAATCCACATCTCCAAACCTCATTGAATCACTACATGATCTCCTAAAAATAGAACTAAAATTTTAGATAAAACTAGTTATGCACATGAATACCATTTATGAGATAGGAATATAAAAAGGGATTTAGTCAAGTGTTAATATGATAAACATCAATAAAAATACATAAATAAATCTAACACCTAAAGCCTATCCACTCAAAGAGTAAGAGAATAATTCAAGTAACAAACAAAAGAAGATAACACAAGTATTCTTCACCTTCCTAGTAAGCAAGAGTTGGACGTTGGTCTTAAAGGAATGTGTTAGGTCATGTGCTCAAAGAGTCTTTGAAAATGGTTTTCCTTAAATCAGTTATCCTTGTCACATTGTAAATGTTTGGCTTAGATTTATTAAGATGTAGTAATCTATCAATAATTTTTCATTATAACATTAAAAGAATGATTTGTCTTGAAGGAATTCCTACATAATAACATTAAACAAAAAAGGTTGTTTGAATAATGGGTGAAAATTTGTATTTATATCCTTCTAAACTAATCATATCTCAAGTGTAGTTAGGTTTAGTTTAACCATGGTTAAGTTAGGGAGCAAACAAACCATTAATATTTTTATTTAATAGGCATGGCTCACAAATCTATATATTTATTTGATATTTTATGAGTACTTGACAACTCACAAAATATTATGTCATGATGGTGACATCATTTCACATACTTATGTGATGTCATGATGATATCATCAATCTAGATTGATGAAATTATAAAAATAATAATTCAAATATTAATTAGCCATGGAAATTTCACCTATATATTTAACTGGGTTTACCCAATTAAGCAATCACGATCAAGTTAATTTCTATTTTTGAATTTTGACAAGTTCTCCCTCACACATGGTTGAAAAGGTCAATTTGTTAAGTCACAACTTAACCAGATATGAATTATAGGAATATGATGATTATGTTTATTGTATTACCCTAGTTAAGTACACATTGATGTCATTTATAAGATGCACGTGATGTGTATTAATGAATCATAGAATTTCAGTGATTTACAGGTATAACCTGCATTATTTGTAATAAGTCACTCCATTGTCTATTTAGACATAGAATTGGAAACAAAAGAGTGTCTATAGTTTTCCTATGTTTGAGAAGGTGTTGTGAGACATTGGCTTAATAATGTATTTTTAAAAAATGAAAAATTTGTTAAGAAGAAAAATAAGATAATGATTGAGGAATGATACTCAAAACAATTTTTGGAAATCCTATGATGCCCCCTCAAGGGAGTGGTTGACACATATGACTAATGGATGGTTCTTTTAAAAGAAGCAAGAATAATAATGAAATTGACCCATGGATAAAATTAATCCAATTAAAATAATGATTGCACATATTGATTAAAAGTATTGATTTACCTAAAGGCATTTATAATAAAAAAATAGAGGCTGAGACACTGATTTTTCAAAGGTACTTATAATCATTGGTAGAGACATGTACCCTAACAAGACAGATAGGTCAAAATAATGATTTTATCAAAGTTGGTTATAAGAATTTTGATGACTTGAATTGAATAATGACTTTTGGTTGTGACCTTATAGGTTAGATTGGCAAACATAACTTAAGGATATAACCTATCACATAGGGTAAATATGAGTGGACACAAATGTGGGCATGATGGTCTAATATATTTTAAAATATTGAATAACCCAAAAATAATTAGGCACATGAGGATGCACAAAGTGATGAAATAAATGATTGGAATAAAAAAGGTGGCAAAAATGACCTGAGATATGTCATATATCCAAGCATTTCGTACATATTCCAAATAGACCTCAAGATAATATAGTTCACCTAAAAGTAGGAGAAATGGAATGAAGAATAGAATAGAAGTATTAATATTTAATCCAAGAACAACTGATAACTATTGAAAGAATATAGCTAAAATAGTGTAAAACTAATTAAGATTATCTCAATGGAGACCAAATTACAAATGAGACAAAGATTTGATAAATAGTAAAAAATATCAAATAGTCAAAAAACCCCATAATCTATTAGAATCTTACAAACAATGAACTCTAATATACAATAGAATGAAAATATATAAAAAAGAGAGAATGGATTTAGATAAAAGAGCACCACAAGGATACAAAATCAAGACTACTACAACAATCAAGTTGTGAGAGAGTAGTATTTTTGAATGAGAGAGGAAGACTCTTTTAATAGAGAAAGAATAAGAGAATGGGAGTTACAAGGAATCCCATGATTACCTTACAATATTCCTTTGTGTGTTCCACTTGTGGCATATTCCCTTAGAGAGTGGAGAGAAGTATTTCTATGCCCCTAACCTATCACATGTATGAGGATAGGAATAGCTGACATGTAGCTTACTTATCACTCTTTGATGCTATATTACATTTTTCTATGCATTAAATTGGTTAGTAGGTCAGCCTATGGAGTAACCATGGCCTAGATAAACTATATATTGGAGGTAGTGGGTAATTGTTTATCATTATATTGTGAATTCTACTCTTATTGAAGCTTGTGGAGGTTGCCCCTCAAAGTGGCTTGTATATTATCATATATTATGATATATTTCAGTCATTTTAGATCTATTTCTACTATTCTACTTTTTTGTTAAAGTAATTTGATTCCAAGTGGTATCAGAGCTGCAATTTGGGCAATCTTGTGGGCAAAACCCTAATTTTTTAAATTTGGCTATATCTAAAAAATGGTTACAAATTTATTTTCAATTATTTTATTGGAGGTGACACATAATTAAATTAAGCTTCCAATAAAATTTCAGCTCATTTGGACGTAGTTTACAAAAGTTATCTCCATTTTATGTTTTTTAATAAAATTGCAAATAGTCAAATAGTGCGTAATTCAAATAATTTTTTTGAGTTATTCAAATTTTTGGAAATCTTAGAAAAATTTGGCTAGGCTATGTTCTTGGTATATTTTGATTTGAGACTGACATAATTTCAAAATTGCTTGGTCAAAGTTGGGTCAAAAGTGCCAATCAAGGTTGACATCGTAAATCCCTTTTTATGGTAGGTCCACAAAATCGAGGCTGAGGAAAGGGTGTGTTCTTCCTAAAACCAGCTGTGCTCATTTTGAAACAACCCCCTACGAAACTTTTCCATTTCATCTTTCGTCTCTCTAAGCCCATTTTTGAGATGGGTTTTTCCTCATTCTCATACTTGCTCAACTGACATGATTTGGAGTTTGTGATGTCTTTTCGTTATGTTTTCCCCAAAATGTGAAAGTTGTTATGGTCTCGATGCGAATAGGAGACCAAAATTTGGATTTTTTAGAGTTAGTGTTTTTCTTTTGTTCTCGTGCATGGGTGGCAATTTTTGTCATCAGTGCATTTTCCCTTTCCACATGTAGGAGTGGCAGTTTTTTCTGCCCCTGAATCTAGAACATGCATTTGAAACATGTAGGATAAGCAATTTTTGCTGCCCATGCATCTGGAACATGCAGGACTGGCAGTTTTTTCTGCCCCTGCATCTAAAACATGCAGGAGTAGAAATTTTTGCTACCCCTACATCTGGAACATGCAAGAGCAGCAGTTTTTTCTACCCCTACATCTAGAACATGCAAGAGTGGCAATTTTTGCCGCCCCTACATCTGGAACATGCAGGAGCAGCAATTTTTTCCACCCCCACATCTGTTTCTCACATTTCTCCAACTCTGGAGAAATATTCATTCCTTTCATCTTCTGTGCTCACTCCCCTTTTCTTTAGCTTTTTGACCTGCTCATGTCTCATCCCTTTCAAGTGCATTTCCATTATTATGATCATCATATGTGCAGTTCTCCCAGTTTGCTACTTTCTTCTCTTCATTGCATAACCATGATTCATACTACAGTTTCTCTAAAGGATCCCTCTTCATCAGCAATCTTTCAAAAAATGTTCTTCTAGGTCACTGAAGTTTCTCTGAAGAAGTCCAAGACCATGAAGAAGACTGGAAATGAAGATTGAAGTTGTTCTTCCGTGCTCTATTCAAAATGCACTTTGTAATTGACTTGGGAAATTTTCACATGCAATTTTTTAATGTGTAATTACATGTAAAAAATTTGGAAAAATATCTCAAAGTCAAAGATGAGTCATCTTTGACTAGGATATTTTTATATTTTTATATTTTCTAATTTTGAGAGTTTCTCCTTATATATAGTGGAGACCTCTTTTGTAAATGGATCTTTAAAAATTAATAGCAAACACTTTGCTAAAATTGAAGCAATTTTTGAGACTTTGTGCTCAAACTTGTAAATCATATTTTGTTGAATGAATGAGAAGCAGGTTTATTTCAGACTTTGTGTTGAAGTTATCTGTGTTGTCTAGGAAATAGTTTCTTATGTTCTCTTTCCTGATAATCTCTTGTTTATCTGATTTAATAATCAAAGTGGGTGTGTTAATATTATCTAAGAGTGCTTCTAAAAGGTAGATGATAGACTTTGAGCTACTTATATCTTTGAGATTCAGTTATCTTTTGTAGTTTCATGCGGAAACTTTGTGTTTCATTTCATTCTACAGTTACGTTTGTTCTAGATCGGTGAAGGAGACTACAGAAGACTTTGTGCTTACGTGAGTGTTCTTGCAGACTTTTTTACTTCAGGTGATCTTCTGCTTCTCATTTGATACCATTCCTAAAAGAAGAGGAATGTTGTTAGCTAAAGACCAAGATTTCCCTTTTTTGTTCTTTGTACATTACCTCTAAAAAAAGAGAGATAGATGCTGTCATACCAACCCCATGTGTTATTTTCTACTTAATTATATATATATCCAATGCATAAATATTTATAGGGAACCTCCCCTTAATGAGAGGAGAGATTTACCTCATCCAAATCTAGTAAATCCACACTTTTTGTGGTGTAAATATCCCTATGTTGTGGTTGATATACCCATTTTGTCATCAGTTAGTTGATGACAAAATATTCACCTAACAATTTTTTGGCGACTTCGCTAGGGATTACGAACATGCATTTTGAAGCCTCAAGCTTCAACTTGAAGCAGTTTCAGTCCCTTTTTCATTTGAAATATGGCAAATCCACACTACACAAGAAGGTAGAGAGCCAAGGGTGTTTTTGACCCCATGTTTGAGTTGGCACATCAAAGCAACTTTGATCTCTTTCCTTCGTCACCTTTCCTTCAATGGTCTAAGAGTTTTCCTCCTAATCTTATCAGGTCACCAATGCAAGGTAGAGCTTCTTTTCCTACTATTAATTGTGCCCTACCTATAAATACTCCACCAAGGTTTGTTATCCCACCATTTAATTCTCTTATCATAATGGCTCAAGGTCTGTGGGGCAATTCCTTTGGTCCTCTTAATTTGACTCCACCCTTGCATGAACTACCCCATAGTTCAAGGAAAAAATTTCCAAAGTTTTTTGGTGATGGGAAGGTTCATCCCAATGAGCATATTGCCACTTTATCCATAGCATGTAGTGTAATCAGTGTGGAATTTGAGGATGTAGTAGTGAGACTTTTTGTAGAAACCCTACAAGGAGCTACCATGGATTGGTTCTATCACCTGCAGGCTGGGTCAGTAACTGATTGGAATATGCTCCAAGCCAAATTCGAAGCCAAGTTTAAACCTACTGAAGATGCACATGCCTTGTTAGCACAGTTAACACAGATGAAAAAAGAATCCCAGGAACCTATGAGGGATTTCATAGCTAAATTCAACAAGTTAAGAAACCAGATTCCAACTGTGGCTTAGCCCACACAGGAGAATCTCAAGTGCTTTTTTATCAACTCACAGCTTCCTGGAGTAAGTTTCCTATTGAGGTGAGCTGGCCCTATGGATCTAGCATTGGCTCAAAATTTGGCTACTAAGATTGAAGATGATCTTATCTTGGTAGGTAAGATCAGAAAAGACCCTAGTAAAATTAGATTCTCTTCATCTACTGAAAGCTCTTCTACAGGCACTGCAGATCCTATGGTAAAAAAATTGACAAATGAATTGATAGCATTGAAGAGGCAAATATCCCAAGTTATGTCTGCTTCTCCTAATTGGGATATGCCAAGGAAGACATTTTAGAATCAAGCGTACCAAGGCAATGCTACTAGGAATCAAGGGCAGCCAAATCGTCTTCCTCCCCCATAGAGGAACCTCACCCTTGAAGCACCTTTAACCAACTCAATGGTTAGATATCTAAAAATAGAACACGCTTCCCCTTTCCAACCTGATTTGGACCAACAATATGATGCTAATCTCTTTGAAGAGTAGGAAGAAGAATTAGCTGGTGAATCCGTCATTGGTTACCTAAATTATCAAGATGAACCCAGAAGCAAGGGGAATGCAGCTGAAGGATCATATGTTGTATTCACTCGGTCCCAGAATCAGTCAGCTCAACAAGCTGATAAAGAGAAGATAGAGGAGAAACCTCAGCTAGCAATTTCAATTTCCAAGCAGGAAACCACTCTACCTTTCCAACCAAAGGACCCGATGACTGTTGAAAAGGTACATACCCTAAGCATCTCTACACCCTCTACTTCAACTTTGTAAACCAGCCCTCCCCCTCCCAAAAACTAAAGGAGTGAACTCCCATCCTCTGTGCCTAGTCCAATTAAGACATTTGACATAATTGGGCATGTCAAAAAGACTAAAATTCAAATGTCTGAATTTGAATTTCTACAAGCCCATCCTGAACAGTTGGACAGTTTGGCAAAATGTGTGAAAGGTATAGCCATCCCTGCAAGACAAGAAATATTGAGGTTAACTCATGATCCCCCAAAGAATGTATACACCCAAAGTAGCCTTGTCATTTCTCCCCCTACTAATTTTGGGAAAGTAGATCCTTTCTATGTTTACCTGTTAATAAATGGTTGCAAGCTGAGCAACTACATCATCGATTTTGGTGCATCTGACAATGTCATGCCTGCTAAAGTGGTAGAATCTCTTGGTCTCACATTGACTAAAACTTTTGGGAGATGTTTCTCCATGGATAACAAACAAGTACCACTATTGGGGCAAATCAAAGATGCCCAATTTGCATTTGTAGTGTTCCCTGACAAGAGGATCAAGATGATAGTTGTGGTAGCTGACGTCCCAGCCTCATATGGCATTCTTCTTGGACAAATTTTTTGCAATGATGTCAGAGGAGAATTGAGCATAGACTTGTCCTAAGCAAGAATCCCTGTTAAAGGCATGATGTAGAGGTTACTTCCTGAGGGAGAGGTAAAGTACGTGGTCACCCAAATGTCAGCCCTTACGGATCAAATTCTGTTTGAGTCCTCTGGCAGGGGTAATTATTTTTTGACCACAGAAGAGGTTCATGAAGTGCTTGTTAAAACCCTTGAGAATGCCAACCAAAAAATTGGTTCAGATGAAATAATGATAAGTGGGCCTGATAATGCCAATCTGTGGTGGGTGTCGAATGAGGACAATCAAATCAGGTGCTGGATGGAACCAAAAGAGTAACCAATTATGGTAGCTGACCATGCTGCTATGCGTCATGATCAGGGAAAAGAACTCTTCACCAAGAAAACAAAGATTCATGGTTTTTGGATCAAAATACAATTCTTGCTATGGGGCAAGAGGAGAAAATAAAAGGGAAGGCACAGGAAGTTGGTTTTCTAGTGGAGGTTTCCATTCACACATCATCAATTTTGCTGAGAAAATGGCCTCTTGCTATTTTATCAGGATAGAGCACCATTGTCACTACCTCTCAAGGGGCAAAATCTGAAGTACTTCAATTCTTGAAGTACCAAATAAATTCACTTGTACATTTGTATATTTGTAAAGCCTTGGTTTTGTTTTATGCTTTTTGTTTTTGTTTTTGTCACCTTTCTTTTTGAGTAGCATGACTCTGTGGCCCAATGGCATGCTTCTAAGACACTAGAGATTTTGGATCCTTCTCCCTTCAATCCCTTTTTGCAATAGAAGTTAGTTCCCTAATAAGAGCCAACTGTTGTTCCCAAAACTAGTTGCGCTTATTTTGAAACAACCCCCTACGAAACTTGTCCATTTTGTCTTTTATCTCTCTAAGCCCATTTTTGAGATGGGTTTTTCTTATTCTCGTACTTGCTCAACTGACATGATTTGGAGTTTTTGATGTCTTCTCATTACGTTTTCCCCAAAACGTGAAAGTTGTTACGATCTCGATGCAAATAGGAGACCAAAATTTGGCTTTTTCAGAGTTAGTGTTTTTCTTCTATTCTCATGCACAGGCGGCAATTTTTGTCGTCAGTGTATTTTCCCTTTCCACATGCAGGAGCGGTAGTTTTTTTTGCCCCTACATTTGGAACATGCATCTAGAACATGCAGGAGTGGCAATTTTTACTTCCCCTGCATCTGGAACATGTAGGAGCGGCAGTTTTTGCCACCCCTGCATATGTTTCTCACATTTCTCCAACTCTAGAGAAATCTTCATTACTTTCATCTTCTGCGCTCACTCCTCTTTTCTTCTACTTTCTGACTTGCTCACATCTCATCCCTTTCAAGTGCATTTCCCTTATTGTGACCATCATATGTGCAATTCTCCTAGTTTGCTACTTTTTTCTCCTGATTGGACAATCATGATTCATACTGTAGTTTCTCTAAAGGATCCCTCTTCATGGGCATCCTTTCAACAAAATTTCTTCCAGGTCATTGAATTTTCTTTGAAGAAGTCCAAGACCATGAAGAAGACTGGAAATGAAGATTGAAGTTGTTCTTCTGTGCTCTATTCAAAATGCACTTTGTAATTGACTTGGGACATTTTCACATGCAATTTTGTAATGTGTAATTACATGTAAAAAATTTGGAAAAATATCTCAAAGTCAAAGATGAGTCATCTTTGACTAGGATATTTTTATATTTTTATATTTTCTAATTTTGAGAGTTTCTCCCTATATATAGTGGAGACCTCTTTTGTAAATGGATCTTGGAAAATTAAGAGCAAACACTTTGCCGAAATTGAAGCAATTTTTGAGACTTTGCGCTCAAACTTGTAAATCATATTTTTTTGAATGAATGAGAAGCAGGTTTATTTTAGACTTTGTGTTGAAGTTATCTATGTTGTCTAGGAAATAGTTTCTTATGTTCTCTTTCCTGATAATCTCTTGTTTATCTAATTTAATAAGCAAAGTGGGTGTGTTAATATTATCTGAGAGTGCTTCTAAAAGGTAGAGGATATACTTTGAGCTAATTTTATCTTTGAGATTCAGTTATCTTTTGTAGTTTGATGTGGAGACTTTGTGCTTCATTTCATTCTAAGGTTACATTTGTTCTAGATCGGTGAAGGAGACTACGGAAGACTTTGTGCTTACGTGAGTGTTCTTGCAGACTTTGTTACTTCAGGTGATCTTCTGCTTCCCATTTGATACCATTCCTAAAATAAGAGGAATGTTGTTAGCTAAGGACCAGGATTTCCCTTTTTTGTTCTTTGTACATTACCTCTAAAAAAAGAGAGGTAGATGTTGTCATACCAACCCCATGTGTTATTTTCTACTTAATTATATATATATATATATATATATATATATATATCCAATGCATAAATATTTATAGCGAACCTCCCCTTGATGAGAGAAGAGATTTACCTTATCCAAATCTAGGAAACCCACACTTTTCATGGTGTAAATCTCCCTATGCTGTGGTTGATATACCCATTTTGTCATCAGTTAGTTGACGACAAAATATTCACCCAACAGGGTGCTAAAACTCTAGGTAAAAATCCTAAAAAGGAAGATATGGAGTCATAAAGGGGATGTACTAGACCCTTTGTACTAGGGTTCTCTGACATGTATCACAAAGTGAGCCAGCTTGACTATAGTGTGCAAGGCATTTAGAGTGAGGTGCAAGGCATAAAATCTAATATGAAATCCATAAAAGATAGTTTGATAGATATCATGATAGCTTTGAAAAATAATAAGTCAAATCATCTAGCTAATGTTATTGCATAACCCCACCAGGGTGGTTCTCCCAACCAGTGTACTTCAAATCTAACTACATTGCCACAGAGGAACCTATTACCAAAGGTGGATATACGCAAATTTGATGGAAAAGATCCACTCAATTAGATCAACCAAATGGAGATTTTTTTTTATCTACATTAGATCCTAGGTGGATAGAAGGTTACCATGACATCCTTCTATCTTGAACTTGATCAATTCATTTGGTATCGATGGTTGTGTGCTCAAAAGAAAAAGATGACTCTCAATTTCACTTGGTCAATTTTTACAGAGGAGCTGCAATTACACTATGGCAATAGTTTGATAGAGAATTACTTCATCCAAATATAGTTAGATGCAAGTGATTTTAAATCTAACAAGTAGATAAAGGAGGTGAGTGACACCTCTTAAAATTAAGAATAAATTATATATATATATATATAAATACAATAAATACATACATAACTAAGACTTAGGATAATATTATAAAATTATAGGAAGGATTAAAATTAAAGTTAATTCTCAAAGACTCCCATTTATGCTTGATTTGGGGTTATAAAAGTGGAGATTACAACAAAGAAGGGAGTTAAAATTATATGGTAATACCCCTTAATAGAAACTTCCTTCAAGAGGAATTACAAAGGTTGAGATAAGAAAGAAGAGAAGGTGTTACCAAAATTCACAAAGATAAAAGTGTGATCACCAAGAATCTTCAAGAATATTTTTTAGATAATGTAGTTGATCCATAATGAAACAAAGACTAAAAATAAGTAATGATCCACAAACTAACAAAACAATCAAGATAAAACCAATCTTTCATGTTAACTAACCAATATGCCAAAAATGTAATCTACATATATAATGTAATAAAAGTATATGTAAAAGTAGGAAAATGGATCACATATAAATTTCATCATCAATTTATTAAACCTACACAAAAATAAGTTATTCAAAATAATCAAAAAATATATACTATGCAATAAAAAATCAAAGAATGCAAAAAGATTTATAGTTAATCGGAATGGAGAAAAAGATGTGTCACTTGTAAAATATATTCTAAGCAAAGCATTAAAAAAAAATTCATAAGAAGATATATCAAGGTCTATATAAAATTCATTATTTTTAAGAATAAAATTATTTTTACCCTTAGAGGTAGGATATTTAGTCATTTTTCAACAATGGAATGTATCATGCATAAATCTACCACAAGATTTGTATGGATGCAACATTCAACATTTAAATAGATGATGCCTATATTTTTCAAAATGCATATGAAGTTTAATATTTTTAACTAAAGCAAGAGCATTATAATTAGTATAATAAAAATAAGTTACATTATAAATCTTTCGATGTGAAGGATGATAAGATTTTGAATGTGCATTAACATCATTTGAATCATGTGAAGTATAAAAAAAATTGAGACCTTTACAATTTATATTAGAAGTAGCCAAAAAAATTTAAGAATATCATTTTCATACTTTTCAAGTGCACCACCCAAATAGCCCATACTATGCATGATTTTTAAGCCGGAGTTAGTAAGAGTGGGCATATAAGTTTCAATTTCCTATAAATACAAGAAGATTTATCATCATTAAAGATATTAGTATTAGCAAAATATGTAACTTTTTTAATTTAAATTATCCAAAGAATATTACATACTGTATATTTTCTCAATAAAAAAAACTTGTAAAGCATTTAATATTTCATTTTGAAATGCAATTTGTTCCTTAAGAATAATTATTTCAAATTTTTAAATAATTTATTTAAAAAATGAAAAATAACCAATTTAAGACCAATAAAAAAAAAATAAGATAAATGTCACTAATATTGAAATAAAATCAATGACAAATAATATTAATTTATCAAAATCATATTTTAAAAGATCTATCGTAACAAGAAAAATGAAGATTGAAATTTCTTATATGTTAAAATAATTAACTAAAACACCAAAACAAAAAATGCCACTAATAATATTAGATTTTAAAACAATTCCTTAAAAATATTTTATTAAAAAAGCTTCACACACATAAGATTATTTTCAAAGTCTTATATGCGTTGGAAAAAATATTTTATAAATCAATAAAAAAACTCATATATTATGCCACATGGAATAATTTAAAACATGCATAAAGCTTGAAAAAACTTTTTAAAAAAAATGAAAAACAAATAGTTTAAATTAAAATCTCATCCCCTTTTAAAAAAATTAAAACAACTTTTGAATATTCTACCACGTGGGAATAAAAATTGGTTTTTGAAAAAGTTACCAACTTTAGTGAGTATTTGAAAGAAAATATTTACTTCCAAAAAGCAATTCTATAACACTTTATCATGTATAAGATAAAAATATTTTTAATCTATGTGAAGATTTGAAAGAAAGATACTAACCTTTTTGAAAAAATATTTTGTTTAGATTTACCAAACAAAATTAAGTTGTTTTTTATTTTTTATTTTAATTGGAAAAGTGAATAACCATTAAAAAAGTTAAAATTATAATTTGAGAGATGAATTCAAAATTAAACTAAATATTATATAATATATTAAAATGTATTCACACATTAAAATTGATAAAATACTTAAATAGAAAAAAATTAAAATTTGTTTTAACCACATTTAAAAAAAAACTAGTAGATACATTTTTGGTAATATCTCAAAAAATATAAAATATTTTTTTCTAAAATTTAAATAACATGATCTTAGATGACTAGTTAACAATACTCAAATTTTTAAAGATTTTTATATTGTTAATAAAAAGTTATGGCCTCTTTTTTCAGATGGATTTTTAAGTAAAAATGGCTCTAAATTTTAAAAAACTTTTTGAGAATCCTCCAAACAAATAAGTTAGGAGAAAAAAATGAAATTTGAATTAATAAAAATAATTTTGAGATTTATAATTAAATGCTAAACTTAATTCAAAATTAATTATTCATTTAAATGTAGTTAAAATATAATTAAAATGCAAAGTAGAAAATATGATGGACGTGGAAAAAAATCTAAAATTCCTCCAAGAAAGATTTGCACAATACTTAAGATCAACGTCTAAAATAACATAGCTCTAATACCATTTTAATATTTCATCTAAGAATGATTGATAAACATTGAAAGCATAAAATTAAAATAGTATAAAAATAAATAAGATTACCTCAATGGAGTAGAAACCATAATTGAGATAAAAGATTTGATAAGTGGGAAAACCATCAAATAGTGAAAAAACCATAAAATATATTAAAATATTTTAAATAATAAACTCAAATATGTAATATAATTAAGAATATATAAAGAGAGAGAATGGATTTAGATCAAAGATCATCACAAGGATGCAATATCAAGACTAGAACAACAAAAAATTTATGAGAGATTAGTATTTTAGAATGAGAGAGGAAGGCTCTTTTAATAAATTACAAAGAAGATAATGGGAGTTACAATGAATCCTATGATTATTTTAAATTAATCTTCTGTTTGTGCCACTTATGGCCTATTCCTTAGATATTGGAGGTATGTTTTTTCCATGTATGAAAATGAGAGTTACATGTGACTCTAAATATAACAAGTGGATAAGGGAGGCGAGTGATGCCTCATAAAATTATAAATAAAGTGTATTTATAAATACAATAAATACACACATAACTAAGACTTAAGATAAAATTATAAACATATATAAAGGACACAAATTAAAGTTAATTCTTAAACACTCCCCCTTAAGTTTAAATTGGGGTTATAAAAGTGGAGAGAACCTTTTACAAACAAATAAGGGTGTTGAAATTACATAGTAATATCCCTTAATAGAAACTTACTTCAAGAGAAATTATAAATGTTGAAAGAAGAAAGAAGAGAAGGTGTTGCCAAATGTTTCAAAGATAAAAGTGTGATCACCAAAAATATTCAATAATATTCTTCAGACAATGTGGTTGATCTACAATGGAACAAAGACTAAAAAGAAGGATTAATGATCTATAAATCTATAAAAAAAAATAAAGATAAAACCAATATTTCATATTAAGTAACCAATATTCAAAAAATACAATCTACATACATAATGTAATAAAAGTATATGTACAAGTAGGCAAATGAAGTAAATAAAACTTTTATCATAAAATGCTTAAACCTACACAAAAATAAGTTAGTCAAAATAATCAAAGAATATATCTTATGCAATAAAAAAATAAGGAATGCAAAAAGATTTATAGTAAATTAGAATATAGACAAAGAAGATGTGTCACTTGCAAAAGATATTCTAGGTGAAGCATTAGAAAATTTTCATCAAAAGACATATCAAGGTCTTTAGAAGATCCATCATTTTTAAGAATACATATAATTTTACTTTTATAGGTAGGAGATTTAGTAATTTTTTAATAATTCAATGTATCATGCATATATTTACCATAAGATTTATATAGATATAAGATCCAACATTTAAATAGATAATGCCCATATTTTCTACAATACATATAAGGTTTAATATTTTTAACAAAAACATGCGTATTAGAAGCAGTATAATCAAAAGAGATTACATTATAAGTCCTTTGATGTGGAATATGATAAGATTTTGAATATGTATTAGAAGTATTTGAATCATATGAAGTATCAAAATTGAGACCTTTATAATTTGTATTAGAATTAGGCAAAAGAGGTTCAAGAATACTATTTTCATACTTTCTAAGTGCACCATCCAAATAGTCCATACTATGCATGATTTTTAAGCTGGGGTTGGTAGAAGGAGTGTGCACATGAGTTTCAATTTGTTTAAAAATATAAAAAGATTTATCATTATTAGAGTTATTAGTATTAGCAAAAGACATAAATTTTTTATTTAGAACATTCAAGGAAGATCACATAGTGTACATTTTCTCAATAAAATATGTTTATAAAATATTTAATATTTAATTTTGATATACAATTTATTATTTAAAAGTAATTATTTCAAAATTTTAAATAGATTGTTTAAGAACCAAAAAAAATGACTAATTTAAAATCATTGAGAAGAAACAAGATAAATGTCACTAGTATTGAAAGAAAATCAATGACAAATAATATTAACTTATCAAAAGCACATTTAAAAAAATTATCTTAACAAGAAAAATGAAGATTGAGATTTCTTATCTATTAGAATACTTAACCAAAACACCAAAATAAAAAATTCCACTAATAATATTAGATTTGAAAACAATTTCTTAATAAGATTTTATTAAAAAATACTTTACCCACATAATTAAAACTTTGGTATAATATTATTTTCAAAGTCTTATATGAGTTGGAAAAAAGATTTTATAAATCAATTAAAAAGACTCATATATTATACCACATGGAATAATTTAAAACATGCATAAAGCCTGATTTAGGTGTTTTGTTTTTTTGAGGACTAAAAAACAAATGGTTTAAAGTAAAATCTCATCCCCTTTAAAAAAATTTAAAATAACTTTTGAATATTCTACCACGTGGGAATAAAAATTGGTTTTTAAAAAGTTACTAAATAACTTTAGTGGGTATTTGAAAGCAAATATTTATTTAAAAAATAATAATGCTATCACACTTTATCATGTATAAGATAAATATATTTTTAATCCATGTGAGGATTTGAAAGATACTAACCTTTCTTTAATTTTTTTTTTTAGATTTAAAAAAATTTAAGTTATTATTATTATTTTTTTTCATTTTAATTGAAAAAGTGAATAACCATTAAAAAAATCAAACTTATAATTTTAGATATGAATTCAAAATTAAATTAAATATGATATAATATATTAAAATGATTCACACATTAAATTGATAAATTACCTAAATTAAAAAAATAGAATTTGTTTTAACCACATTTTAAAAAAAAACTAGTAGATATATTTTTGGCAATATCTTAAAATATATAAACTAATTTTTTATTAAATTTATAAAACATGATATTAGATGACTATTTAACAAAATCCATAAAAGTTTTAATTTTTTATATTGCTAATAAAAAGTTATGGCATTTTTTCATATGGGTTTTTAGGTTAAAAATAGTTCTAAATTTTAAAAAACTCAAAAAATGTCTTTGAGAATCCTCCAAACAAATAGGTTAAAAGGCAATAAAATGAAAATTGAATTAATAAAAATAAGGTTGATATTTATAATTAAATGATATTATTAATTCACAACTACTTATTCATTTAAATATAGTTAAAACACAATTAAAATGCAAAGAAAAAAAAGATGGATATGGAAAAAAATCTGAGATTCCTCCAAGAAAGATCTGTATAACATTATAGATGAATATTTAAAATACCATAGATCTAATACCATATTATGATTTAATCTAAAAATTATTGATAAATATTAGTGGCATAAAATTAAAATAGTGCAAAAATAAACAAGATTACCTCAATAGAGAGAAAACCACAAATGAGACAAAAGATTTGATAAGTGGGGTAACCATCAAATAGTGAAAAAACCCTATAATCTATTAAAATATTGACTATAATAGACTCCAATATAAAATATCAGTAATAATCTTTAAAAGAGAGAGAATGGATTTAGATCAAAAAGCATCACAAGGATGTAAGAATAAGAATAGAACAACAAGGAAGTTATGAGAGAGTAGTATTATGGATCGAGAGAGGAAGGATCTTTTAATAGAGCAAGAAGAAGATAATTAGAGTTATAACGAATCCCATGATTACCTTATAATTTTCTTTTGTGTGTGTCACTTCTGGCCTATTCCCTTAGATATTGGAGGTAAGTTATTTTTAAGTGAGAAAATAAGAGTTACATGCAAGTGACTCTAATTTTAACAAGTGGATAAAGGAGATGAGTGATCCCTCTTAATAGTATAAATAAAGTATATTTATAAATACAATAAATACACATATAACTAAGACTTAGGATAATATTATAAACCTATAGTAAGTACCTAAATTAAATTTAATTATCCAATAAGAATAATAAGAATTGATCGATGAGAATAATTTAGTTATACCTACCAATATAAAGATGCTCATTCTTATTAGTATTAATATGATCATAATAGTCAATGAGTTGATTTTATCAAAGAGTATGGGAAGAATTATCAAATTAAGTAATGAGAATTTTCTATAGCACCATTAATTATAAGATCCCTTGGCTTGGTTTTTATTTTTACCACATGACGGTATGTACCATGATATAAAACACCATAATAACCTAGTAATCTGTAAAGGACTGACTCCCAATACAATAAACAATAAAAAATAATGAACCAATCATAAAAACCATGATGATAATGTTTATTTATGAATATGCATAGAATCAAGTAAAATACACAAGAAATTACCCAATGAATGCATATACATTGAGTTAAGACACAATAATGAAAGTAAATAAATGGGAAAATAAATAAACAAATAACTAAGTACACACACAAATATTGAAAATAAAAATAAAATAAATCATCCTATCGTCAACCAAGTCAATACCTACTATGAAGGATTAATGTATTACTAAATGTATGGTGGCCCCAAATAGGTATATTGTAAGGGAATGACATATAGGAATAAGATATCCTAGTATACACTACACACTTTGATTTACCCCAATAGGGTGAAATATATGAGATTGACGTAAAAGTGCAAATTAGACAATACCCTTAAACAAGGATACATGGAAAGGGAAGGTCATACCCTTAAATGGTAGTGGAATTGATTGGAACCAACAATGGATTTGTCCCAGTAGGGTGGATCAAGGATTGGTGACTAGGTTCAAGATAGGGCCAATGTTTTTTGGATTTTTAGGCTTTATATCTCTCTAGTAGATTGTAAGCCAATTTTATAATTTTGGGTATTTTGAAATGTTTTTGGAAATTTTGGGGTATCTTAACTCATTAGAGATAGACAAGATAAATATTTTAAAATGGTGAGAGTATTGGCTTAGGGTGTTATTAATGAATCTATTTCAAATGCACAATGCACATAGTGGTGACTAGCAAAATGATGAGAGCATTTACTAAAATTTCTCACAAAATGGAAAAATCATTGGAAAAGGGGTGATAAAGTTGACCTCAATGTAAATTAAGCACTACCTACATAGTAAAAATGGACCTCAAATCACTATAGTTCAAATATATGGAAAATTATGAAAGAATGATAAGGCAAGGCACAATAGAAGGCAAGGCATATGGAAAATTATGAAATAATGGAAAGGCAAATGAATAATAAATAGTAAATTATTCTATTATTCTTATTGATATGGAGATGCATATCCTAATCAACATATGATATGACTAAAATAATTAATTATTTAAATCTCTATCCCACATCCCTTCTGAATAATTTCTCTATCAAGAATCTGTTGCTGATTTGGAATATAATAATGTTATTATGATCTTCATTAGTCATTGATTTTATTTCCTTCAAACTTTGAGACAAGATTTCTTTATATCCTCTATAAAGGAAAGTAAAACTAGGGATTTTAAATATAGATAAATAGTGAATTAAAGGTCTGATTTGACAATGGAGAGATGGATCATAATGAAATGTATAATGGTTTGGCAACAAATGAAGATCAATATTTTTAGGCACACACAATGTTGTTGATTCTATATTTTACATAATTTTGGTTGTCATGGGGATAAAGAATTCTAAATATGCTATTGATAGGACTACCAAATTTTTATATTATTTAGGCATGAGAAATGATACCATCTGATTATGCTATAGATTGCAAATTGTATTAATGTTATCTGTAATAATGTATTCATCAAGCATTAAAGAACTATTATGCCTAGCTATTGGTGCTTCAAATATTTTTTCACCAATGAAGTTGTCTTGATCATCCCATAGTGCCTCTAAGAAGGTTTCACTAAAGAAAAATGACTTATAACTTTGATTGTATTTTAGTGCCTCAAACAAATCTTCAATATAAGATGTTGAGTTTGGACTTTGATTTCCCCCTAGTGCCTCCAAAAAGGTTTCATTGGGATATTGTTGTTATTCTATATGAATGTGGTCCTAGTCCCCATGATATTATATAACTAATATGTCTCTATGGATAGAATTCAATAATGCCTAACTTTATTAGTCCTAATCGACACTTGTGGGAGGTGGGATGTTAATATAATGGATATGTTGGTAGGTGTTAATGGTAAGTGGAATGCTAATGGAATGGGAAGAGGTATCACAATCCCCATATAATATACTTTGATAACTTGTATTTATCATGAATTAATCATCCTAAAAAATTATGGAAGGATAAAAAATATATTCAAATTAATCTACAAGGCATGTGTAACAAATGTTGTAATAGCCAAAAATGTATTGTAGTTTTGAAATTGATTCTGACTTGAGGGACTCTAAATCTAATGTTGAGACTGACATTGATTCTAATTCTGATGCTAAATTTGATATTAGCTTAAAAATAGAACCTAAATTTAATGTTGATTTTTCATCTGGTGTTGTAGAAAAATTGTTACATTGAATGTTTGGTATTGGATGAGTAATAACCTAGGGTTAAACAAAAGGATTTTTGAAAATAGGCTCAGCTAAAAATGATTCCATAAAGATTAGCTTGTCAAAGTGAGTCTTATCAACAAAAGAAAAATAGATAAAAACTAACTCCAAAAATACTATCTCATCCAAATGAAGATCCTTAAAAATAAGTCAATTTTCAAAATAAGTATTTTCCCAAAGGTATATATAATCATTAGGGGGAGACTCAAAAAATAATGGCTTATCAAAGTGAGAATCCTCAACCAAAGGGAAAGGGTAAAAGGGTGATTCAACATAGGTTAACTCATCATAAATAGGTGATCCAACAAAAACATTATGGATTGGTTGGTTCTCTTAGCCTTGGTTACAAACCCTTATATTTGGACACATCTTGGTCTTTGAATGATGGTGTTTGGATAGGTAATGATTGAATCTATATTATTTTAAAAACTATCTAGGATTTTCTAAAGTGGGGGAGGGTTGGTAATGGATGAAAAATGACCTCTGGTTTGATAATGAGCTATTTGTAAATAGGATCATCTAAGATGGGCTCAACAAAGACTAGGTGTGGGTTTAGGATGGTAACTATGACCAGTCAATTCATAATTATGCAACCTTGTTTGGATAATGAGATACTAGATTTGGAAGGGCCTAGAATGGTAATGAATGAACACTATGAAGCTTGGTTGCTAATGTAGGATAAATGAAGAGGGCCTAGAATGGTAATCCTTAGGTGGTACAGAGCTTGGTTACTAACACTAGTCAAAGGAAGAGGGCCTAGACTAGTTATATTTAGGCACTATGGAGCTCGATTACTAAAAGAGGAGAGCTTGGAATGGTAATTCTTGGGTTCTAAAAAGTTTGGTTGCTAATGTAGGTTAAAAGAGGATTATCAACATAAGTAAGGAATCAAGTATGTTATCATTGAAAGGGATAACTTCATATTTTAATTCACCCAAAGAAAGGCACTCCTGGCATATGATAATCAACCTAGCTGGTTTGGTAATTAGCCCAAATAGGGTAGTATTGGTATACAAAAGTGATCTTGTACTTGGTCTTGGTAAGATTTTGATTGATTGGCATGGTCTAAATGAGGTAAAAAAATAACCCTAATTGGATTGGAATATGGTTTGAAAAACAAATCCTAATTTGGCATGATGGGTCAAGTTGATTAAAATACATGTTTAAAAAGGTTTGGATTTGAATGTGGTTAACTTGGACATGGAAACCAACTTGGTCTAAGAAAAGTGAAATCAGTCTTAAAATAAAGGTACTAATTTTCCCAAAGGTGATTATAATTAATGGAAAATGGTAACACAAAATATCATAACTCATCTATGGCCAAAGGTACTAATCTTAACAAAAACAATTATAATCAGTAACAAAAGTATCTAGACAAGGTATAACAATCACAAACTATGTTGACAGAATAATAGTAATTTACCTAAAGGTAGTTATAGTTGTTTAACATGAAAAATAAAGTTGGAATTAGAAATAAAAGGTCGTCTAAAAAAATAACTCTAAAATAATCCAAAATAAGGAGATTGGCTCAAAACATTTAACTCAATCTTGACACATGGATTTTGAAACAAACTTGATTTGGGTACAAAAAATTAAATATAGGCACATGCCTAAAAATAATTGGGAATGTTAATCTTAAGTAATCAAAATAAAAGTGATGAGTAAAGCATTCAAGACCAAGTGATAAGCAAGGATCCAATGTAAACTAACCATGCTTAGATTTATACTTAAAAAATGAGTTTTAACCTTAGTTTAAGGCAATAAATTGACTCGAGGAACACATAGAAATAAACCACTTCCCATATCTAGGTAAAGGGTCTTTAAATCAAGTAAGGAATCAATCCAAATTACATAATCCAAAGGTAAGAGGTAAACACCCGAGCCAAAATTAAGTACACCTTAGGTGTAGACCAATCAATTTTGAATCTTAAATTTTCAAAATAAATTCCAAAATTGGTTTAAAAGGCTTGAATTTTTCAAATTAAGAATATCCTAGACCTAAATAGATATCATAATGATACCAATTTGGACCAAAGGTACATGTGATTTTAAACTTGGTTTGAAACAATGGCAAAGGTTTTTTGGAATAAAATGAGAAATGTAACAATGCTCCCTCAATAAAATGGTATGATAATGGTTTTGGATTAAAAAATATAAGGCAAATGTTTGATACAAAATGGGTAGCATAATGATTCCCCATTTAAACAAGTGATACACATGTTTTTCAAATAAAAAGTCTAAGGCAAAAGTATGACACAAAATGGGTAGAGTAACCCCTCTTAGGTTTATGTGTGATGAAAATATGTGATTTTTATGACATTTTTAAACTTTAAACTAACAAAAAAGTTAGTTTCAAAACACAGATGTAAATTAAATATAATATAAATAACACAAATGGCTTATCTTATCCCTAAAACTGACATAGGTGTGCATAGCTTCTGCCAATGTTTCCACCGATATATAAATTATTATGAGGAATGAAGTTTTAATCCATAGATTAAATAATAGGTATAATTAGAGTTTTTATTCCCCTGTCTATATCTCAAGTATTGGTATGTGTAACAGACTTAAAGTGGGGAGCACTTGACATTTGGCAATAAATTCCATGACAAGTGGGGTTGATTAAAAAATAATAAGTTTTGAAATGCACTAGATGGTCTCAAGTGTGACTAATTAAAGGTTGAAATAATGTCAATTAGGTTCATACCTACTAACTTAAAATGAAAATTTATATTCCTTTACATAATGACTCTAACTGTGTACTACTTAGTGGAGTCTAATGTTTAACAAGACCTGACTTGGGTTTTTGTTAGAATTGGAGAGGATATCTACTCATCCCCTTGTCAATATTAGTACCATGTGACATTATTTATATACCACATCATGGATTGGGGTTGATATAATATTGGGAGATGAAACTCTAGGTCAATGTACCCCTAAAGAATGTGTGAGGAGGTGATGAACTCTTACCCATAAGTTGAATGCAAAAAAATAAATAAATGAAAAATATTAAGACTTTAGAGGTCATTTTTGATTCACCTAAGTCACTAAAATATTAGGGAGATCATACATGACATTATTTCCATTAATACCAAATAAACAAGGTAATAAACTAATTGTTTTTGGTCAGTCAAATTACCTAAAGTGGATACGGGGAACATACATGCTATAGCTTTTTTTGCCAAAACAAATAATTTAACCTATGAAATATGAAACTATCTAAAGAATAAATAAAATTTTGAAAAGCCCTTAATATCTCTAATTAAAGTGTATGTTCCTTTTAATAACACCATATTTAACTGTGATTGAAATTTTGGCAACTTAGCCTTTTTTGCACTTGTAAAAACTTTGAAATGCTAAAAGATGAATTTTTAAGTGATTTTTAAGAACCTTAATCAAATGTGGATGAATTTTAAATTTTGTTGTGAATTTTGACTCTGTAAAATTAAAAAAATGATTAAAAAAAACTTAATCTTCCTTTTAATTAGCTCAATTATCTGCAAACAAGGTTAGTGTATTAGTTTGTGGTTAAGCAAAGGTGAAATCCTAAAAATTATCTCAACAAGACACAAATTTAACTCTTTGAAATGATTTCATAGTTACATAGTGAATTTTAACTATGAAATTATTTATGCATATAAAAACATAGAAAACCTAAATGTAATACAGACTCATTAAGAGCGATTTCGTAGTTCCCAAATAATTTTACAATTTGTCTCAATGATTTCACACTTCAACTCATTGATTTTGTGAATGTGATAAAAACCTATAGAAAATATAGAAAACAAAGAATTGTGATTTCTCTATTTAATATCAAAATTACATTTAGACATATGATTTTATAACCCAAATGATAATTTTTCAAATTATAATGATAATTTTTCAACTAAAAATAATGATTTCACTAATGTAAATCACAATTTTGCAACTACAAATCACAATTTCACAAATAAAAAAATAAGTTCAAAATTCAAAAACATGAGTTCACTACTTTTAAATAATTTTTTAGTTAACCATAAACTATAGTAAAATTCATGGTTCCTATAAGATGAATTCACAATTTGTCTTGACATTTTTGTAACTTCCAGCCTCAAATTCATAGTTTTACAAAGTTGAGTTCAAAAAAAGACAATTTTGGGATTCTCTATGATGATTTGATGGTTTCTCTCGATGATTTCATAGTTTTCCCTTTTGAATTCATTTTTTTGTAGGAATGAATTCATAATTCCATAGTCAAAGGCCAAACATAAAAAAGTTAGATAATTAGTAAGAAAATAAGGTCTAAAATTATTTTTTCTTGGATCCAAGGAGTTCCAAATATGCTCTTATTATGCATATGGGGTTCATGGTCCCATTGGGCATGCCATTACATGAGATAGGAATCAAGTAGGGGAGTTAGTGATGTTTTAATATGATAAACCTAAATAAAAACACGTAAATAAATATAACACTTTAAGCCTAGCCACTCAAGGAACAAGAGAACAATGAAAATAATAAACAAAATAAGACAAAACAAGTATTCTTCACCTTCCTTGTGATCAAAATTTTCACGTTGGCCTTAGAGGAATGTGTTCGATTATGTGCTAAAAGATTATTAAATAATGGTGCTTATTGAATCATTTTCCCTTGTCACTTTGGCAATTTTTGTCTTGTATTTGGTAAGATGTAGCAATCTATAAATAAATTTTCATTATAATAATACATTAATGCTTTGTATTGAATGAATCCCTAAATAATAACATTAAGAAGAAAAACTTGTTTGAAGAATGGATGAGGCCTTGTATTTATATCCTTCTAAACTAACCCTAACTCAAGTTTACTTAGGTTTAGTTTAACCATGGTAAGGTGAGGGAGGGGACAAACCATTAATATTTTCAATTAATAGGTATGGCTCACAAATATAGATATTTGTTTCATATTTTTTTTGAGTGTTTGACAACTAATGAAAAATGATTTCATGATGGTGACATCATTTCAAATATTTATGTGATGTCATGATGATATCATCAATATAAATTTATGAATTTTCAAAAATAAAAATTCAACAATTAATTAGCCATGGTATTTTTACCTTTGCATTAAATTGGGTTTAGCTAATTAAGCAATTCTGATCAAGTTAATTTCCATTTCTAAATTTTGATGAGTTATCCCTCATTGATTTAACCTTTTAGGGTTTAACTATTTAAATCCTATGTTTATATTAAATGCATAAGATATCTAAATTAGTTAAATAAATTGAAATAATTAAGCATTAATTTGTAATGGAATATAACTTTAATTTAATTTTTAAAAATAGAAATAAATAGGAATAAATATAGACTCATCTAAAAAGTGACTATCATGGATGATCTAGGTTTTAGATAGTTCTGAATGTCATCAATAAGATTATAAAGTTTTTTTTCTCACTTTATAATAGTACCCCATAGGGATAGTAATGTCGTCTTGTTGAAGTGTCCTCAAAGTGGTGATATTGTCCTATTTTTAAGACTATTTATATTGTCTAAGAGCACCTTCACCTATGTTTTTAGGTATTATTCCTACATGCATCAAAACCTAAATCTCTATATTGTATATAGAAAACCTTATTTAGTGTGAAAACTCTAATCCTTCTTACAAGTATGGCATGAGAAATAGTTATGCATCCATTATCATGATAGGCTAGACATCCTCAACACCCCACTATGAAGAGAGTTGTCTTCATACCAATACTCTATAGATGTATTAAGCCCAATGTATTTCACCCAATTAGTGATTTATGCAAGTAAAAGTGAATGCTAGAATGAGAGTAGATTTGTATATCTTGAATGTTCTTGATCTTTAAGATATCTTAAAATTGGGCTTAGGTATATTGTAGATGGTAGTATACATAAGTAAGGTAGAATAGGGATCATATACCTTAATGTTTCTCCACTTATCTTTAGTTTGAATGTGTTGTTGCATCTATTATCCATATAGTGAATAGAGGTCAATTAGACTTGTATTTATAGATTTTTTTAGCTTGTGTAGATAAGAAAATGTGCTTAAGCTGACTTTAAGAGGCATACATTTGAAAATGTATCCATTGGGAAGAGCTAGGGATAAGGATAGTATCAATTAGTTGGGGACACTATCACCTTGTGGTTGTAGTGTCCCAAATATGAGGCCAATGTCCACATGGTAGACTATTAAGCAAATTGGGTGGGAATCTAAGAAAATAGTCATGGGACTATGTTTTGTCTAATTATGGGTGACTATGGTTTTGCTCAATGACTAAAAAAGTGTGTCTAAGGCTATGTGATAGGTCTAGGGATAAGAAATAATAGGTTAACTCAAGTGACACTCTTAGAATCTAATTACCACTCTTATGTGATTACATTTGCCACCCCCTTTATGCTAGTAATGTAAAAAAGTGAAATGAATAGTATAATGGAAAAATATACATACCTGGACTTACCTTAGAATTGAAGCCCATGTAGCTGAGTCTGATTATGTGAATCTAGGTTTGTGTATGTGTAGCATGATCCAAAGCAATTCCATACAATGAAACATGAAAAAATCATCCATTAAGAGATGATTCAAAGAAAAAGTCTATGCTGAAATAATGTAACTAAGTAAATATTAGTAAAGAGTGAGGAAAGGAATTAATACACCTTATTGGGTATATGAACCAATGCATGAACCTGGTGATAACCTATGTGTGTGAGTGTACATAGTGATCATATCATTGAATATATTTCACTGAGATAATTTCTTTCTCAATCCTCATATGAGTGGATCAATAACTGAATTCAATTTTGACTCAATCATTGCCCATCCCTATTCAGTGGACCCTAATCTATGAATAGATTGGATAAGACTGTAAGTGTGTCTAACCATCTCATGTGGGTGGATAAATAATTAAAGTAGGCCATGAATCCATCATCACTCACCTATGTGAAGTAGATGAATATTTAATTATATTTCACAAAGTGTGGAAACTATATAATTGTGCATGTCATATCTATGGCCACCTGGGTATATTACGCAGATCTAGACCACTCAAGAATGTCGACCATTATAGGTGGAGTAAAGAAAAAAATGGATACAACCTAGAATGTGATAGTAAGTGTATACAACATAGGGAATGACATGTATTTTTCCATTCTATTTGATCAACATGTGTGTAGTTGAGTATGTGGAAACTATGTGCCATGTACATGCCACCAATTTGGTATCTTAACTATACTAAACTTGAACTGAGTATGTAATAGCTGAATCTATGTAACTAAAGTGAATGTAGGAGTGTTAATGTTACACATGATGTACCCAAATCTAAGTAAATGGTATGAATTTGAGATGAAATGAATGTATTTGAAAAAAATTTGAACATAACTATTTAACTTTTGACTATATGTGCAAATTTATAATGTACCTAGTGTACTGGTCTAAATGATCTAGACTATCTTGAAGCTAGGGCTAGTGGATAGTAATAACTTATGGTGAATATTAGTTCTCTATAGTGCTAGTGTCCTAATTTGGGTGCTAATTTCTACCTAATCTAAAATCTAGTTGATCTAAATTATTGTTTGAGTCTTTGTTTTGTCTTAGGTTTGCCCTGATTCTAATTTCTAAAACTATGCTAAATTTTATTTATGAAAATCAAAGCAGGACCTTGATCTGTATGAAAAACCCTTATGAATTCCACCTCTTTTAAGGTTAGTTGTGAAGTTTGTGTAAGAACTGGCCTCTAAAAAAGTATCTCTTCAAAATGTATTAGTTAGATCATGTGCATGATATTCCAATACAATGCACAAACATAACATCAAAATGTAAATAAATTTGAGCTTGAATAAGTAATGTAAGATGTATGTTGTAATCTAGAATTTTTCAAGGGTATTAAAAATAGATGTAATCATTGTATAGATAGTAAATTTGAGTAACTACCTAGGGGGATGGGGCATGATTTCCATCATGGATCCCAAGTAGGAAGGGTAGATGCATGGGGTCCCTCATGGAATTGAAAACTAGTGTGTGTGTAATAAAAAATACAAGTGTCATGGTGTAGAAGCATATAATTAATCATACATACAAGCACATAAGGCATTCAAAGGTAGTCTAAGGGGTCACAATACAATGGATATGGGCACATGTCACTAAATTTAATAATGAAGACATACAAGGACATGTTCAAATGTCCACATACACAAAAAACAAGCAATTTGGCATAGAACCACATATAAGGACATGTTTAAATGTCCATATATACAATTAAGAAAGAACACACAATGGACATGGGAACATGTCCAAGGCATAAAAATAGAGAGGTGGCATAAACTAAAGAACCATGGCATATTCAATTCCCTTCGAAGATGGAAGAAGCATAGGAATACAATCAAGACTAATCTTATAAAACTAGAAATGACAGCATGTTTAAATTTATATTATAAATCTATCTTGATGTTAGGATACATATATACTAAGTCTAACTAGTGATAGATAAAATTATGACAAATGAGTAACAATGATCAATATCAAGATAAATCAATGCATAAACTAGAATGAATTATATGTAAAGATAAAACTTGGTATTAGATACTATGTAGGAGATTCCCCCAAGAGGGTAGATGTATCAAATATATAAAATTGGATCAATGTATATGCCCCCAGTGGGTAGATGATAATTGGTCTAGGTCAGTGTAATGGATTGGAGTCTTGTCTAGAACCTGCAAGAACTTGATAATAACAAGTGAATCATATGTGTATGATAAAATTGATTATACTAGGATAACTAGCAATAGGTAATATCTAGCAAGTAGTAAAAATGTAAACATAAAAATGCATACAATCTATAAAAATTTTGTTTTCAAAATATTGGATCATTTTTGTAATTTGACATGTTATATTATTTTTATGTTTTTTTAGTATAATCTATGTATAATAAAATTAAAATTAAATATGTATTAGGAGAGAGAGAGATAATTATGTATAAGGGTAGGAACCATACTAACCAATGAGTCTCATGGGAGACTAACTATCACTATGACCTATGTTGAATAGGGGAACTATGATTGTGTGTGTAGTGTGAAAGGGCAACTTTGAGCCCATGATCTATTATGTTGTATAATATAAATATAAAGCTACCTTTATAGTGATTCTATGATGTTGTGGCACTGACTATGATGCCCTATGAACTGTATGGGTATTAGGGACCCATTTGGTAGAAGTAGATGATGTAGGTGATGTAGATGCCCTATGCTGAGAACCCTTAGACCCCAATAAAATTGATCTCAATATAATTTAGTAGAGGAAGGTCTTCTAAAATCTATGACATATAGTTGATGCATGGGTCTCTCTCGTAATAGTATCCAAGGGAGAGTGTACATGCATATAGATATTATAGGAGTAGACCTATCCTACTCTGAGGACTCTACTAAAAATTATGATGTATGTATAGGCCTTATATTATCTATTATAACTAATAACCATGTAACATATATTAATGGAGACAGAATTGTAACTAGTGTCTATTCTAGTATTGTAGCTAGAAATTATGTTAGAAATACCTATGGGATTGGTGGAGGATACTCATATGGGGAACCCTCAATCATAACCACCTGATTAGCATGTATATATTCAAGGCATTATTATAATGTATATTTGATGGCTTGGATCTATTGTAATAATGACCTACCCAATAATACACCAAATACACCTTTGTACTAAGTACTACTAGGAATTGAGTGGCTATGTGTGCTGGTCTAACCTATAATGAAAGTAAAATCTCTCTAGTGGAGCTCTAAATGTTGAAAATGAAACCACTAATGACTATATCCATGGGGAATATATTCCACTATATGTATCTTAAGTATTGTAATAGTGTCATGGTGTACATGCTTATTCTTAAACCATTGACAACCATAACACTATGAATAGGATGGTCATCTATATATGCTCATATGAAGAGCACATGTAAATATGTGTCATCATCCACAATATCCTACTATAAAAATGTGATAAGTGGTTTAGGTGGAGTTATAGTGTGATACATGCCAATAATTTTATGTAGTAGATGTGTCTCCTCTATAACTATGTGATAGGAATCTAGTGGTGGATGTGCCTAATATGTATAGTGAACACCTAACATGCCCCTACCTCATTTTTTGTATGCTTCAGGAAAGGATTTGAAAATATATTGAGTGCCTTAGCCTCTATTTTTTTGTTTTGGTGCCTCTATGGGTGTTCTCACAATAATAATATTAGCCTCAACGAGATCTTGTATCTTGTGCTTTGGGTTAATGAATCTATTTGTCATGTGACCTAGTGCCCTATAATACTCATAGAATAAATTTGAATCATAGATCTTTAGATGAGGCTGTGTCATATCAAAATCTTAAATGGGAGGAATATATATTACATTACATTACAAAATTTGTTGTAAAACTTATGTTGATGACTCTAGAATATTAGTGAAGACTATGCACTGAGGAGTGGATAAAACCAATATGGGAGAAGGCTCAGAAATGACATTAACTGTGGAATTTTTATCATTTTTTTCTTTGGTCCTTACCTTATATGTAGGTTTATTTTTACTCTTAATATTTTATTTATATCCATTTTTGTACTTTAATTTTCCAATTAATAAGAGCTCGACCTCTTTTTCCTTGATTGTGTGGCACATATCAATAAATGTGGGAAACTTCTTAAATAAGATAGATTAATGTAGTGTTGGTAATAGACTCTATTTAAATACATATTTAATCTCTTTATCTTCCATTGGGATAATCAATTTAGATAAATTTATCTTGTTTCATAAGATATAATCCATGATAGGCTCATTTTAATTTTGCTTTAACTATGACACTTGTGCATATGATATCGTATCACTGATGTTGATAGATAAGTTTGCTAGGAAGATATTAGATAAATCATTGAATTCCATGATAGATTTATTTGACAAATTCATAGAAACATTATAGGGCTTAATCCTTGAGACTATATGTAATTTACTTTGTAATAATCCAATTGCTAGACACATAGTCTAAGCATGCTATGTGAAAGGCTCTAAGGTGATGCTTTGGGTCACCCTTGCCATTATATAGTGTGATATTGGGTGCCATGAAACCATATGTCAAAGTATTTACTACTATGTGATATGCCAAAGGTATATGCAAGAGAATGTTGGAATTCAAGGTATGTGATGGCCTAGTTTTTCCCTTATCAAGATGTAACACCTTAGAATACAAAGTAAGAACCTCATAAATAATGGATTTTACATATGGAGTAGAAAAACTAGTCATAAGTAGTGTAGCTATCACTAATGGTTGAATAACAATATCGGGTTGTGTTATCTAAGTTGGTTGTGTTGGCTCCACTAGAGGTGTAATAACATTATTAAATGGAGGGGTTAAAAATTTACCATTGTTTATATTATTATAGATTTACAATATGGCATGTTGTTTTTGTGCATGATCAAGGGTTTATTCCTAAATTATATCTTTGAAGCCTTACAATACCTCATATTTATTCATAATTATGTCATTATCATAAAGTAGAGGTAATGTGTCTTGATTCTCAATGTGGACCTCATCTTGCTCTTGGTTATATTGTTCATCTTCATATGAATTTCCATTGAATTCCACATAATTAGGGTGTGAATTATTCATATATATACTTGTAATAGGTTCATTTTCCTTGTTATAGGTTTCGATAGCAAGAATCTAAATATGCTTTATAGGATTACCACCTAGTCTAGCACTTCTTCTTAATGTAAGAGATAGCTCTTTTAGATGGAATATAGTAAATAAATTTAAATATAGCAACTAAAATATAATGTATGAATTCTAAAAAATTAATAATATAGAATTAAATAGGAGAAAAAATAATAGAAAACCTAAGAGCATCTAAGGATAGGATTTTTGAATCTAGGGTTGCTTTGAACAAATTTAAATTATATATAAAATAAATTGAAATCCTAATGTGAAATTGATTTAGATTAGTTAGGCTATCTAAAATAATCATAAAAATCAAAATTAGGCAACCCTAAATTATTACACAAAAAATTGGACTAATGAAAGTCAGGTTTTGAAGCAATATTTGAAATAAGATGGGTTCACAAATGATTTAACCTTTTAGGGTTTAACTATGAAAATCCTATATTTAAATTAAAGTGTTGAAATGTCTAAATTAGTTAAATAAATTATAATAATTAATCATTTATTTATTATGGTATTTGACCTTATTTGACTTTCTAAAAACATCAATAAATAGGCATAAATATTGATTTATATGAAAAATGACTATCATGGATGATCTAGGTTATGGATATTTATGAGTGTTGTCAATAGGACTTTGGAGCCTTATTTACTCACTAGATAGTAGCGCCCCATATGGATAGTAGTTCCATATTGTTTTAGTATCCTCAAAGTGGAAATAGTGTCCCCTTTGTGAGACTATTCTTATTTTTTGTTTGTACCTACACCTATGTTTTTAGGTATGTTCCTTCTCACACAAAACTTGGAGATCTATATTTTGCCTGGAAAACTTGATTTAGTGTGAAAAACCTAATCCTAATTTAAATTATGGAATTATTATTAATTGTGTGTTCATTAGTCAGATAGGCTAGACATCCTCAACACCCCAATGTGAAGAGAGTTGCATACATACCAATAATTTGAAGAGGGATCAAGCCCGATGTATTTCTTCCACTTAGTGATTGATCAAAGTGCAAGTGAATGATAGGATGAAAGTGGACTTGGATTCATTTAATGTTCTTGAGCTTTGAAATATTTGAAAATTGGGCTTAGGTTTGGTGTAGATGGTATTATTCAAAATTAGGGTAGAATTAGGGATTAAATACCTTAATTTTTCTCAACTTATCTTTGGTTTGAATGTGATTTTGCATTTATTTTCCATCTAGTGAATATAGGTCAATTATACTTGTATTTATAGACTTCTAAAGCTTGTGTGGATAATAAAATGTGATTAAGCCAACCTTAGGAGGGTAACACATTTGAAAAAGTATTTTTTTGGGAAGATATAGGGATAAGTATATTAGCACCTAGTTGGGGATAGTAACACCTAGTTGGGGACACTAGAACCATGCGGTTATAGTATCCCAAATGTGGTGCTAATGTCAAGTTTGGTTGGGATCTAAGAAGACAATTTTGGGACTATATTTTATCTAATTGTGGGTGATTTTGGTCTTCTCAATGATTTAAAAAGTGTGTCTAAGGATCTTAGATAGGTATAGGGATAAACTAAGAATAGGGAAACTAAAGAAACACTCTTAGAATACAATTACCACTTTTAGGTGATTACACTCACACATGGTTGAAAAGGTTAATTTTTTTGGTCAAAACTTGACCAGATATGAATAAGAGTAAGATGATGATTGCATTTAATGAATTTCCATAGTTAGGAAACATTGATGTGGTTTAGAATATGCATGTGATGTGTGTTGATGAATCATCACATTACAATGATTTTTAGGCTTAACTTTCATTATTTATAAGAAGTCACTCCAATGTCCATTTAGAAATGAAAGTGGCCAAAAAGGTGTGTCTACCATTATCCCACAAATAAAATACCACCAAAACTAACATATCATCTCAAAATAATAATCTCACTCAAGGTTCATAATGGATTACTTTCGACTATTATAAATTTGATTTGAATAAAAAGAGGGAGAAGAAGTGTTTGAATTCAAAGAACCTAAATAATATGAACTCAAGTGAGATTTTGAAGAGGAATATCAAATTAAAAATTCATACGAAGCTAAACAAGAGGAACCAAAAGTTTCATAACTAGAAATTCCAACCTTAAGAAGATAAAATCACATAATAAGGATACCAAATTGGTATAGTCCTCTTTATTTTCATTATGCATTATTTTTATTCATTTTATTGTTAATAATGAAGACCAAAAAAATGTAAGGGGGAATTTTACCTCAAAATAAACTAATTATTGAAATAATATTATGGAGTAATAAATGGAATCCTTAGATAAAAACCAAACATGGGACTTGGTGAAATTACCTCCTGGAAAAAATCATGTTGGCTACAAATGGGTAATTAATAATAATTAAAATGAAGATGTGGGAATGGAGAAGAATAAATCTAACTTGGTATAAAATGGATTCTCTTAGGTAGATGAAATTTATTTTGGTAAGATTTTTTCTCATGTTTTTAAATTACATTGAATTTGATTTGTTCTAGCTATTGTTGTTGGTTTCAATTTGTAAATATAATATATGGATGTAAAGATAGATTTTATATATGGTGAGATTGAGGATAAAATATACATGATGTAGCCAAAAAATACTTAAGATAAAATGGAAAGGAAGATATGATGTGTAAGCTAAAAAATATTTTATATGGCTTAAATAAATCACCAAAAATGTTGAACCAAATTTTTTACATGTGTGTGTTAGGACTTGGTCATAGAAGAAGCAAAGTTGATCTTTGTGTTTAATTTAAATTAGAAGATAAAAAGTTTATTATCATAGTATTTTATATGGATTAAAGTTTATTAATTAGTATTAATAAATAATATATTATCCAAATTAATTATCAATTATCATCTCAATTTTATATAAAAGATCTTGGTGTTGTAAAATATATTTTGGGCATAAAAATTAAAGTGGATTGGGTAAACATGAAGCTAAATTTAAATTAGAGGAATTACATTGAGATGGTATTAAATTTTTTTAAGATACAAGAAACTACACCCATAAATACTTACTTTCCTATTAGTCAAATTTTATCTACTAAACAGTGTTCTAAAATAGAAGAATAAATTATAGACTTATCTGTAGTGCAATATGTTAGTGTTGTTGGAGTTTGATTATGTAATGGTCTATACTAGACCTAACATTATTATTATAATGGGAGTAGTGAGAAGATCTATGGTAAATCTTAGAAAGGAATATTAGACTACAGTAAAGAGGATATTTAGGTATTTTTTCTAGATATTAGACTATGTAATATGCTATTAGGGTAATCTTTGTGAAAGAAAAAAATTGAATATACTTGGTTTTGTGGATTCAAATTGAACTAGAAATCTTTATTTTTGAATATCTACCAATGGGTATATGTCCAAATTATTTTATGTATCTCTAATTTTTATGAGTAAATGAAACACTAGTGTTGTAATATCCACCACAAAGGTTAAGTACATGGTAATTACTCAGACAAGTAAAGAATTAATTTGGCTTCAAAGGATAAATTCGACTAGTGGCTTTGTTCAAAAGGTAATAAGGATAGATTGTGACTCACAAAGTGACATTTTTATAGAAATTAAACCTAATTATCACTCTAAAATAACATATATTGATGTGAAATATCATTTTTAAGGAAAAAGTTGGATGAGAATAATATATTGTTAGAAAATATGGGCACATATGAGAACATTATTATTTCACATATGAAATATGTGAGTAATAATAATTAATTTGGTGCATAATATCAATGGGCATAGTTACCCTTAACTGCTAAATATATGGTTGTGTGGACACCTTTGTAAATTATTCAATAAGTGGGATATTTAGAAAAATATGTTGGATATTTTCCATGATTTACACTTTACTAGAATGTATATTTTTCATGTTTTAAATTTTTGAAACCATATTGGCATGTGTTTTTAGGGTATAAGCCCATGTTTTATATAACCTATAGTTTTGGTATCCATGGAATTTTAATATTTATTGTATGGTTATCTATTGATGTGCCTATATATACTTGAACACATAGTAGGCAAAAAATGGAGGTAAAAATTACATTATTATATTGAAAGATAGTTAAGTTAATACAATAATAAAGGTGGTTATTGTGGTGGGTTATTTACCAAAAGGATTTCCTAGGAGAAATCTTGTGTGCTCTGTAATATTTTTGAGATGATGTTTTTGTTATTTTGTTAGGTTAAGAATTCTATTAGTATTTTTTCTCTCCTTTTAATTTATCACATCTATTTTTCTCTTCAAAACATATAATCAATATTTATATAAAGTGTCTAGAGAAAGATATCTATAGCCATAATCATCAATACCAAATTTATCCATTCACAACATAAATTCATAAGATAAGAACAATTCACTAATGATCTAACCATTCTACAAGTCGTAACCATTTTTCCATTTAATGTTTATACTCCATGGTGAGACAATAGATATTGTCTTACAAACATGTATTAAAAAAATTTCATAGCCATTAATATTTTGTATGGTATCCTGAACTCATTTTTAGATGGGCTCCTAGGTGCTTAAATGTTTCCTACTATAAATGAATTTTGAAAGTTGAGTCATGGTTTGATACAATGGAGGCTATAATACAATGAAATTAGAATATTTTATCAGGAAATGTTTTGTCTATTATGGAACCCATATAGGTATGGACTGAAACACAAAAAAGATCATATCTAGAAAGGTGACCTACTACCATGATAATGATGGATTTACCTCATGATTATGGTAACCCTTCAATAAAATCCATGAAAAGTCAGTCCAAATATGTTTTGATTTGGTTAGTGGTTGAATTATACAAGGTGATACAACTATTTCACCTTGTGGTTTTGATATGTATCACATTATATGACAAACATATTGATATCCTACTTTATTCTAAGCCAAAATTAGTTATGGAAGACTTTTTCATAGGTTTTCATAAAGCCTAAAAGACCCACAAAAAAAGAGGATTAAAACTCATGAAATATATGTTGTTTAAAATATATCCAATAATGAATACATTTTGAACTATATATCACAAAGTTTGGCCATCCCAAGTATAGTGGATTTTTACAACAAGATTAGCAGATAATTAATGAATGAGTTGTTATGTGGGATTATCATGATGTCACTCCTATTGAATATCATGTGTCTTTTCTAAAACGGGAATATATATGGCACATAATCATGCCTATTGTTAAAACTAGATATAAAATTCACCAACTACTAAGTTTTGCTTTAAATATTTATATGTGATCTCATAGTCATATCCCATGAGTTTAGAGATCCATATTTGTTGATTTATGAAAGATACTCATTGATCCAAAAAATATTTGAGACTTTTATGGTTGGTTTTTATGCAAAAGTGTCAGTCAACCAATTAGAGATGCTATTTTTTTATTATATAGAGGATATCCATCATCTCATTTCTCATATGTGGATCATTCCAAATTATTCCCAGTTAGGGTTTTACTAGTGAAAATTGGGGCATCTTTATTACATGATAACAACACCAAGTCATGTGCCATATGCATCACTTTCAATAACATATTTAGTATGTGATAATAGAATCAAGGCTTGTGTCATAGGCATCACTTTTAATAACAAATGGTTTAGATAAATAAGGCATGTAAATACTAGATTAATGTACATCAATTGATTTAGGTAAATATAGGCTTATTTTGATGTCATCGACAATACAAAGGATTATTTATTGAGAATAGTTTTCAATGGGCCAACAATTTTTCTATAATATTTGAAAAAAATGGGTAGTACATTGCTATATTGAGATATCAACCTATAATTTTGAGTGTTTTATGTCTAGGTCATCTTTTCATATCCTTAATTTTGGTAGGGTATACATGAACATCAATTTTTGATATCATATGTCCTAGGTACTCGATCTCATATTTTCCAAAAGAATATTTGGAGTGCTTTCAACATAATTGGTTGTAAAAAATAAGTTTTAAGGTAGTGTTGATGTGTCTCAGGTGATCTTCCCAAGTTATATTATATATTAGAATGTCATCAAAGAAGACTATAATGCACTTCCATAAAAATGGGTATAATAGTTTATTAATTCATCCCTAGATTGTGGAAGTGGCATTGCTTAGACTGAATCAACTCTTAGTGACTATTGTGAGTGTGAAATGTTGGACTAATTGCCTTGATAATGTGGATACATGATATCCAAAACACAAATATAACTTGGATAAAATTTTGGCACTATGGAGTTTATCCATAATCTCATTAATTAATAGAATGGGAAACTTTTCATTATGGTGAGCTTGCTCATTTTTCATAAATCAATATAGATTTCCTAAGGTATATCCTTTTTATGGATGAGTAAAACTAGGGAGGAGTATGGGTTAGTGTTGGATCCAATAATTCCCACTTGCAGGATATCTTGAACCATATTTTTAATCTCTACTTTTTGGAGAAATGAGTAGTAGTATGGATAAATGTTTAGTGGTACACTAACTTAGAGTAATAGGATGTGATATTATTTAGGTATGTAAGGTGGTAAACCAATTAGTTCCTCAAATACTAGTGCGTGCTTGAATAGAATGTTTTGAAATTTGGTTGGTTGGATAGAATCATTTGAATAACTTATGTGAAGAGATAAAAGTTTGGAAATGGTGTGATGGGATATTTTTTTATATAATTTTCCATGTGATGAGATATGATGACATTATTGGAGACTAAAAGGTGGCCTTTCAGTGTGTATTATCGTCCATTCTTAGATAACTACATCAAAATCTCTAAACAAATACACATAATAGGTCTAAGAGTTCATATCCATTGTGTATCAAGAACAACATCACATCAACTAAAATCCAAAATAAACATGTTTATCCTGAGGTTATAGTCTCTTAAAAAAATGTGAACATTTTGACATTTAAATTTTTAGGGAAATGTTCCACCATTGCCAATCATTACCTCAAATCTTGGACAAGGGTGAACAAAATAGTCTACCTATTTATCCAACCAAAGGTTAATGAAATTATGTGTCCTCCCAAAATCAATAAGAATGGTGAGGGTGAATTTATTAAAAAAGAAAAACCTTTACTAAAATTATTTGAGTGGTTACCCATGCCAAGGAGTGCATATAAATTTATGGATGTGATTATGATGGCCCTAGATCTTTAGTTTTTGGCTAAGATTCATATAAATGTTAATAATTATCATCCTCCCATTCATATATATTAGTTCAAGAATAAACATCAACCAAATACATTTTTTTATTAATGCATTTATGGCCTCTAGTCCATTTGTCATCACAATTATAACAAAACCATTTATCATGACATGTGTACATTTTTTATTCCATGAGAATTTTAGTGGGAGTCACTTTGAGAGGGTGTTATAGTAGGATATTGTGAGATGGCTTAGAGGGTTCCAAGTTGGAAAATTGATGTTGTAATGTGAACTTATCTTCTACAAGATTAGATAAGCCTAAAGATTATATCATGGTATTAGGTTTGAACATTTTGAACTTGGCTCAAATCACATCTTTAGTCTATTGATGAAGAAAATTTTGAATGAATCATTAGATATCCCTTCAGTCTTATTTTCTAGTTTCTCAAACTTAGTTTTATACTCTAAAACTATACCATTTTGGAAAAGCTTAGTAAAGTCTCTTATGAAATTATCATAGGCAATGCACCCAAAAAGTACCAACAAGAGCTTGAAAAAATCAACCCAACTTGGTTCTTCATTTGATTTTAGATAGCATTGGTACCATTAAATAGATTTATTTTCCAAATGGAATGAAATAATAGGTACTTTGTCTACTGCATTATGTTATTTATAATTAAATATTGTTTGGCATGATAAATTAATCTACTAGGTTTTGTAAATTCAGAATTTAGAGTGGTATTATTCTAAAGAAAAATATACCATCAAATTTTTGTCCCAAATATTTTTCATCACCCTATTTTGTTCATGGAGGCTAAGTGTTTAGTCATTCAAATTATAAATTTATGAGTCAATTTTTGTTTGAACTTCATCAATGTGATACATCATATTATTGGTCCCTACACAAGTGACAACCATTAGCTAGGGGGTTTAAGGGGTTGAAAAATTAACTCAATTTATATTATAAACTGATCAACTCAATGTAATAATCCCAATGGTATAATTTCCATACAGGTAAATTAAATTAGGAAAATGTTTTTTTGGGATTGAAAGTGGAAATAAATGTATGTGATTTATTTTTGAAAAAATGAAATACCCATTAAAATGATTGTCTCATTGAGAAAATCACAATGGTGTATTTAGCATGTGGGATCTAAGGAAAAAAATTGTCTACTATTTGTTTCCCTCAGTGTAGGTAACTATTTTGGAATATTTTGACCCTTTTGACTGCTATTATTACTATGATTCTATCAATTGAAATAATTTGCTACCCTAGTTATGACTATTGATTGTCATTACTTTTTCTAATAATTCAGAGTCAAGACTATGAGTATAAGAATGCTAAGGTTATAGGGAATGTTACTAAAGGGTGTGTTTGCATTATTATCTTTCAAATATATTGATGTCATTCTTAAAATAGAGTCAACTAAACAAATTTAGAGTACTAACTATGGTGGATAACCATTATGTGGTCCATTATAGCATCTCTAAGGGATGATGTAAGTAACTTATAGGGGATAACCATGTATTGATGCATAATAGAAACATACTATTAATGATTCCTATTGATAGGATGTGAAAACAAATAAGGGGTTTGTTGGGGCCAACACCCCTGCCCTTTTATTTAAAATTGGGGACCCTTGAGAAGTCTTTGTGCCTGAGTTTTGAAGCATCTAAACATTGAAGTCTTTAATAGAATTTGAAGATCATCTACTCTATTAAGGAACATGCTTGTGTGATTTAATCCTCTTGTTTTAGACTAACCCTATAAATAAGGTTATGTGAGTCATTTTGTAGCTTCCATGGAAGATTTAGGGTTCTATCTTCAAAAACATTGGGTGGCCCTTGATTCAAATTCAAATATTGGAGGGAGCCAAGTTGGAAAGAACCAATTAAAAATAATCTATAAACAAGGGGGTTTCATGGGTTTAAGTAATGTTTTCATAAAATAACTCAAAATCTTCTTTGTTTCTTTCCCCTTTCTTTTCCTAAGTTCCTTAAGTCTAATTTGATATAATTCCATGAGATCCCTTTTGACATTACCTAACTTATCCTAGGTCATTAGTACTAAGGCTTGAATAATTATCTTAACCTTAGCATTAATACCTTAGACTAAGTGATTTTATTTATGTCCTTAGGTCTTATGGTTATCTCCCTCACTCTTTGTAGGATCCTACGATCAATGCTTACCCATAGAATTTGATCAGATGGAGCATCCTAACCAAAAGTCTTTAGCTTAAACAATGTGCACCATGATAGATAAGTGATAATCACTTACTCAATGGATTTGATCCAATGTCATGAGGGGCAAGAAATAAAGTCAAAAATAGATTAATGCCTTAAGCATCAAACATGTGGTGACTTAATAATTAAAAGGTAAAAATAAATGGGCCCACCTAATAAAGATGTCTAATTAAATGACTAAGCCCTACAAAAATTAATGGAAATTGATCACTCACTAGATTTTATCTAATATCACAAGATGCCAAATGAATTTTCAAATCCCCAAAATCTTGGCACGTGGCCAGTGCTCAACCAAGGTGACAACTAACAAGAGATACGTATCATGGGAAAAATCTATGAGGGTGTCAAGTGTCATGACTACAAGCCTAGAGACTATTGGGCCAATAAAAGTTGAGGACTAAAATTTAGATCAATAGATCATGCTTTCTCATTGGATTTTATCTAATGACATAAATTGAAAGGAAGCTTTTAAAAGCCAATGACTAGTATTTGAATGACACTTATGAAAATTTATGTGAAAAGCTTAGAATGACTCCACATGGACTCAATGTAAGCATAAAATGTAAAAATCAAAGATCTTATGAACTCAAAAATAGGGTATAAAGTAAACAGTCTCCATCAAATCTAAAACATGTATGAATTTAAAGTGTAAATATACCCTTTTATTAAATATTCAAACCCTAAACCCTCTATAAAAAATGCCTAACTAAATTTAGTTGGTTATATTTCAATTAAGATAACATAATCGTGCTCCCAAAAACAAGTGTTATAGCAAGAACCCTTAGAAATAAAGTGTGGGAAATTTGGTAACATCATAAATAATAGCTAGTAAGGAATAATTGAAGATGGAGGCTAAGCTTTATCTAACCTATGATAATGAAGGAAGGATTTTCAAGGATACAGAGCTGGAATTGGTATCCCTAAACATATATGGAGTGAAGAATTGGTCTAAGTTGTTCTTACTAATAGACAATTTTTAGCCTATATCCCAAGAGGAAAATATGAATGAAATAATTAATTGAAAGAACAATGACCTAGTTATAATTCAAATGGCTTGTCTCCACCATGCCATAGCAAAACTAGAGGTAATACATTGTATTGATGTCCTTGCAAAAATATTTATTCATTATAGGATAGATGGGGAATGGATCATTTAGGAGGTTAGTTCCAAAATCATGGCATAAATCTCTCCTATGGCCTTTTAAACCTATTGCAATCTCATTTTACCCCATCTCAACCTCCCTAACATAAAGAATTGGGCTAATACCACAAACCTTGATTCAATCCTTACACCTTGGTTAATCTAAGGACCTGATGTCTTCAAAGTCCTAGATGGCATGATCCCCATTATCCAATTCAAGGAAGGAATTAGAGTAGCCATGACACTATTGAATCAAGCCTTTGGTGCCCCTTCCACCACATATGTAAACAAAGTCTAGGTTTCCTATGTCCACTTCATGATAGAAGAGAAATTGACCCCTCTAGTAGGATACCTAATTAGCTTCTCTTGGCTAATAAATTCATAGCCATCCAAATATGGACCTTTAAGCAATTTTATATGATGTCCTATTTGTTGGATTCCATTATGGCCTCTATATCCTTCCCTGGCATTATGAACTAATCCCCTAATGGTGGAACCATAATTTCTCACCACTATTCTAAATTATACATATTCAAGTATAAGAATCACATGCAATTCATCTATGATTGTGTTTTCCCAGCCATATATGAATCCATCACATGAATTCCTATGTCAATATTTAATCCTCTTATCAAGAGATAGATAAAAACCATGGGGGATGTATGGTATTATCCATATTATACTATCATTAGGATAGAGGGAATGCTAAACCAACCTTACATGCTACTATTCCATGTCACCAACAAGCTTGCCAAGAAAGAGATTGCCTCCCAAATCACCCAAGGTGTGGACAAGGAATGCAAAGAGAAGAGGAAAGGCCAAATCCACCCCCTTACATTAGATATTGTGAAGTTTATAATCAAATATTGGAAGTAGTTGGAAATCATGGTAACACATAAGAATTCTTTTGATTTCTAATTAGATGACCTTAAAAAGTGGGAGCATAGGGGTAGGGTGGTTAACCACATTAAGGATAGAAAGGTCCCTAAGATTGAATATGAACATAAGCTAGGTGCCAGTGATGACATATATATTGAAGCAAATAATTTTGAATAAGTGCTCTCAAAAATCAAAAGATACAATATTAAGCTAGAATATAGACTGATCAAGGACAACAAGCCTACAAGGGAGAAATGGCAGTTGCATCCCTTGAAATATCATTTGATGCTAGGACCATCTTTGATGAATCATGAGGAAGACTCAACCCTAAGGATAGCCATTTGAACCTCAATCCCACCAAAAAGAGATTCAAGCTAAACAACCTCAGATTGAATAGCCTTAAGATGGAAAGGATAAAGGCAAGGAGAAAGTTAGAGAACTAAGATTGGAAAACATACTTGAGGAAGGTCCCTCACCTATAGAACTCTCAAAATGACACCTTCTCCCATGAAATTTGTTGAAATGATATCTCTTGAGCCAAAATAGACATTAGAGGGTGATTTAATTGATATATAAATGACATATGGATTAGATAGAGAAGGGGATCCCTCTAAAGAAATATGAAAGGAGGTAGTTTTATTAGAAAAGGAGAAAAGGAAAGTAGAGATGGCCTTGGTTCCTATGACTCTAAGGAATAAACATAGGTTGACCTTTACTCACCCTACTAGTGAATTCAACCTCATCAGTGATGAGAATCTAATCCGTGGACCACTTATCCTTGACTGGCTCATCTACGAGAAGTTGCAAAAGATCCCATTCCTCTCTCTTTCATGGGCCTTGACACAAGTTGGCCTAACTAAGCATAATAACATCAAACCATATATCAAAGGCATTGTAAAAAATAAAGAAAATAAAATAATACAAGTTCATCATATTCAAGGGGGACAAAAAATTAACACCCTAAGAACCTATGGTAGTGTAATTATGGAGGTGCATAAGCTCCCAAAGTTTAAGGAACTAGAGGTTAAAGTACAATTTAACCCAGACATAGCAAGATTAGAAAGGATCACCATAAGGATGGCCATGGTTGGTCAATAAGAATTCAACTTTCAAAAGGTGGAACCATTCACAGGGCTGACCCCTATTTGAGGACAACAACTAAGAGAGGTTACCATCCATGAAGAAGACATGGAAAGTTTAATTAAGGGTCAATCACAATAGGCTAGAGCTGGTGTCTAGGGATCAGTATAAATAATTAAGAACCTTAAGAAGGAAAAAGAGAATTTACAAACTCAATCAATTATCTTAGTGTCAGATTCAATGATTAAAATGCTCAAGGAGTCTTTCCATGACATGATCAGAGCACTAAAGTCTATGAAATTAAGGTAAGATGCACTAGAAAACTAGGCTAACTTAGCCAAGGAGCTGGTTACTCAATGGAAAACTTTTGAGGATAAGATTTCCCAACTTCTTAATATTTAGGTTAAGAAGTAAATACCAAATTTTAAAGCCATCAACATGGGGCACCTAAGTGCCATTTTAGGAATTGTTGTAGATAAGGTCCAATCCTTGAGTGCTAGGAATACTAAAATGGAAGAAATTATTGAGGTGGAGAAAGAGCTCATGAGAATAATTGAGAAGCTCCTAATAACTATGCTAAAGGATCCTACATAACTTACTACCCTAGGGATTATTAGTGATGAAGAGTTCCAACATAGAGCCACTTTGGTAACTCAAGAAATCAAGGGTAAAATCAAAGGACAATCAGGGCAAGATAATAGCAAAATATTAGACATGATATTCAATACAAGGGAAAGGATAAATGAATCTAGAAGTATTAAGGAATCTTTGGCTAGGAGTGATAAGGATTTTGATGAGTTGGCTGATCAAGAAGAGGAGTGTATCACAAGACCTACCATAGACTTTGAATTAGTGGATAAACAACATGAATGAGCTATGAGCATCTTTCAACAACAATAGGCCCCACCTCTAATGTCATAATTATGATTTAGCTGAGAGATGGCATATTCTTTTGTAAAGGCACATGCTATTTTGTTAGTGTGATTACCTCTAGGTCAGCCTATTTGTAAAATACATGTGTACCATAGTTTGTTCCAAAGATAACTATCTTTATCTTTATACACCTATATTTTAGACTGATCTATTTACTACATAGAATTTATATAAAGGCATGTATTACCATTTATAAAAGTGAGAAAATTTAGAGCTATTTTTTACCACTTCTAAGTAATTAATACAAAAGATCAAGGATTTCAGCAAGAATTATCTAGATTGATGTGTTTGAATTGCTAAGTTTCTCAATTGCTTGTCTAAGTTTAAATAAGAATAGTTTCTAGAAATACTAAGTTATATCATTAATTATAGACTTGATAACTTGTGTAATGCTAGGTTAGTTGAATTAAATTGAGTTTACTTCATTTTATTTACTCTGCAACAAAGATGTGCATTAAATATCTAGATATGGTGTAAAAATTTAAAAGTAAATCCAATTCTTACTTTTATTATCATCCTATCTTCAAAATTAGGCTTGGTTTGTAGTGAAACATGAGCTTAGGCCACTTTACACTATATTTTAGTTAAGATCATGATTGGTAATTATTTAAACTCTATCAATATGTTCAAAATTAAGGACCAACAATCACCATCTATTTCTTACTCTACACTTTCCTTTTTATATTTATTTAAACAATTCACTTTAGTTTAAAAACATTGTTTATAACCATTTAGTTTAGTCATGGTTTAGATATAGACTGATTCATCAAAATTAGCATCAATATTCATAAAAGAAGGGACCAAGATGGCTCCCAACCATCAAAATTTATAAATATTATGGAATAGTCTACATTGCTTTGTTGTTATTTCACCAAAGACATCCTAATTGCTAAATACCTATAATTCATGCCTTGAATCCAAAGGATCCTAAAATGAGAAGTGTTATTTAAACACTAAGAGTAGCTATGGTATGCTTAGAATAATCAACATGAGAATCTCCATTAGCACTAAAAGGAGGGCCATTGATGCTAATTAGCCTATGATTTTAGATGTCTTTGTATCTTTGTGTAGATCATTGATACCAAGTGTAAAGGTTTGAGGTCTTGGGTGTTACTGACACATCTTTGTGCTTTGTTTAGGAAAATATCATAGTTATTTGATAAATTATTGCTTATTCTAGTAAATATAACTTTAAGTTTATGGATCTATAGTATTTGAATGTGGAAAAACTTATTTTGATTGAAGATCAATTGATCCCTTGTAAATTAGAATACATTCTCAAGCTCAAATTTTTAAAGATCAATTATCTTTACACAATGGGATACATCCTCAAGATACCTTTATGAAAATTTAATGTCCTTTATCAATTATTATGTAAACCTTTAAATAATTAGCCTACGATGCATGTTTGGTCTTTGCTTCTTGTAAAAATTAACTTGGTGTACCATGTTTCAAATAGGGTTTCACATCTTCAAGTTGGAATTGCCTAGGATTCACACTAGATCATGTTTAGAAATGAGAGATCCTTTACTAGAGCTACAAATTCATTGAAGAACTAGGTGTGACAAAGGTAGATGAATACTTTCCAAGTATTTACCCACTTATCCTATTCAAGGGACCTTTGCATTTAAACCACATCTAGGTATGGATTGGATAGGGAGTTCACCCATTAATATATAAGGGGTAGTCTATGATTTACCATGTAATCTTGAGAAATATTTACCCATATTTAATCTTATTGGTATTGTAACTATGGAATAACATCTTAAGTATTTTAAATCTTCTTTGAGATTATTAAATGTCATACATGAGGATGTATCATGCAAACTATTTCCATTTACTTTTAAAGATGCAACATATTAATGGCTTTTCAATTTTCTTAATGACTGCATTACCACCTGGAATGATTTCAACACCATTTTCATTAATCAATTTTGGAAGATTATCAATCCTTATGTCATTTATCATCAATGTACAACCATCAAAAGAGATGTTAGTGAACCTATAAGGTCTCTCAATGCTAGATTAAAAAAAATGTCTAACATTACTATGGAACCTTACAAACCTAATGATGTTATAGCCCTAGAGATATACAAAGACATAGTAGATCTAATGATTTCTATATTTATAAAGAGATATATCCTAGTTATAGATTTATTAGCCCAAGCCTATTCTAAGGTAGTGGTTATCAATGATCAAATGTAACCACAAGGCCACATGACATACTTCATCCCCAATTTTAACCCACAAATGATTTCTCTAAACCATTTTCTAAATAATAACCAAAATAGCCTAGATCTTAATCAAATTCCAAGCATAAATATCCTACATATTGGTTATGTTTATCCTAATCAAAATCTAGGGTTCTTGAGTCACCAAGCTACCAATGGATCTTCTACTAATGATCAAAAGGCCTTAATACCTTCTCCTAGTTTAAACAATAATTAGGTATATAATTTTGAGACCATTAAAATACATAATGAGTCTATATTAAAGATGGTTTAAAAACTTAGCATCAATTTTCTCCAATTGTAAAAGTAAGTTAGTAACACTAGTGAAAATTCTGAAAGGAACTTTACTTTCCAAAAGTTCAATAGACCAAGAAATAGGTTTTATAATGATATATTATACAATAAAAATAAGACTAATGACCCCTCTACTATTAACAAAACCATGGACATTAATTTCAAAGACATTGCTTTGTCTAACTATCGTAGAGTGCATGATATTGCTAAACATGGTGAGATTGATTGCATTGAGTTTTCTAAAGCCATTGAAGCTTTTCAATAAGAAATAGATACATTTGAAATAGTCCCTAACAAGGATATTAATGCAAATACATCTAGACCTAAGCCTTCTGACTAGATCCACATAGTAGAAACCTTTGATTTCCCCTTTCAAGAGGAAAATGAACTAGATAAGATCCCTAAGGAAATCCATGCATTTCAATAATTATTGAAAAAGACTTAACCATTGAGTAACAAAGAGTAGAATAAACCTTTGAACACTTCAACTCTTCCTAATAACTATGGGACCCCTCCTGACACTACTTCAAGGAATGACCCTAGGCCACCCAAAGGAAGTTCCTCCAAGCCTAGTGCTGATTCACCAAGCAAGACTAGATATAATATTGTTGAAGACATGAAGAAAATCAAGGCCAACATCACCTTGAATGAGTTAACACAGATCATAGAATAAAGATATTTATTTTTGGAGTCCTTGAAATTCAATAAAACTCCTAAGATTGATCATGCTAATGTAATGGTACATAAGGTCAAAGTTGAATTCCCCCTTTCTTGCTCATAGTTAAAATGTTTGGTAAGAAATTGCAAAATTAATTCTTAGACTCAAGTACCTCTAAAAACATGATGTCTTTTGGTATATGTAAAAAACTTGGCTTAACCCCCGTCAAGTCTGATAGGATTGTCACCCAATTTGACAAATTGAGGGTAAAGGTAATAAAATAACTTTTGAATGTTCATATATAAATAAATTTTAAACCTAGAATTCAAAAATTTATTAAAATTCAAATGGTTGACATGCTAGATGCCTATGGGATGTTGTTGAGTAGGAATGGACCAAGGCCTTAACTAGGTATATGTCCACTGAGTACTCCCATTTATGGTTACCTTGCAAGGGAGTCCCAAATCAAATTAGAGTTGAGAGGGAACCAAGAATGAAACATATGATAATGGAGTATAATGTTGTAAATGAAAGGGTTAATATAATTGACTCAGACTTATGGGTTTTCACCCTAAAAGCTGATAAGATAGATGATCTAAAGGATAGGGAACCTCTTCTTGGGCTATGAAAATTGATTTTTATGGTGGTAGATGCAAGGATGGATCAGGTGTGGGTATTGTCTTATATGATCCTATAAATAAAAGGTACCATGCCTCTTACAGAATCTAATTACCCTACACCAATAATCTTATTGAATATGAATCTCTCATCCTTGGTTCACAAGTTGATATCAAGAATAAAGCTAAGGAGTTAGTAGTTTTTGGTGATTCTAGATTAGTAGTCAACCAGGTCAAGAATAGCTACCAATGTAATCTCTCATACCTCAATAATTACATGTTTAGAGGTTGGTACTTGATTGAATCTTTTGATGCTTTTAACATCACCTCTATTCTAAGAGAAGAGAACCAAGATACATATGAGCTAGTATCCACTATAACAAATCTCATATGTAATCTAGACTCCCCTAATTTTAGTATTAAATTGGTCTCATGTCCATCAGTTCCTGATAATGTTAATCATTTCCAAGTATTTAATGATGATTGGCAAATACTATATTTATAGACCAATTTTGGGGCATTTGAAAACTGTGTCATTGATGAAGTTGATGAAAATGTAATTGGAGGGAACAAGTTTGATATCAAGGTCATTCAGTTGAATGACAACAAAATCCCTAAAGGGATTATTAGAAAGACTATTTGACTAGGACATACTAGCTAAGGTGTCCAAAATCCCCAAGGTGAGTGGAAAGGATTATAATACTATGGATCTTGGCCTCCAAGAGCAACCCCAACTAGTTAATGTTGTAAAGGCTTGTACAAAAATTTAAAATGAGAAATCCAAAGAACTCCTTACCAAGTACAAGGTGTTATAGTATGGTCCTATGATGACCTAGATATCATTGATCCAAGGGTCATTACCTATACCATACACCTTAAAGAAATTTGTAAATCTTTAAGACAAAAAGAAAGATCAATAAACCCTATGTTGGAACCTATGATCTTCAAGGATGTCAAAAGATTGTTGGATGCTAGGATAGTATTTCTTATAAGACATTTAACTTGGGTGACCAATTTAGTACCAGTTAGGAAGAAGAATGGTGAGATTAGGATTTACATTGATTTCAAAAATTTGAATAGAGCATCAAAGAAGAACAATTATCCCCTCCCTTATATTGATTAGGTAATTCAAACTATTTTAGGTTCAACTATGATGTCCTTCCTAGATGGCTTTTTAGGCTATAACCAGGAATTGATTGACAAAGAAGATAGGATGAAGAAAACCTTCAAAATCAAGTGGGGAACCTTTGATTACAAAAGGATGCCCCTTGGATTGATCAACATTGGATATACCTTTTAAAAAACCATGAACCATGCCTTCTAAGGTATAATTGGTAAGTGCATCATCATTTATATGGATGATTTAATAGATTTCTCTAAAAATAGGGAATATCACTTTATGCACTTACAATAAGTTTTTGAAAGATGTAGAAGGTATGGCATTTCCTTAAGACCTAAGAAAATCATATTTTATATAACTAAAGGAAAACTACTAGGAAATGTTATAACCAAAGATGACATCTCCATAAACCCTGAAAGAGTGGAGGTCATATCCAGAATTGAGATCTAAAATAGTAGCAAGGAACTAAAGTCATTCTTTGGCAAAATAAACTTTGTAAAGAAGTTTATTATGGGTTTTGCAAAAATTGTCAAGCCATTAAATAAAATTATTAAGAAATATGCCAAGGTAATCAAGAATGAATAATCAAAGAAGGCATTCAGTGACATCAAAGAGGCCATTGGCCAAGCCCCAATTCTTATAAGTCCAGATTTCTCAAAAGATTTCTACCTTTACTCTTTTACATCTGACCATACTATGGTTATGGTATTAACTCAAAAATTTGAAGGGTGTGAACACCTAATAACCTTCATGAGTGATAATTTTAATAATGTTAAACTAAACTATTCAATGATTGATAAGCAGGTATATGCATTAGTAAAGGAAATAAAGAAGTATAGGCACTAAATCCTCACAAGTAAAGTGAATGTTATTCTACCTCACCCTATCACTAAGCTTATGTTGATTCAAAATTACATAGGGGAATATTGAGGTAACTAGATGTCATTTTTTCAAGAATATGACTTGGAGATGAAGGTAACAAAGCTAGTAAGGTGCCAAGGTTTGATTCAAATGATTACCAATATTAGCCCTAGACTAAGTATCAAGCAAGTAAGCTAGCATAGTTTTTAAAATAATGAATGATATGATTGAATCATACATTTGATAATCAATGGTACTTGTCTTGAATGTCTATCCAAGCAGCAAAAGAGAGACTTTAGGCTCAAGGCAGCCCATTACCTCATCAAGGATGGAATCTTATATAGAAGGAACTTTGAAGGAATTTACCTGAGATGTGTTTCACAAGAAGAAGCTACCCAAATTATGGTCACCTTTCATGAAAATCTAGGTAATTGACATCCTTCTAGAAGAATGACAACTCAAAAAATCCTAAGGGCTAGTTAATATTAGCCTACTATCTTCAAGGATGATCATAAGCATGTGAGAGAATGACACTCATGTCAAATACTCAACACCAAAGATCCAAAGGTGGATATACCTCTAAAACCAATCATGATTGATAAAAATTTTCATAATGGGGTCTAAAATTTATTGGAGTCATCAACCCTAACTCATCTAAAGGTCAAAAATGCATCTTGACCACCACAAATTATTGCACTAGATGGACTGAGGTAGTGGCCACCAAATAATGTAGGATTGAATAAGTGATCAATTTCATAGATGATAATATATGTACTAGATTTGGGACCCCAATTTCTCTAATATGTGAAAATGGGTATATATTCATCTCAATTGAGATGTCTAAATGGGCTTATGACAATGGTATTACACTTAAGTTTTCCTCCAATCACTATCCCCAAGAGAATGGCATTTTTGAATCTACAAATAAAAATATAATGAAGGAAATCAAGAAGTCTATAGAAGAAAAACATATAACTTGGAATAAACTACTCAAATTTTCACTTTGGGTTGATATAATAAGGATTAAGCAAGCCTTGAAAGCTTCACCTTTTCTTATGGTGTATACACAGGAGCCCATCTTTCCCATCACTTTAAAATTGCCTACATATAAATTTATGTAAGAATACATGGAAGAAAGCCAAGAACATGCCACTTTTATGATGTTAGACATCATTCAGATGGAATATGATAGATAAAAATATTTTGTTGACTTTAGCAGACACTAGGCCATGGTGAAAAGATGGTTTGACAAAAGGTCTAAAGTCAAAGTATTCAGGTAGGGAGACTTAGTCCTCCTTTGGGACAAAGCATTTGAACCCAAAGGTAATCATGTAAAATTCACACCCCTATAGATTGGATGATACCATATTGTCGAGACATTTGGGAATAACACCTTTAAGCTCAAGGATTTATAAGGGGTAGAGTTCATATTGCCTACTAATGGGAAATATATCAAGCATTGATTCTCTGCCACCCCTCTTGGGGTCTTCATAGAGTAAGATGTAAGGTGATTAGATTATAGTAAGTAGGTTATTTTTCTTTGAGAATACTTCCTTTCTTATCCTTGGTGTGTAAATATGTTTGTTCATATTTGTTTGGTTTCCTTATTTTTCTTTCTTCCTTTTGTTATGTGTTGCTTGCTTGCTGTCTTCCTTTATTTTAGGATGTCTTTGGAGACATCCTTGAGCCTAAAAGTTATGAAATGTGCTCAATATGTGTCCCAATTCTAAAGCAAGGTATGAAACATAAACAAAGGAAACCATGGTCCTGGAACCTAAAATTATGATATAGCTTAGAGAAACCAAGTATAGATAGGTAGAGAGAAAATCATTCCATGAAACCTAAGTTATGACCTTAGATCCACACTAGTTATAATATTATTTGAACACAAGGATTGGAGACTTAAATTATTGAGATTATGCATTTAGCTATCACTTAATCAACATCCTTACCTAAGACAAGAGTTGCAGCCCTGAGTGATCCTCCTAAAATAAAATATTTGACCAAATCCTAAACCTTGATATCTTGGTTCCCAACCTTATTGGAAGCATAAAGATCTAAAAATACAAAAAAAAGAGAGAATAAGAATACAAAGAAAAAAATGAAGCTTTCATACAAAGGTGATTTAGGTAACCTCCATCAGGTCTATGGATGCCTGACTGGTAACGCAACAAGGCCATGAGTGGAGCCAAAGGTATCTATATCAAGGTTATTAATGCATGGATGGTAGGAAATCAATTCCCAAGACCTCCCTAAGTAAAACCATGATTCATAATGAATGTTTAGTGCACCCTATGTTAGTATAAATGATTGAAGATATGAAGCTAAGGACTACTTCTTGAACCCTAAGGAAAATATTAAGTGGAATCAAAGCACACACACAACTTAGGTATGTCCTAATGTTTGACCTCAAATCCACAAGTGAAACATTTGTTTCAACCCAATTGGATCTACATGGTAGTTTCTTTGGTCAAGTGGGATGATGACCTCAATGTTTGTCTAAACTCAGAGTTTGGAAGTTCTAACATATTACTATGTTTCCCCCCAAAAGTCACCATTTTTTGGGGCCAACATACCCCACCTTTTATTTAAAATTGGGGACCCTTGAGAAGTCTTTGTGACCAAGTTTTGAAGCATCTAAACATTGAAGTCTTTAATAGAATTTGAAGATCATCCACTCTATTAAGGAACATGCTTTTGTGATTTAATCCTCTTGGTTTAGACAAACCCTGTTAACAAGGTTAAATGGGTCATTTTGTAGCTTCCATGGAAGAATTAGGGTTATATCTTCAAAAACCTTAGGTGGCCCTTGATTCAAATTCAAATATTGGAGGAAGCCAAGTTGGCAGGAACTAATTAAAAAGAATCTATAAACAAGGGGTTTACATGGGTTTAAGTCATGTTTTCATAACATAACTCAAACTCTTATTTGTTTCTTTCCCCTTTCTTTTCCTAAGTTCCTTGGGTCTAATTTGATATAATTTTTTGAGGTCCCTTTTCACATTACCTAACTTAGCAGAAGTCATTAATACTAAGGCCCTAATAATTATCTTGACCTTATCAATAATACCTTATGCCAAATGCTTTTATTTATGTCTTGGGGTCTGACAGTTATCTCCCTTACTCTTTATAGGATCTTACGATCAATGCTTGCTCATAAGATTTGATCAAATGGATAACCCTAGTCAAAAGGCTTTAGCTTAAATAATGTGCACAATAATATATAAATGACAATTTATTGCTCACTATATTTGATATAATAGCATGGGGCATAGGAATAAAATTCAAAAGGAACATAAGGCCTATGTACTAGATGTGTGGTGACTTAATAATCAAAAGGAAAAAATAAAGGGGACCACCTAATAAAGATGTCCGATTAAATGACTAGGCCCCACAAAAAACAACAAAAATCACTCACTCATGGGATTTGATCCAATGACATGAAATGCCCAATGAATTTTAAAAGTTCCAAAAACTCGACACATGGCCAGTGCTTGACTAAGGTGATAACTGATAAGAGATACACAACATGGTAAAAATTTGTGAGGGTGCAAAGTGTCAAGATTACAATCTTAGAGATCACCAAGATAATAAAATCTAAGGACTCAGATTTAGATCAATGGATCATGCTTGATTGTTGGATTTGATCCAACATCATGAATTAAAAATAATATTTAAAAATCCAATAGCTAGTATCTGAATGACACTTATGAAAAGTTCCATGAAAAGCCTAAAATGATGCCACATGGACTCCACATAAGCATAAAAGGTCAAAATCAAAGATCTTTTAAACTCAAAAAAAGGGTATAAAGAAAAAGGTCTCCATCAAATCCAAAACATGCATGAAGTCAAAGTTTGAATATCTCCTACCATTAAAGCTCCAAACCCTATATCATCTATAAAGAAGACCTAATTCAATTCAAATGGTTATAGTTAAATAAAGATAACATAATTGTGCTCCCAAGAATAAGTGTTATAACAAGAACCCTTGGAAATAAAGTCTTAGCAATTTGGTAACATCAAAAATGGTGACTAGTAGACAATAATTGAAGATGGAGGTTGATCTTTATCTAACCGCTAATAATGAAGGAAGGATTTTCAAGGATATAGAGATGGACCTAGTAGCCCTAAAAATCCATGGAGTGAAGAATTGGCCTGAGTTATTCTTCTTGATAGATGAGTTATAACCTATCTCCTAAGAGGAAAAGAGGAATTCCATAATGAATTGAAGGTATGACTTGGTTTTAATTCAAATGGCTAGTCTTCACCATGCCATAATGAAACCAGAGGTAATACACTATATTGATGACCTTACACCCATATTTATTGATTATAGGATAGATGGAGAATGGATCATTTAGGAGGGTAGTTATTAAATTGTGGCATACATCTCTCCTATGGCCTTTGAAACCTATTACAAGACCCCTTACCCCATTTCAACCTCCCTAACATAAGGAACTGGGATAACACCATAGACCTTGATTCAGTCCTCACACCCTAGTTAATCCAAGGACGTGATGTCTTCAAAGCCCTATATGATATGATCCCTATTGTCTAATTCAAGGAAGGCATTATATTAGCCATGACGCTACTGAATCAAGCCTTTGGTTCCCTTTCCACTACATATGTAAACAAAGTCTGGGTGTCCTATGTCTACTTCATGATAGAAGAGAAATTGACCCCTCTAGTAGGATACCTAATTAGATTCTTCTTGGCTAAGTAATTTATAGCCATTAAAAGATGAAAATCTAATCAATTATATATGATGTCTTATCTATTGGATTCCATTTTGGCCTCTATATTCTTCCTTGACATTAGGAGCTAGTCCCCTGATGGTAGAACCACAATTTCTCACCACTATTCTAAGTTATACATATTCAAGTATAGGAACCACATATGATTCATCTATGATTATGTTTGCCCAACCATATATCAAGCCATCATAGGAATTCCTATGTTTAGATTGCATCCCCTTATCAAGAGATAAATATAAGCCATGGGGGATGTATGGTATTATCAATATTACGCTATCATTAGGATAGAGGGAATCTTAAACCAACCTTACAAGCTACCAGTCCATGTCCCCAATAAGCTTTCAAAGCAATATATTACCTCCCAAATCACCCAAGGTGTGGACAAGGCATGCAAAGAGAAGAGGAAAGGACAAATCCACCACCCCCTCCCATTGGATATTGTGAAGATTATAATTAAATATTGGAAGCAATTGGAAATTATGGTAACACATAGGAATTATTTTGATTTACAATTAGATGACCTTAAAATGTGGGACCTTAGGGTTAGGTTGGTTGACCACATTAAGGATATAAAGTTCCCTAAGATTAAATATGAACATAACCTAAGTGTCAGTGATGACATCTATATTAGAGCAAAGAATTTTGAAGAAGTGCTATCCAAAATCAAAATCTATAATATTAAGTTATAATGTAGATTGAATAAGGAAAACAAGCCTATAGGGGAGAAATGGTAGTTACATCCCTTATAATATCATTTGTTTCTAGGACCATCTAGGGCCACTCATGGGGAGCCATCTAATCAAGGACAACCATTTGAACCTCAACCCCACCAATAGGAGCCTCAAACTGAATAAACCTCAGACTAAACAACTTCAAAATGGAATGGATAAAGGTAAGGAAAAATTTGGAGAACCAAGATTGTAACATAGACTCAAGGAAGGTTCTTCACCTATATAACTTCCACAAAGGCCACCTTCTCCCATGGAATTTGTTGACATGATAGCTCTTGAGCCATAACAAATATTAGATGGTGATCTCATTGATATAGCAGTAACATATGGCTTAGATAGAGAAGAGGATCCCACTAAAGAAGTAGGAAAGGAGCTCATTCTATTGGAAAAGGAGAAAAGGAAATAAAATATATCCTTGGTTCTTATGACTCCAAAGAAGAAGCCTAGTTTGACCTTTACTCACCCTACTAGTGAATTCAACCTCTTCAATGATGAGAATTCAATCCATGGACCACTCATCCCTAACTAGTTCATCTATGAGAAGTTACAGAAGATCCCGTCCCTCTCTCTTTCATGGGCCTTAACACAAGTTGGCTTGAGTGATCATGATAACATCAAACCATGGATCAAGGACATAGGAAAAAAATAAGAAGAGAGAAGAATACAATTTCATCATATTTAGGGGGGATATAAAATTGACACGCTAATAACCTCTAGTAGTACAAGCACAGAGGTGCTTTAGATCCTAAAGTTCAAGTAACTAAAGTTTAAAGTCCAATTTTAACCTAGACATAACATGATTAGAAAGGATCACCATTAGGATGGCCATGGTTGGTCAAGAAGAATTCACCTTTCAAAAGGTGTAACCATTCATAGGGATAATCCCTATTAGAGGATAACAACTTGGAGATGTTCCCATCCATGAAGAAGATGTTGAAATTCTAATTGAGGCTCAATATCAATAGGATAGATCGAGTGTCTAGGGATTAATAAAAATAATTAAGAACCTTAAGAAGGAAAAAGAGAATTTGCAAATTCAAGTAATTCTTTTAGTGCTAGATTCAATGATTAAATTACTTGATGAGTCATTCCATGACATGTTTAGAGCACTAAATTCTATGAAATTAAGGCAAGATGCATTTTTAAACTAGGTCACCTTAGCTAAGGAGTTGGTTACTCAATGGCAAACTTTTAATGATAAGATTTCCCAAATTATTAATATTTAGGTTAAGAAGCAAATACCAAATTTTAAAGCCATCAGCATGGGACACCTAAGTGCCATTTTAGGAATTATTGTAGATAAGGTCCAAGCATTGAGTCTTGGCATGCTAAAATATAATAACTTATTGAGGAGGAGAAAGAGATCATGAGCACAATTGAGAAGATCCTAGGAACTATGCTTAAGGATCTTGCATAGCCCATTGCCCTTGGGATTATTAGTGATGAAGAGTTATAGCACAAAGCTACTTTGGTGATTCAAGAAATCAAGGGTAAAATCCAAGGACAATTAAGGCAAGATAATAGTAGAATATTAAACATGATATACAATGTAGGGGTAAGGATTAATGAATCTAGAATTATTAAAGAAGCTTTGGCTAGGAATGACAAGGATTTTGATGAGTTGGATGATTAAGAAGAGGATCATATCACAAGACCTGCCATAGACTTGGGAATAGTGGATGAACAACATGAATGATCTATGAGAATATTTTAATAGTAAAGGGCCCCACCTCCAACATCCTAATTATGGTTTACGTGAGAGATGACATATTATTTTATAAGGGCATGCACTAGTTTTTTAGCATGATTGCCTTTAGGTTATCCTATTTGTAAAAGACACGTTTATCATAGTTTTTTATAAAGATAACTATCTTTATCTTTGTACACCTATATTTTAGACTGATCGGTATACTACCTAGCTTTTCTATAAAGGCATGTATTAACATTTATAAAAGGGAGAAAACTCTGAGCTATTTTTGTACCACTTCTAAGAAATTAATATAAAATATCAAGGAATTTAGTAGGAATTATATGTGTTGATGTGTTTTAATTTCTAGTTTCTCAATTGCTTGTCTAATTTTGAATATGAATAGTTTCTAGAAATACTGAGTTTGATCATCAATTACAAGATTGCTAACTTGTGTAATGCTAGGTTATTTGAATGAAATTGAGTTTAATTCATTTTATTTGCTCTACAACAATATGTGCATTATCTATCTATATGTGGTATACAAATTTAAAAGTAAATCCAATTCTTACTTTTATTATCATCATATCTTCAAAATTAGGCTTGTTTTATAGTGAAATATGAGATTAGGCTAATTTACACTATACATTGGTTAAGATCATACTTGATAATTCTTGAAACTCTATTAATATGTTCACAATCAAGGATCAATAATCACCATCTCTTTTTAACTCTACCATTTCCTTTTTCTCTATTTTTAAACAATTCACTTTAGTTTAAAAACATTATTCATAACCATTTAATTTAGTCATAATTCAGATCTAGATCAATTTGTCATAATTAGCATCAATATTCATAAAATAAGGCACCAATATGACTCCTAACCATCAAAATTTATAAATATTATGGAACTATCTATGGTGTTTTGATGTTATTTCATCACAGGCATCCTAATTTCTCTAAAACTCATGCCTTGAATCCAAAGGATCCTAAAATGATAAGTGTTATTTAAACACTAAGATCACATGTGGTACATTTATAAGCATCAATAGGGTATTATTATATAATTAAAGGTATGTGGAAGCACAAATCTATACATAATGTAGTCTAATATCTTGTGTATTGGTGCATAAACCCTCACTCCATGGATCCTAGAAAAACTAAAATCTACTTAGCCTAAAATGATATCTCTTTGTTAGTTTTAAAAAAACTATAACATAGTTTATACCTAAGGGAGAGTGTGAAAAGAATTTAAAAAATGGGTATATCTCAAGTAAAATATTAGTGCCACCATTCTTTTACCACTTTATAATCAACAAGATCCAATTTGGGTGAGGTGAGAAAATACAATAGACATAAATAGATAGCCTTAAATAGTTGAAGATACTAAATAAAAATTCCTTAGAAAGATATATGATTGAATATGTTAATATCCTTCTTGAAATAGATTAGAATTATATTACATATATGTAGAAATAAAAACATGAAATGGAAAATGAATATCTATGTTAAAATAGTGTAAAATTACATTACAAATTTTATCAGCCACTTTGATGATGTAACCTCCTTAATCAAGCTCAATTAAATTTAAATTTTGGGTTTTTTCTCACTAGTTATATACTCCTATTTTTACTAGTTATTCATGAACTAACTACTACTTCCCATGAATGTGGAATTATGAAAATGGCCTCAAGATACATATAACAAAGAATATGTGTTTTTAGCTTTGCATTAAAGTTATCAATTATAATAAAATGGTTAGAATGACAGTTCCTTAAAAAAATTATCGAAAGGGTTTCCTAGGTGAAATATTATGTATTGTGTAATCTTTTGTGGATGCATTTTTTATTTTTATAGCTGAAGGATTCTATTAATATTTTGTCTCTTTTTATTTTATCATGTCTATTTTTCTATTCAAAATATATTATCAACAATTCCATAAAGTGTCTAAAATAAGATATTTTTAGCCATAACAATCATTACCAAACTCATCCATTCATAACATAAATACATAGGATAAACCCCACACCCATGATCTGTTAAATAAATGTAATATAAAAGAAAAACAACCACATCTCTAAAGTCTACTAAGTAACTATATGAGATCCTAGTAAGGGAACCAAAATTTTATTTATTATATAATGGTATTCATGTGCATATAAAATTTTAGCTAAAATTTTATATGCACATGAATACCATTATATAATAAATAAAATACCACCAAAACTAGCATATCATTTCCAAATGATAATATCACTCATGGTTCATAATGAATTACTTCCCATTATTATAGATTTAGTTTAAAGAAGAAGAGGGATAATAAGTCTTATAATTTTAATAAACTACAAAATATGAACCAAACCAAGACTTTGAATATGAATATTTAGATGAAGCTGAAGAGGGGGAACAAAAATATGCAAAACTATAAACTCCTTGAGAAGATTAGATCAAGCAATAAGGACACTAGATAAGTATAGTCCTTCTAATTTATGTTCTACATTCATTTTATCAAATTTAGTTGTTATTTATGAATACGCCAAGACTGTAAATGAGGATTTAACCTCAAAATAAACTAAGTCTTAGAATAAGGCTATGGAGTATGAAATGGAGTCCTTAAAAAAAAATAAAAAAATTGGACTTGGTGAAAGTGCCTCCTGAAAGAAAAAAATTTCATTGTAAATGAGTATTTATGAACAAGTATAATGCATATGAAATAATTGATAATTATAAATCTCACCTAGTATAAAATAGATTCTCTCAGGTAGAGGGAACTTATTTTGGTAATATTTTTTCTCCTACTTCTAAATTATATTCTTTTATATTTATTCTATCTGTTATTGTTACTTTTGATCTGTAAATAGAAGATATGGATGAAAATATAGCTTTTATACATGGTTGGATAGAGGAGGAAATCTACATGACATAGCCAAAAACTTTGATATAAATTAAAAAAATGAGTTTGTTTGCATGCTATAAAATTCTTTGTATGGCTTTATGCAATCACCAAGCATTTGGAACTATAAATTTTATAGGTATGTGTTGGGAATTGGGATTGGAAGAAGTAAAGTAGATCCCTATATTTATTTAAAATGTGGAGGTGAAATTTTTATTATCATATTATTGTATGTAGATAACATGTTGTTAATTGGTAATAATAAGGAAACAATAAGCCAAATTAAGTCTCAATTTGGTATGAAGTATCTTGGTGCACCAAAATATATTTTAGGCATGGAAATTAAAAGGGATCGATAAACAATTTTTTTTGTTAAATATAATGAATTACATTGAGATGATACTATAAAGGTTTAATATGTAGGAAATAAAATATGTCAATACTCTATTTCCTATTGGTTAAAATTTATCTACTAAATAATTACCTAAAATACAAGAATAAATTGAGGATATGTATCTTTTTATGTGTACCATTACTGTTGTTAGTTTGATCTATGCAATGGTCTATACCAGACCTGACATTAATCATAAAATGGAAGTAGTGAGAAATTTTATGTCAAACTTGGGAAATGAACATTAGACTATGGTAAAGAGGATCTTCAAGTATTTGTGTGAGATATCATACTATGTAAACTACTATTAGGGTAATCCTAATGAAGGGTTTTATTATTATTGGTGAAGGAATATTTTTGAATAGGGACTTAAAATTTTTACAATAACCTAGCAAACTTGGCCAAGAAATATAGAATAAATATTAAATTATACCAAAAAAGATAAATAAAACATATAAATAATGACTACATTTCTAAAAAATAACAACTAAATAGCTAAAAAGTAGAAGAAACATGGATAATCCACCATTCATAATAAAAGTATCTAACACATCAATCATTTTTCCCTCCAAGGGCCTTTTGCGAATTGTCCATCATGTTATTTAAGGTCACCTTCATGTGTTCCATCCCTTGATGTTCCAAGTATCCATCATTATCATTCATTGATCCTTTAGCCTTATTTTCTATCCTAATCAAACTCTCAGCTTCTTTCTTCCTCTTAATTTTTTTCTTAGCCCTTCTATGTGAGATAAACAATTATGAATAGCCACTTTATTAAATTTAACAATAATTTTTTTTCCTTAATAGTCTTGATATATTTCTCCATAATAGTCTCATTTTATTTTTCCATAACGTTAAATTTCTCCTTCATTTTCTTCACCTATAAAAACACCTCCTTCAATTCATATTTTATACAAATAACATCTTACTCTACATATGTCTCCTGATGACATCCTTCATATAATTATAGTCCTCTAAGAACCATATTAGGAGAGATTTATTAATATAAAGTTCTTTAGCCATCACCTTCCACTTACTCTACCCCTTAAGCTCCTAAAAAATTACATCAAAATCCTCTCTTAACTTTTTCTTTCCTTTATTCATTTCAATTATTTCATCTAAGCTTCATAGATATTAGGCCTATGACCACATTTCAATTATTTCATTAGGATGGCTAAATATTACACTTTTCTCATCTCCACCTTTCTTCATATCCCCTTTATAATTATTTATAACCTCATTGACAAGTTGTTTCTCCTTAATGTGCTTCTAATAATCCTATCACTCAATACCTTATCCACACTTTGAGAATAATCTATACTATCCATATAAGTTGGACTTATGTTCATGGACCTAGTATGCTTGTAAATTAGAAAAATGATAGCTTGGTGTAAAAGAAATATCTTTTTAACCTTATTGACATATTAAAACTTCCTTAAAGGGTAATAAACTTCATAATCCAATCTAAAACTTCACCATAAATATGATGTAATGAATCCCTTAGGTAACTACCTTGAAATTCAATTAGTTCCTCTTCTCCCATCAATAAATATACCTTTTCCTCCTTTTACTCTCTATTTATGTTTTAAAATTTTAGGTCTTCCATTTTCAAGCCCATAACTTGAGAAATGAGATCCTCTATAATCTCAATGTTTATCCCCTTAATCTCTACCTCTCTATTATTCCATATGTTGGAAAACATCTTGGAAATATGTGGATCATACCCATCAATATTATATATGAAATTGGTTAACCCACCTTCTTGAAGAATCTCTCACAGCTCAACATTATTCATTAGATCTATTTTTGATTAAGGATATACCATACATATATCTCCAAAAATATTCATAGATATATAATTGATACAATCTTTAAATAGGCATAAAGACCAACTCTACATCTACCAACAAATAAATCCCATATTATTACCACCTTAACATGCTTCCAATTTCAATCATTATACCACTTCAACCAATTAATCATGGCATAAATATGATAGATATCCTTACTCCCATAAGTAAATCTATGGCCTTCCCAAATCTCCTTATGATAAAAATTATTCAACTTACCTTTCTTCATGATGATAATACTAAGCCAATAAACCAAATAAACAAACAAATTGAAATGGATCCCATCCTCCCTTATATAAATTTTCACCATAATCCTAATGTTATTGATCAAGATCCTCCTTATATATTTTTTCCAAAATACTATTAGATAATTCTTGTTTTGTGATCCACTTAGTTAAGTTTTAGGAGACTACCCCCAAGTTAGAAAACTACTCTGGATATGGTTACCTTCCCTAAGCACATGCTAAATACAAACCAATTCAAAGTAACCTAAAATATTATATGCCTCTTCCATTATATGTTTAATATTGTGATTGGATTCATACTTATTATAAATATAGTTAACAATATTGAGGTATTCCCTTTAATAAAAAATTGAATCACTTCCACTTCTTTAGCTTATTATAATCCCCAAAGTTCCACAAAATCTTTTGTCCAATGATTGGTTTGAATGACCATGTTTCTTGCATAAGCCACCATAACCTCTCCCTTATTATCCCTAAGGATACCCCCTACTTGATAACCCTATATTTCCTTTGGAATACCTATCAAAATTTAGTTTGACCCATCTATGAGATGGGACATGGCATTTCAAACTCAACATGAAAACCCTTCTATGATCAACTATTGACCTTTTCTCATTAACAAACTGCCAAATTATTGCCACTTCAATCTCAAAATCACTAAAAAGATAATTTTTAAAAGTAATAATGATCCTAAAATTATCCATTAAAATATATTTCATTATACTATATTTCCTTTTACTATAAGTCTTACAATATCTAAAAATTCTATTATTACTCTCTTTCTAAAGACCCTACAAAATATGAGGAAGAGATAATTGCCATAGTTTTTTCAAGTAGTTATTCTTGAAAGGATCCTTCCAAAAATTCCACAAAATAATCAATGAACAATATTAAACCCAAAAAGTCTAAAAATTTACCAAAATACTACCCCATATTTTAAAATCAAATGGATATTCTAACATTAAATGATTGATAGACTTTTCCTCAAACTCAAACAATAGACATCTATTGATGAGCATCATACTTCTCTTATTGATATCATCCATAGTAATAATTTTATTTTGAATAGTCAGCTAAAGAAAGATGTTAACTTTCAAGATTATTTCTTTTATCCATAGTTTTCCCCCAAAAAAATCCACTTTGAGTAACCTCAATCACTATATTGTAACCAGATTTGACATTGTAATGGTTGTCAAGAGAATCATTCCACACCAACTTATCCTCTTCACATATATTTGTAATGTGGATCCCTCTAAGTAAAGTATTTAAATAAGATAAAATATTTTACCTTCATCATCCAAGTCTTCCACCCTTAGTTGTTTCACTCTCTCATTTCTCTCTAAAACTTGAATATTGTCCTCCACATGAAACCCATACTCCCTTTGAATGGGTAAAATAATATGGTGACAAAGTTTTAAATCCATAATTAGATAGTATATCACCCAAAATTCCTCCAAAAATTTGAATTTATCCCCATTTCCAACTTTCCATTTAAAACCCTTAACTAAGATTTACCTACTATTGACTAAGAACTTCACAAAACAAGAGCCTCTAATGAACTAATATTCATAAAATAAATTAACCACCTTTATTATAAATATTTAAGTTTTAGGATATCTATCCATTGATTTTATTCTATAATAAACCTCTAGATCAACTTATCCACAAGGTATTTATTCATATACTTCATCTTTATGATCCCAATCCCACATAATTTCTTTGGAAGGCAAACCTTATCCTAAGACACTAGTAGGAATATAATTTCTCTTCTAAACCTAACCATAAAACCCTTTTTTGAATATTTTCAATTTTATCCATTATTAACTTGGTAAATTTGAAAATGGACATTAAATACATAAGTAAACTCTATAAAGTGCTTTTAATAAGCATCAATTTACATATTTGGGAAAGAAACAAACCTTTCCACCCAATAAGATTCCTTTGAAATCTATCCAACAAAGAATTTCAGGCTTATTGTGGCATATTACCACTAAATAGTGGTATCCCCAATATAGTTTTTATTTATTATCCCATAATATGAGTTATTTTATGTTGCCTTGCCTATAAGGTATAAAAAATGAGATTTTGTCAAATTTAATTTTTTTTTAAAATCCTCCTAATAATTTTTGATGATTTATTCAAGTTCCTTAGCTTCCTTTATGGAAGAATCCACTAGAACAATTGTATCATAAACAAATTACTATATAGAGGTGGTATCCACCTCATAAAAAATCCTAAAACCTTTGATTTCACCATGTATTATAGTTTCTTCCTAATATATACTCAAAATTTTAGCTATTATTATAAATATAAAAGGGGGAAAAGGATCCCCTTTTCTAATACATACAAATAAACATTCAAGCACACCACTGATCATTACTAAAAACATAGTAGTAGAAATGTATGTATGAATTAACCTTATAACATTTTTATAGAAACCAAATTATATAAATACTATATCCAAGAAATTTCAATCAACTTGTTCATAGGATTTATTCATATCAAGATTAAATTCTTATCCAAGATTAAATTATAGAAATACTATATCCAAGAAATTCCAATCAACTTGCTTGATTACTTATCCATTGAATTCATGGTCAATCTAAAAACCCTCATGACCATCTTAGGTTGGAATAAATAATAAGATAATTGATATTAAGTGAAGGACCCACCCCTAGACTTTATCCAATCTAAAAACCTTCATGACCATCTCCATCTCCCTTTCCGACTCAGAATACATGTTTAAAAAGTCCCCACGCTACATGATTCCCATATAATCTCAAAGTGAACCAATTAATCTAATCTTGATGAAATAAAATCATTGAATATTCAATGTTTTTTACATTTAAACTATACTAGAGATCTTGATTATTGAAGATATACTAGTGCGTATGTGTTCAACTTGTCATGTGGAGCAATAAGTTGGATGAGAAATTGGAAAACTAATGTTGTGATATCCACCATAGAGGATATGTACATAGAATTTACTCAAGTAATTAATGAATTGGTCTATATTCAAAGGTTAAGTTACTTATTGGGTTATTCAAAAGGCTATAAGGATAGATTATGACTCTCAAAATATAATTTTTATAGAAAGGAACCCTAAGTATCACTCTAAAACAAAATACATTGATTTATAATACCATTTAATAATGGAAATGGTGGAGGAGGATAATTTATTGTTATAAAAGGTCAACACATGTGTGAATTTTTTTGATTCACTAACAAAGGCTTTGAGTATTAAAAAAATGGTGTAGAAAATCAATTGGCATAACTACCCTCAGATACTAAACATATGGCCACATGGCCCCTTATTTAAGTTATTCAAAAAGTGTGAGTTTTTTGGAAATGTTCTATATATTTTACATGATGTACACTCTACTAGACTATACATTTTCTATGTCGTAAATTTATTAGACCACATTTTCATGTATTTGGGTGAATTTAGACTATGTTTTATATAGTCTATAGTTTTGGTACCCATGATATTTTGGTACCAATTTTATGGTTACTTATTGATGTGAATATATATAATCACACATATATTAGGTGTTAAGTATAACTAGCAAGTACATTATTTTATTACAATATGGTTTAGTTAATATAATACTAAATGAGGTTACTATGTTAGGTTTTTTTCCCAAAAGGGTCTCCTAGGTGAAATCTTGTGTTTATGTCATTTTTATTATTATATTAATTTAAGGATTATTTTAGTATTTATTCTCTCATGTAATTTTATTATGTCTATTTTATATTCAAAATATAGGCTAAAAAATCCCATAAATTGTCTATAACAATATACTGATAGACATAATCATCATTACCAAACTCATCCATTCATAACATAAATGTGTAACATAAGAACCCTAAATCCATGATCCAATAAATAAGGTCAATATAAAATTGAAATTTAGAAAAAAAAAACCAATATCCACATAATAAATCATTATATAGATACAACAAAATAACAATCTACATCCATGTTTCCAAATCCACATCTTAAAATCCATCTAAATCATTAGATGAGCTCTTAGCAATACAACCAAAATGTTATATAAAATTACTTATGCACATGAACACCATTATCTAATACTTAAAATACCACCAAAATTATCATATCATCTCCAAAAAATAATTTCATTCAAGGTGAATAATGAGTTACTTCCCATTATTTTTGATTCAATTTGAAGAAGAAGAGGGAGAAGAAGTGTTTGAATTTGAAGAAACTATAGAAGATAAATTAAAACAGGAGTTTCAAGAGGAAAACTTATATGAAGCTAAAAACAAGGAACCAAAATATGAATAACTATAAACTCTAATCTTGAGAAGATAAAATAAGACAAGAAGGACACTAGATAGGTGTAGTCCTCTTGATTTACATTATGCATTGATTATATCAATTTAGTTTACAATTGATGAAGACCCCAATATTTATAAAGGATGATTTTTCTTCAAAACAAAAAAAGTCTTAGACTAAGTCTATGGAATAATAAATGGAGTATTTAGATAAAAATTATACATGGGACTTGGATAAATTACTTCATATAATAAAACCTATTGGTTGTAAATGGTTTTTAATAAAAATTACAATGTAGATGACAAAATGGAGAAGTATAAATCTCACCTAGTAACAAAGGAATTATTTCAAGTAGAGGGATTTTTTTTGGAAATATTTTTTTCTCCTATTTATAAAATAAAATAAATTATATTATATTTATTTTATTTATTTTGGTTGCTTTATATCCATAATTAGAATATATGGATTTAAATATGGTGTTCCTTTATGGTGAGATTGAGGACAAAATCTACATGGCGTATCTAGAAATATTTAAGATAAATTGAAAGGAGGATTTGGTCTACAGCTTTATTATATATATATATATATATATATATATATATATATATATATATATATATATATATTGAATCAATCACAATGAATGTGGAACTAAAAATTTGACAAGTATGTGTTGGGACTTAGGTTTGGAAGAAATAAAGTTTATCCTTATGTTTAGTTTAAACAAGTACATGAAATTTGTATTAACATAGTGTTATATGTGGATTGCATGTTTTTTAAACATGGGATATATTGATTCACATTATATCATATATATTTTACTTAATCAAATTAATTTACTTTAACCACTTACTCACACATTCAAGATATGCAATAAAACTAAAAGAAATAACATGCACCACATAAGAGAGAGAGAGACACTAGATTTTATGTGGAAACCCAAAGTGGGAAAAACCATGGAGAATAATATAAAGTATATAAATGAACACCAACTCAAGTTTAAAAAGTTCACAAGAACCAACTTGTATGAACACCAACACCTTTGTTGAGCACCAACATAATAATAATTTGTGAGCACCCACCCATAGGAGCACCAACCCCTTTTGTGTATAAAACACCACTATCTCTAAATGTTGATTTGTCAAAAAATGTTATCACACTATTATATCTCTTATATTTTCTTTGTTCTCCTCTACTCTTCTCATATAGATAAAATCATTCACTTTCATACTTCAAAATGGCTTCCCAAGGCTCCTTTTATAGCCTTCAAAATTAACTTTGGAATTCACCCTTTTAGACCTTTCAATTCACATATAAAATGGTTCCAAACTTGTCTTGCATGACCCTTTGAATTCCTCAAGGTGACCCTTCATGGGAAAATGTATCATTTCCCCCTTTTGTCTTTATATAGTGACTTTTCAAATTCCTCAACGTGATCCTTCATGGGAAAATGTGTCTTTTCCCTCTTTGGTCTTTACTTGGTGACTCTTTGACTTCCTCATGGGCCCTCTTTTGTCTTTATGCAATCAAAAATATATTTTTCAATATTTAATTAATATTAACACACTTTACCCAATATATGAACATTAAAAACACCTTTAGACATTAAATACTATATTTTTAGAATTTTGACATTAATGATAATATTTCTAACAATTTAACCCTTTTTTATTGATGGCAACCTCAAACTAAAACAACAATATTCTAAAAACTTGTACTATACATGCCAACCTGAAATTGAGACCTATACAAAATACAAATTGAACTAACTAAAAACATACAGTAATTCCCCCTTACTGTAGCATCCTATTTTTTAAACCTATTGTTGTACCTATTCCTATATTTCTCCCCCTTTGACATCAATGATAAAGATTCTATCTTAGATCTAATACTTATCTCCCCCTCAACTAATATACTAATTAATTTTTCAACTCACTTTCATGACTTTCTTGTCATATAACACAACTAAGAGCCAACAACATCCACCATGCTTCAATTTTTTTCTATAAAGTGTCTCCTTGAAGCCTAGAAGAGACACCCCACATAAATGGTCCTAGAAAAAAAATGAACTTAGGATATGCCCACATCCCTTTGGTTACTTCCTTGGTCTTCTTGCATCTATAAGATTACTTTCTTTCTCTTAGAATCCATTCAGGAATGTCTAACTTCTTTGACTCACTAACCTCAACATCCATGATGTTGTTCATCTTCTCAAATATTTCAACTATCTTATCTTGACAAGGCTCATGGTCAAATGTAACAAGAGATTCTCTTTGATCTATAGGCTATTTAAGACTACTATTCACTATCTTTATTGATAATAAGAGTTCCACATAGTCCTTCCTATCTGATTCTTTCTCCATTGTAGCTAGACTCAAAATGATTGACCTTTACTATCTTAGGTCTCCAAACCTGAGATTGGCCCTTTTCATACCTTCTAGGGTATTTTTATCCTTTGACATACCTTGAGGATCTCCTTACTCCATTTGGACATAATTTAGCAATATGGCCAACCTTATGATAAGAAAAGAAAACAAAATTTATCATACCTTTTGCTTGAGTATGACTGAAATCTCTCTTTGACTGATTTATTCTCCTCAAATAGTTTATTTCCCTATGAAAAACATGATGAAAAACAAAACAATGGCCATGAAAAGAATTTGAAAACTTGAAGGCATTGGGCTATTTGATTGGCTTCTTCAACTTGCCTTCAAAACATGAGTCCTCACCTTGGATTGATATTTCATGATCTTTCTCAACCTTGATTATGAGCCTCTCATGCTTATCCTTCAAATAACCTAACTTAACCTTAAACTAATTACACTCTTCTTCTCTTGATTTCACACTTGAATATGCAACCTCTAGCTAATTCTTAACATTCTAAATAAACATCTTATCTTCTTTTGCTTCTATATCCAACTTAGAATCTAAGATACACACCTATTTATTAAGAGCCTCAACCATAGATTTCAACTCTTTATTCTAATTATTTATTTTCTTGGCCATCATGCTTTCCTCAATCTACCTTCAAGCTATTAAACTCTTTCCAAAAGAACCTGCTCTAATACCAATTGTTAAACACGAGATATACTGATTCATAGTATATCATATATATTTTACTTAATAAAATTCCTTTACTTTAATCACCTAGTCACACATTAAATATATGTAATAAAACTAAAAGAAATAATGTGCACCACATACATGAGAGAGAGAGAGAGAGAGAGAGAGAGAGAGAGAGAGAGAGAGAGAGAGAGAGAGAGAGAGAGAGAGAGAGAGAGAGAGAGAGAGAGAGAATTTTGTGTGGAAGCCCAAAGTGGGAAAAACCATGGAGAATAATCTCAAGTATATAAATGAGCACCAACTCAAGTTTAAAAATTTTTAAAGCACCAAATTTCAAGAGAACCAACCCCTTTAATGAGTACCAACATAACAATGATTTCTGAGCACCTACCCATAGGAGAACCAACCCATTTTATGTATAAAACACCATTATCTCTCAATGTTGCTTGCTCAACAAATGATAACACACTACTATATCTCTTCTCTTTTCTCTTCTCTCCTCTGCTCTTCTTAGCTAGATAAAATAATTCACTTCCATACTTCAAAATGGATTCCCAAGCCTCCTTTAATAGCCTTTCAAATGACCTTTGGAATTCACCCTTTGAGACCTTTCAATTCACATAAAAAATTGTGCCAAACTTGTCTTGCATGACCCTTAAAATCAAGGTGACCCTTGATGGGAAAATGCATCATTTCCCTCTTATGTATTTAGCTAGTGACTCTTTGAATTCCTCAAGGTGACCCTTCATGGGGAAATGCATCCTTTCCCTCTTTTGTCTTTACTTGGTGACTCTTTGACTTCTTCATGGGAGATCTTTTGTCTTTATTAACCAAAAATATATTCATTAATATTTAATTTATATTAACACACTTTTGCCAATATATGAACATTAAAAACACCTTTAGACATTAAATACTATATTGCTAGACTTTTGACATCAATGACAATATTTAAAACAATGTTAATTATTAATAATAATGAAATAATTATCCAATTTAAGAATCAATTATCATCTCAACATGATACGAATGATGTTGTTCTACAAAATACATTTTGGGCATGGAAATTAAAATGGACTGAGTAAATAAGAAATTAGGATTAAATCAAAGGAAGTATGTTGAAATGATATTGAAAATGTTTAATATGTAGTAAAGTAATCTTGTCATTACTCCCTTTCATATTGGTCAAAACTTATTTTTTGAATAGTGTCCTAAAATATAATAAAATTTTGAGGACATGTGTTTAGTCCTGAAGGCAAGTGTTGTTAGTAGCCTAATATATGCAATGGTCTATACTAGACTTGATATTTCTCATAGAATGGGAGTAGTAAGCATATTTATGTCAAATATAGAAAATGAACATTAGACTATGGTAAAGAGGATCTTTATGTATTATCATTGGATGTTGGACTATGTAATTTTCTATCTGAGAAATCCTAGTGAAATAAAAACATTGAATCTACATGGTTTTGTGGATTCAAACTAGGCTAGAGATGTTGATTACCAAAGATCTAAAATTGGGAATTAGTTCAAATTATTTATTTAGTTAGTAATTTGGATGAGCAAATATCAAGCTAGTGTTGTGATATCTACCATAGAGGTTGAGTACATGGAAACTAATCAAGCAAGTAATGAAGTGGTTTAAAATCAAAGGTAGATTTCCACTATTGTATTTTTTCAAAAGGTTTTAAAATAGATTTTGACTCTAAAAGTCCAATTTTTATAGCAAGTATCCATGAGTATCACTCTATAATGAAAAAAATTGATTTTAACTACCATTTTGTAATGGAAATGGTGGAGGAGAAGAATATATAGTTAGAAAAGGTGACACTATTGAGAACATTATTGATTTGCTCATGAAGATTTTGAGTATTGACAAAAAAAAAATTGGTGCATAAAATAAATGGAAATAGCTTCCCTTAGATATTGAAGGTATGTCTACGTGGCTCCCTATAGAAAGTATTCAACAAGTGGAAGATTGTCGGAGATGAGTTGTATATTTTCCTTGATTTACACTCTACTATATTGTGTATTATACATGTTTTAAATTTTAGGGGCCATATTGGCATGTTTATGTTTGGTTTTATCCCATATTTTATATATCCCATGGTTTTGGTACCCATGGTATTATAATACTACTTTGATGGTTACTTACTAATGTGGCTATATATACTCACACATATAGTATGGGAAAATATAACTGAGAAGTACATTATTGTATTCCAAGACAATTAAATGTTGAGAAGTGTTGTAATTTATGTAAATATCAAGGTAAATATCATTGATACCAAGGTCAAGGTTGATGTCATTGATGTCAAGGTGAATTTGGTAAAGATGCATGGTGAGTGGTTTGTGAGGTATGAGCTTGTGTACCTAATGTGACAAGAGATAATTTGAAGGAAACCTATTGTATATTTTTTTATAGATAATTTTAAGGTAAAATAATGATTATTATAAGGTTTATGTCAAGGTTTGGACCAAGATAATCATGTTTAAGTATTGGTTCTTGAGTATAAGGTTCCTAAGAAGCCTAGTCATAACAAACATAGTCATATCATGACCATGTTCATGATGAACATGGAGAGGTATGTACATAGGTATTATATTGTATAAGGATCATTAAATTAATGTGATAAATGTGTATAATCATTAAGGAGTGTTTCAAAGTTAGTTGTCATGCTTCAAGTACTTAAGAATCCTAGTTATGACACTAGTCATAACATGAAGAGACCCTATGAGAAGATATGATATTGGTGGCCTAGTAATATTAATTAATAGAGGTATAATAGGTTGTATGAGGTTGTTTAATAATTAATATGAGGTTTTGGATTACTCAAGAGAGTTTCAAGTTAAGCCTACAAGAGTAAGACCTTAAGTCTAAGTACGAAACTAGACTAATTCTAGACTTTGCCTGACCTAATGAGGTATCATGAGACATTATCAAGGAATATGAAGAAATTATGGTGGTATTTGAGATTTTTAAGGATTTTTGTGAAATGTATATGAGGTATTTATAGCTTTGACAATGACTACAAATCCAGTTTCAAGGCCTAATGTGACTTGTAGATCAAGGCCTAGAGGACAAAGAGAAAGATGGTAACCAAATGGGATATCAAGATCAGATTCCAAGGAAATAATGAGAATGTGAGAATTTTTAGTGGTGTGATAAGTTATCCTAGGTGTTTTGACTAATTTTTAGGTCAAATTTTGTAATAAAAGGTATGAAAAGGGGTTTTGAGGTTTCTCAAGTGCATAGAATGAAGGGTTCTCAAATTGAGAAGGAATTTCAAGTGTTAATTAACACATGTAACCTCTACATGGGAAAATAATATATTCATGGTATATGTGTGAGGTTCCTAAATAAAATTTACAAGCATTTCTTTCTAGAATTATGGGCTAAGCTTTATGAATGATCTTTAAGACTATAAGATGGTTTAAACCCTAATAGTGACCCAATGAGAAAGATATTTTTATAAAGTGATTATAATTGTTTTACATGACTATTTAATTGATTGTATAATGTATAAAAATTTATTAGGCATGTATAGGTGTGATTTTTTTGTCAAGCAAGTGAGTGGACCCTACAAGAAAGGTCATTTTTATTAGAGATTTGTTGTAATAGTCAAATTTGACCAAGTCAAAGTTGATAAATGGATGAATTTTTAATATTGATAATTATATTATATTTACATGTTTTTTTATGAGTATTTTATATACTTTATATGTGATAAATTGGTCTTATAAGTTGACTAGTCATTAACAAGCCTAATGGTGTAGATAGTGAGAAAATTAGATAGAAGTGAGAATTTGATTAGGGTTGTACTAACATGAAATAGGGATGAATAAAAGTGAGTGAATTTTTTTTTAAATAATTTTTAGAAATTATAATTTTGTATATATGTTTTTAAGGTTAGTGGATATGATAAAAATATTGCTCATAAGTTGACCTGTCTAGTACAGATGAGACATTGAAGATACAAGTTAATGAGATTGGTCTACAAGACCAATATTTCCATTTTACCATGTTAAATTTGTATCTAATAATTTTATAATTTTATATTAATATCATATAAATTAATTATAATTCTATAAAATTGGTCATACAAGTGTTGAAGGTCATTGTCACCATGACTATGTTTGAAGGTAAACTAGTAGATCTGGGTGCGTAAGTTGCAGTGATGAGTTTGAGGCTCCTTTACATAATTTAATGTATAAAATTAATATTATTTTTTTTTTTATGAAATTAATTTATTATCCATTTTTTTATAATATTTTAATTTAGTGAAAATGATTGAAATGGTAAAGCCAAAATAGGTTGACTGGTTCAGGTTTAACTATGTATAGTGAAGACAAAAGATTGGTCTGCAAGAATAATATTTGGCATTAGAAATTATGATGTTTTTAATTTATAGTGATATATATATATATATATATATATATATATATATATATATATATATATTAAAAATAATATATTTAAGGTTTCATATGTCATGTAAATTATTCTTCCATGTGTTTAATATAAAGTCTCCATGATTGTGTTTTAAGGCTAGTTGGCAGTTCTGAGTGGGCTACCTACAGAAAAGGGTTTGCGTACTTTTTCACTAAGTTGTGATGTAAAAAATATATTTTTATGATATTAATGTAATTTAAATTCTTTATGTATTATTTTTTTATATGTTTTCTTGTAAAAATGTTGTTTATGCTTTAGTTGTTTAAGATAGACTTTCTAAGCACAAGCTTAATATGAACAATATTAATGGTGTGCTCCAAGTAGTGGTTTGAGATAAAAGGAGTTATAAATATAATATGATATTATTAAAATTATATGTTTATTTAATATGATATTTTAATTATATGTTAATTTTTTTAATGTGCTCCAAGAAGATCAAAGAGTAACATGTGCTAAGTAGGCCTCATGGGATTAGGTCTCCATGAGACCTAAAGGAGATATAAGTCTTAATTGAAGTAGTTCATACCTAAAGGGAATAAAATAAAATTTGATACATGTATATGAGATATCATAATATATACAAAATTTTTTACCTAAAATGATAAAAAAAAAATTGTTTGACCAAGAAGGATATGAACAAAAAAAACTTGTATAAATTACAGGCAATTTTAGGCCTATTTGGGTGTGTATAGAGCAAGCAAATAAGTTAACACATTGGTGAGAATAATAAGGTATTATATACCATAAAAATATAATATAGTATTAGTTTTAAATATTTGATAGAGGTTATTCATATCATGATCAAGGTCATATGACCTAATTAAGTCAAGAAGAGGGCTAGTTGAGAGAAGAAGGCTAGAGACCATTTTTGAGAGGGATAAAAGTTTGTGAAGAGATAAGGAAGGAGATAATAATATATTATATGATAAATAATTTATTTTTAATGTGATAAATATTTTTAGATTACTGATTTGGTGTTGAGTCATCTAGGGGGTTGATATTTCCTTGCAAGTGGGTGCTTGCTAAAGCCTAGCTGAGTTGGTGCTTAGCTAGTTGGGGTTGGTGCTCCATGTAAATTTGGTGATTCACTAAATTTTATGTTTTTATTATATTAATGTATTAAATTTTAATATATTAGTGGGTTTTCAAATAATTTATGGTTTTCCACACATATGTTGTGTTATATTGTGTTCGTGTGTTTCATGCTTATATAGTTGATTACTTATGCATTGTTTGATCCACATGCCTAAATGAATGTTCATGAATACTTAAGTGGAATTGAAATAAAGGTTTTTTGAATATTTATTAATCCCCCTATTAGTAATTTTTTTTCCAACATTAATTTATTACAATAATAAATTAAGTTTTTGTGTTAGGTTTTTTCTTGAAAGGGTTTCTCATATGAAATCTTATGTAATGTGGAATCTTGTGTGGATGACATTTTTATTTATTTTTATTAAATTAAGTATTATGCTAGTATTTTTTATATCATTTTAGTTTATTTTTTATATTTATATATTCAAAATATATAATCGAAAATTCCATAAATTATTTCTAACAAAATATCTACATACATAATCACCATTACCAAACTCATCCGTTCACAAAATAAATGCTCATGATAATAACCTAACACCCATTATCTAATAAATAAGTGTAACATAAAATCAAAGTGTATAAATAAAATGATATCCAAAAAATAAGTCGTGATATTTATAAAACCAAACAATAATCTACATCCATGCTTCCAAATCCTCATCTCCAAAGGCCATTGAATCATTAGATAATCTCCTCGCAATAGAACCAAAATATTACCCATAATTATTTATGAACATGAAGAAAATATCCAACAAATAAAATACCACCAACACTATAATATCATCTCAAAATTATAATCTCACTTAATATGCACAATGGATCACTTCCAAAGACCCCAATCTATGAAATAGGATATCTATAAAAATTATATAAACCATCATTATCATATTACACTAATGAAAAATACATTCCACATGTGTGAAACCATATATTATGTCATGAAATAACACATAAAAATAAAATATAACATATTTCATATTGAAAAACATGTATCACATTTATTACCACATAATGTACATATATCATAGCCTCACTTGTCCATGGTGGGCAAGGAAGCAACTCAGTAAACCAACACTACTTCTTTCCTACAACTTTCTTTCCAAACTCCTTATAGAATAATTAATGGGAACCATCATATATGTCTCATATGTGTAGGGGAAATGTTTATATATGCATGAAACACCTACTTAAAATAAATTATTAGAACTATCTTACCTACTCAAGCCCCAATTATTAAACATATAACATAATCCCAAAGTAAAAATACATGTATGTTCACTCACCTAACCTAACCTAACTACATGTGCACATATAATTTAATTATTACATAAATTAAAAATGACACATATCTATGTGGTGCACCACCCTAGGAATCATAAAATGGTACCAATTTCTTATTTTTCATAATACATCATTGGACCTTCATAGTAAATTAATTCCAAGTGTTAAAATATGGCACAGTAGTTGTTAACCATTGTTATTCATGAAGTCATTATGAATGTAATTTATATTTTAGGGAGATGATATGGTTTTTACTTATCTATTTTTATACCATTAATTTACATACTTTATACATCTACCTTGTGTTACACTTATTGTATATTTTTGACACCTAATTTTTGTACAAGGCTAATTATTGTAAAATTTTAGTGTGATTTTGTGTATATGGATCATTGATTTGTATTAGCTACTTATTGGAACTTTTAATAGTGTTCTCTCTATTTCTTCTTTGTGTGACCTTATTGTCTCTTATTTTTAATATTTTATCTCTCAGGTATGCATTATTGTCCTTGGGCATCCCCTCTTCTCCTATTACTCTATTATTTATGTTTGGATCATAATCGATAGTCCTTTGATAGTTAATCATTAGTATTTTTGGGCCCTTTTACAATTTTTGGTTTTTCATCTTTATGTGGGAATGTTTTTTGTCTTACCCTCTTTTGTTATGTTATCTTTTGCAACAATATATACCTAATTAAAATTACATAAGTCTTTTTATACAAATATTCATATATGTATTTCAATGACAAGTATCAAAACAAGCATCAAGGAGATTAAAATATTAGTCACACTATTGAATCTATATTTTTATCTTCAAGGATTTTCAATTGATTTTAAGGCTTTCAATTAGCTACATACTTATACCAAGATAAGGTTTAAGTGAATTTTTATGTAATTGCACTTGATTATCTAGGGAAATAAGATAAATATTATATCTTACTTGGGTTGGGATTACACTCACATAAACTATAACTACATGTATCCCTAATTAAAAATAGGTAAGATATGTAGCTATAATCCCTCAGAAGGTTTACTGGGATACCTAACTTTCATATTTATATTTATTTTGAGATCTTGTGGATATTTACGTCAAATTCAAAAGAGAATAAAATAAAATAATTATTCCCATAAATTTTATGAAGAAAATATAGGATTTTTATCATCATGTGTCTAAAATACTACCCAAGTTATAAAAACTAAAAATATGCAGAGGATAAAATTATTAGTACAAGGACATAATTTATTGTGCATAAATTCTAACCTAGACATAATTATCACTTGGTCAGTTCATAAAACTTTATCAAATTGTAGTTAGATATCAAGAATGACATTATATTAGTTTAAGATCCCCAACTCTAGTTTTATAATTTAGTTAGAGTCATCATGTATGTTTATTATTATCTTGTTTTTGTTTCTTTGTTATTTCATGGTATTATCATTGTTCAAAATTTACTATTAATCTATATTTTGGCATGATATTAGATTTTATTATTATTTATAACTATATTATCTTGATAATATTTTTATTATGCCTTAATTTTATCACCTTTTGCATATTTTAATTACCATTGTGTGAGAATTTTGTATAAAATATTGTGAATGTGGTATTCTTGCATATAACCTAGGTTTTTATGCCCATGTTCCCCTAGGTTTTTTTTTCCAATAATAATGTTTTATATGATCAATATATATTATATGGTTTTCTTGATTATCCTCACATTTTTGAAAATGTTATGCCCAAATTATTATTTTTTGATGGGTTTGAAGACTTATATTTTAATCTTAATTACTTTTGTGATTCTCTCAAGAAACATGGTACTATTTTAACCTTTTAGGACTTAGTACATGTAAATCCTATGTTGTTAAATGGATGAGTATATAAATAACTTTAAATGAAAATAGGAAATAATCAATTTGACAAACCTTTCCAAAAATAGCAAAGGCGTGAAGAAAAAGTACCTATCTAGAGAAAAATAGGTATTTTTATGACTCATAAGGATGAAAATAACTTGAGAATTAGTAAGACACCTTTCATTGCATTATTATAGCTAAAATTAAGATTCAAATAGTAGTGCCTTTATATGTAAAATATCACCATGTTGCACTAATATCCAATTATGATGCTCGTGTCTTTATTAGAGGAGCTATCTAAAACTTTTAGGGAAGTTGCATGAGAGTTTTGAGGAATTATAGGTGATTATGTCATTTGGAATCTCTCTTGTGTCACTATTTTGACTAAATATCTTTTGAAATCCTAATGATTACCTGCACACATAAAACAATAACTAGATAAAATGCAAAATAAAATGAAAAAATGGGTTGTGGGATATTATGATTGCATTGAGCAAAACCCTTGTTGTCTTGGCCACTGCCTACATTAACCCTAATTTTAGGGGTCATAGATCACATGTATTTATCCCTTAGGGAATGTGCATAATCAACTTTCATGGTATCATATAATGAATTTCACTTAGGCCCTTCCTTAAATAATCATGCAATGTCTAGATGTGATAGATAAGTAATAAGAAGAGTATCGAGTTGTACTATTGACTAAATCTATGTAATTATGTGCTAAAATAGTTAGTACTAGATGTAAAATGCCTTGTGAGGCTCTTTATATAGAAGGAACTTTGATTTTAATGTAAAACCTTGTTCAATAGCTAACAAGTCATAAAAAGAGGGATACAAACATAAGATATGGCTAAGACACAAAACATGGGAGAAAATGATTGTTAGATAGTAGATCCATAATTAAGCACTAATGCCACATGTAGATATTATCTAGATAAGGGAGATAGTGTTCTAATGCCTAAAAATAGAGTTATAACTAGTCAGATAGGATAGGGGCCCCTATGACTGTGAATAGGTGACTCAGGACCACTAGGGGTGCAACAAATAGGGAAAAGAAGACATAAGAAAGATAAACATACCCAAAATGACCACATGAACAAGGGATATATTCATCACTAAGACATTCATGTGAAAGAACAAAAAAAAACATAGTATTTATTATTTCCAAACCAAATTAGGGTGTATACATTTTCCCCCTTTTATTCTAGTAGTGAAATGAAATGAAAGTACTAGAGTAAAAGAAAAAGAGGAATGTGTACCTATGCTTACCTATGCAAATGTATTCTAGACATATATCACTTCTTAGCCAAATATGTGGACAAGAGCTAGAGTGAAGTATATGAAGAGGAAATCCATAATGTGGGTGTCCTCTGTACTAAATCTAAATAGTGAACTAAATCATGAGGAATAAAACCCTATTTTACCCCCACCTTGATATCTATACTAAATCTAAGTATGTAAACTAAATATGTGGATAAAAGGCCTTTTTCTCACACTCTAATATGTGTACTGAATCTAATTATGTAAAATAAATATGTGGAAAAATAAGGCCTAATTTCCCCCACTCTGGTATGTGTAATGAATATGAGTATATAATATAGGTATGGTGGAAGGCTATGGATCAACCATTGTAGATTGTCATCTGACCCAAATTGATGAAATATTGGTGGCATCTTGGTGACATCCTAGTGATGATCTGAGTATAACCTATCAATATAAAAATAGAGATCAAGGACATGTGATATAAATCATGTCCCTAATCTTGATATCTAAGTAATGTAGATTTGTATCTAAAAGTCTATATATTTGAGTCAAATTGTATATTTGAGACAAATTATATATATGAGTCAAACTATATATCTAATTCAAATTGTATATCTAAGTCAAACTATATATTTGATCCAAATTATATATCTAAGCCATAATGTATATCTAATCCAAACTATATATCTAAGTCAAATTATATATCTAAGTTAAAATATATATCTAAGTGAAACTATTTATCTGATTTAAACTATATATCTTAGGTAAACCATATATCTAAACCAAACTATATAATTGAGTAAACTTATGTGTCTAAATATATATATCTTAGTAGACCTATGTGTTTAAATATTTATATATGAGTAAACCTATATGTCTAAATATTGGTACTTCATTAGACCTATTTGTCTAAATATTTGTATCTGAGTAAACCTATGTGTTTGAATATCTATATCTGAGTATACTTGTGTGTCTAAATATATGTATCTAATTAAATCTATGTGTATAAATATGTATATTTGAACCACTCTATGTGTATTTTCCCCCTTTTGGTAAGAAATTTGAGACTAAGGTAAGGGTGTCTAACAAAAAGTGTTAATGATTGATATGATGGTGATAGTTGGCTAGGGTGATGATGTCTTAGGTTTGAATATGTTGTCGATTGTGATGGAGTTGATTATTGAAATTGGTAATGGGATAGACTTTTGGTCTATATTAAGTTTGTTAAGGGAATATAGGTTTTGTCATTTTATAAAGTTGAATTTGATTAGGATATTAGTATAACTAATATATGATGAGGTATATTGAGGTAAAGTACCATTCACAAGAAATGGATCATAAATAAGAGTTATGTTTCTCTAGATATCACATTTGAAAGAAGTTAGTATTAGTTGGTGAAATTTGCATGTAAAGTCAACCTTAATAAGGTGGAATTTTTATAAATGTGACTTAAATAATTTAGTTAATTAGTTTGATAATTCATTTGAATCATTTAAATTTATAGTTATTATTTACTCTAAGCTAGATAGTATGCTAAAGAGATGAGGAATGTCTTTGATCTAGTATGAGGAGGTAGAGGTGCTTATCCAAGTTGGGGAGGAGGTTACCCTAGTAAGAAGCCTATTAATTTTCCTATTTTTATCACTTATATTACATTTTTTACTATTTCTAATGGAAAATTTTTATTTTAGGGCCATTTTTAGAAATGAGGCACTATTGTCTTGATAATGGTGTTAGTTTCTAGGACATGTCACTAGTGTCCTAGATATGGCACTAATGTTCAACACTATTATTCCATATGCACTAATAGTGTCTAGTAAGCATATTTTATGATGCTTGTTATTATTGACTAGTGTTTAATGATTGTTTTTGTCTATTTATCTGATATTCTATGATGCTAATTTTAGTTATGGTTGTATTTTTAAAGTTGATGTGCACAATAGAGAGTCCCAGAGTAGCTGAATGATGGAGACATTTTAGGGATTTCTATTGATAGATGTCGAGAAGGATATGGTAAAGGGATTTTGTTTGAATCACATGGAATCCTTATATTTGATGCCCTAGGATAAACATATGATGATTGTACTATGTGAGAGGTGGGATATAGATACCTACACATTTAGACTACCTACTAGGGAGATGACTCACCCTAGAGTATGAGTATAGGATTTTGAGGTCACTGATTACTGGGTAGAGAATAGTATTACAAGAGGATATCAGGAATAGAGCTATATAATATAATGCTAGGTATTTTTCCATGATTTTTATAGGGTCTCATCATGTAAGGAGCCATAATGATATATTATTATCATTTATTATCGTAATGAATGTTCCATGGTTGCATAAGTTCTTAGAAATTTTATTGTATTTATTTATATCTATAGATGGGATTAAGGTATCGATATCATATATGATTCATGGTATAGCATAGGAAATATAGGATCATGTCATTGTGTAATCACGGGGTTGGGGATTTATACTATTTTACATAGGAAATATGTGTAGGAAGTATTAGATCTTCCACACTATTACGTTGTTGGGAATCTATGAATATATAAGTGAGTAGACTAGTGTTTCCTTGACTAGGTTATTGGGCTCACTCTTAATATTTAATAGATAGGTGCACTAGTATGACCCATGTGCCCAAGAGGATCATGATGAAGTGTTAGTAAGTGCCTGACAGGTTAATAGTTAGAGACATTATTTGGAGGCCATATTAGGGGATATGAGGGATGGTTTAAGGATGATGTTTAACTAAGATGGGTGTCGGTGATATGTTGACTACATGACCATTAAGCCAATGTATTTTGAGAGGTTATATTGTGAGTAGGTAACATAATAGTTTGGTGTTACTTAGTATGTTCCATCAACGTCAGTGGTGTGGTTGAGTTTTCAAGCTCTAATGAGGCCAAGTAGTTAGCCAAGAACATTAACTATAGATTTGGCTCTAACTCCATTAATAGAGAAGAATCTAATGATTGATATACTAGAGTGGATGATGTAGGAGCTAATCATGCCTATGTATCCTAGTGGAGAGAGTATAAAGGGGTGCCTTTACTCTCTATGATTGTTTCCAAATATCTTAATTGATGGGTGAAATCATACTATGCTATGATCTTTGTGATTATTTCCAAATATCTTAATCAATGTGTGGATGGACACTATGCTTTGATCTCTTTGAGATAGCTATCATATCTATTAAATCTATGGTGCAAGATATATCTCATAAATAAGTTTTTGAGAAACCACATGGCTCATATGATTAATACCCAATGGATCATTAACGAGAACATCTTGGGATAACTCAATCATAGAGGAGTGTGATCTAGGAGATTATGGATATTGAGATGTTAGTGCCCCCTATGTGAATGATATAATGCCTCTATTAATATACTAGTTAATACAATCTCAGATCACATAATAGTTGTTATTTGAATATGCATTTATCTTATGAAAATTTCAATATGGATTATTCTATATCCTATGAAGATGGTGTGATGTATGGTGATGAGTAAGAGGAAGTGTCATCATCTCATTATATAATAATGTAAATAAGGTATCATGAGGCCTATATCTATCTAAAAACTATATAACCCCTTTATGTGTATCATGTTCTCTACTCACTATAGGAGGTGCTCTGTGAAGTGGCTCTTTGCCCTTGCTAAGTATCTTTATTGGTTGTTTTTGATCCACTTGTTTCTTAATCATAAGTGGAGTAGCTTCTTATACCATTTTATATGATTATGGATCTAAGAAACCTACATCCAAATCTACCTATGAATGTGTAATAAATAGTCCTAATTCCATCTATAATGTTATATATGTGTTATATAGATGTCAGAATGATTTGGATTTATAATATAATAATTAATTTTTAAGAGAAAAAATGAGGCTTCTAGAAAAGATGTATTCTACCTCTAAATATGTTAGTTGATAAATCAATTGATACATACATGACTTGAATCTTAGAATGTACTTAGTTATTGGTTCTTTCTCACCCTAGTGTAATTAAAGTAACATTTCATATGTGACTTGAGTCCCTTATTATGTATTTATTGTTTGAGATAGACTGCTTATAACTCATCATGTGTATATAGTGACCCACTAGGGAGTGCATGATGAAACCAATTTAGTGCTCTTACTTATAGCAACTTTGGAAATAGTTGTAGTAGAATAAACTTGTTGGTTATAAGTGCCATGTATTTATAATAAGCTTGAAGGTGTAAGTATGGGTCTCCATGCCCATGAAATTGAGGTCACACTAGTATCTAAAATCTAGGTGGCAACTTTGTAGTTAAGATTCTATGAAAAATAAGATCTCCATGGATGGTAATAGAATCAACCCAAGATTGGTATGCTTTACTCTCCAATGTGAAATGGTGCACTTGTTGTTGCAAAATACCCATGACATGCATCAAGGAAATTACCTATTTAAAAGGTATATTATCATCATCAAGGGATTCATTTAACTCTTTAATTTTTTTATTTATCTTAGCCATTGGTATATTACATCATGGATCTTTTTTAGGGAGGATGGGTTTGCTCTCTATAAAATTTAGAGGGGTGATAGCTTGGATCTAGTTAGACGAAAATGATTTATCACCCTCATGTATATTAGGTTGAGAAATAAGTTATACTATAGTAAATTAGGAGGTTGAGTGAGACTCATTGGTATCTTATATTTTGTTAATTTAAAAAGAAGTATCACATGCTAATGGACTAGAAGATATTTTATGATCATACGAATCTAAGTTATGTAAAATATGAACATAAGAATAAATGCAAGTGTGTTTTTTATTATTTGACCTAGCATTAGTTTCAACATGATAAATAGGTGAATTAGGGGGAACTATAAGGTGTAGACTCTGTGTCTTCTTCAACATAGTCATAGTAATCATAATTATCTCAATGTTCATCAAAATTAGAGTTTAATTAACTTGTATATGTAAGAGTAGACAAAGTATCATTTTCATGATCATGAAGAGAATATTATAACTTTTTACTACTATGAAATATACCATGATGTGTGGGTGTAATGCAATGCATTTATTCACTAGATATGTTAGAGTGCATGAATTATTTTTAATTTCAATCTTGGAGTCAAGGGTAGAAGAAGAAGAAATCATGTTTTCATTTGGAATATTATGACATGTAGGAAAAGGGTTAGAGACATTTGCATTATCAATATTTTGCAAATAATCATTACATTTAACTTAGAATGTAAAAGAAGGTGATAAAATAATTTCATCTACTTTAGTTTGTGCATTGGTAAAAGGTGTAATGTTATTTATAAATTCTCTTAAAAACTTAACTAAAACACACTTGAGAATTAGTTAGACACTTTTTTTTTATGACTATAACTAAAATTAGGCTATAGATAGTAGTGCCCTTATGTGGATAGTAACACCATGAGATGTTAGCATCAAATTATCATGCTAGTTTCCTTCTTATAGGAGTTGTCTAAATTGTTAGGGAAGCTATGTGAGAGTTTGGGGGACTTGTAGGTGATTCTATGTCTTTTAGAATCTTGCCTATGTCACTATTTTGAATGAATATCTTCTAAAACCCTAATGAATACCTACACACATGAAAAAACAACCATATCAAATGTAAAATAAAAGGAAAAACTAGGTTTTTGGATATTATGGTCATATAAATCATAACCCCTATTGTCTTAGTCATTTCCTATATTAAATCCAATGCTAGGGTTCTCAGAGCACATGCAGTTCACCCTTAATGAATGTACATAATCAATATGCATGGTATGCTAGAATGAATTTTTCATAGGCCTTTCTTTGATTAAGCATGCAGTGTCTAGATGTGATAATTGAGTAATATGTAGAGTATTGAGTTGTACTATTGATTAATTTTATGTATTTATATGGAAAAATAGTTAGTGCTAGATGTAAAATGCCTTGTGAGGCTCTTTATATATAAGGAACATTGATTTGAATTTAAGACCTTGTTCATTTGATAAAAAGTCACAAAAAAGGGATAAAATATAAGAGAAGGATCAAAGTAGGGTTAGGACCCAAAACATGGGAGAAAATGACCATTGAACACTAGATCCATAATTAGACACTAGCACCACACGGTATTACTATCTAGATAAGGGTACTAGTGTCCTAAGGCCTAAAAACATATTTAAAACTAGGTAGGATAGGCTAGGGGCCCCTGTGACTAGGATTATATGACTCAAAACCATTGGGGGTGAAAAAAATATAAGAAAGATTAAAAGACTAAAAATTAAACAATTTTTAGCCAGGATCATTGGATCAATAAATGCACATGATGGAGTGATCTCATGATTCAATCAAGTGCACATCACAATGAAGTTGTTATTTAATACAATCATGCATATACAAATATTGAAAATGAATGATAGAAAATAAAACACTCCATATCATATTGAATTGAATAATACAAAGAGAAAAAGTTCACATCTCTCACAGATCTCAATGTTGTCACAAATCACAACTTAGTAGTTGAAACAATCCACAATATACTACATTAGATTGCTTTTATCTACCTTATGAATATAAAGGGAGATATATAGGTTGGAGAGGGAAATATACCAAAAATTTAAATGAATGTGGGAATAATCTTCCCAAGTAACCCAAATGAACTTTAGATCCCTAAACAAGATAATACAACTATGTAGGCAAAACTTAGTGGGAAAAAGGCCTACACCAACAAACCCCATAAGTATATCTTAGGTAGGAAATGAAAACAATGGGTCCTAAAAATGAGGATTGATAAGGTAATCATGTATAATGCAATGATCCCAATATCTTACAAAAATATGAAGGATATATGCCTCCATAAAGAAGAGAGAGAAGGTATGCATAGAATTTCACATGGTAAATTTTGTAGTAGGTCCCTCTAAAAAAAATGTTGTCTCTTAATTTTGTAAGAAAAAACCAAAAGATATCAAACTATTGAATTTCCACTCAACTAGAATATAGATAGGAATCATGATGTAGATCTCTAGAAAATGGTTAAATGTCTCCCTACTAATACTTGAATATGCTAAAGTCTAATAAGATATCATAGGAATAATTGTAGAATATGAAAATGAAAAAGAATATAATTAAGGAGAGAGATAAGTCATAAAATAAGATGAAAATGGAACATTATCCGAAGGAATGTCCATGGGAAGAGGAGAGCAAAGGCTCAACAACTATCAATACTTAAGAATGGCTTGTAAATGAAGAACTCAAATCTAAAAAATGGACATCCATAGGAATATATGAGTCATCAATACTCTCAATATGTATACTTTCACTAAAATCAGTAAAGTCTTCCAAAATGTAAGTCTATGAAGGCTCTAAAAGAGTAATAATCTACAAAAGAATGGATGGAATAATCAATAATGAGATAATTAAGGTTTGGAATATTATCTTATAGTGGGAGATCAATAGAAGGAAGAGTACTATCCACCATGTATTTATCATCACAAGAAATAAAAGCATGAGGAGAGAGTAAAATAGTCTTGAAAGAGACAATAGGAAGTGGAGGAGGAGGTGTGATATAAATCTCAATAGGATCACTAAAAAGACTCTCTAGTATGTTATAAATAGTGCATAGAGACACTATATATTCCATATGGAAATAAAGATCCATGGAAACATGTAGTAATAGAGTGGAAAAAACCTTGTCATAAGTATTACCCCACTTATTGAGTTGAATAAGATTAGTGGGTGTAGGAATCTATCCATATAAAAATGGATATGATTCTTACATGTGAGAAAGTGTTTCATATAATCATGCCATGAAGTATAATTTTCCTTCCTAAGAAGGATCACTAGAGACAAAACAACTCTCATCATCTGGTAGTAATAGTTCATGCTTTGGAGATGGACTTTGGGCTATGCTGAAAATGAGTCCAGTCAAATTAGAGTAATCAATGCACAACTAACAATGCACACTCAAATGGACATCAATATCTATTGATAATGTGTTTAATAATACAAAATATAATTATGAAATTAATCACTAAATGGGAACAATTAACATATATGAAAACTAAATGTACACGTAGTAGAGAGAATGTAGGGCCCACAATAATTTCTTTGAGAGAATCCATATGTAACCCCCCCCCCCCCCCCCCCCCCCCAATTTTGTAACTTTATAAAATAGTGTATTTTACAATTAAAATTGGCTCAATGTATGGGAAACAAAAAAATATACACATTTTCAAAATATGGAACTCAATTTTGAGTTACCATTTGTAAGATATTAACAATACAATTTCCCATAAATAGGCCTATTGACTACAAACTTGCACTTGAAACTTAAAAAAGTACCCTTAGTTGAGATAAAATATTCATTCCAACTACTCTTTGGAACAAAATTTTTTCCATGGACTTAAAAAAGTCAATGAAAGTGAAAAAAGTCTAGCTAATTGCCTTCATATGCATGGAAGTAAATTTGACTTCCTCTTTAAGCAAAATTATAGCTAGTAAAAGAAAATAATAAAATGTACAATAATTTTTAAGAGGAAAGGAAGGTGGATAATTGTTTTTTGTGATCCATATATAAACAAGAACTCTAACATAATATTCATATCATTTTATATCCAACACAAAGGTAATAAAGGCATATCTCCCAAAAAAATGATGCCAAGATTATTTAGAAAAATGATGTAGCCCTAGTCTTTTTCAATCAAATTTTGATCATTTACAATGAAAAATAGATCTAATAATGATAGATGATGGTGATCAGATACCATAAAATAGTTTTAGCCAAGATCATCAGATCAATGAATGTACATGATGGAGTAATCTCGTGAGTCAATCAAGTTCACATCATAATGAAGCTACTAGTAAATGAAATTATGCATAGAATAATCTTGAAAAATAATGAGAGAAAATAAAATACTCCATATCATCTTGTATTGAATAATATAAAGGGAAAAAGTTCACAACTCTCAAAGATATCATAGCTCACAACTAAGTATCTCAAATAATCCACAATATATTGCATTAGACTGCCTTTATCTTCCTTAAAAATATGAAGGGAGAGAGGTGCATATATAGGTTGGAGAGGGAAATATACCACACATTATAGTGAATGTGGGACTAATCTTCTAAAGTAACCCAAATTAGCTCTAGATCCCTAAGCAAGCTAATACACTCATGTAGGTAAAAACTAGTGGGAAAAAGGCCTATACCAAAAAAAATGACCACACGAACAAGGGATATATTAATCACTAATACCTTCATGTGAAAGAAAAACAAAATACATAATACTTGTGGTTGTTTGACCAAATTATAATTTATATAGGTACCTATGATAGAATGTTTATTATAAAATTTTAAAAAATCTTAATGGATCATGTTATAGAGTAGTTTCACAATCTCCTTATTGATTCCTTTCATTCCTTCCTTAGATTGAAAGAGGATTTATTGTAACAAATTATTCCAACAAGGGATTGCATGCCAGATTTGAGCATTTTCCATATTTACACCAAAGATAATCTCAACCTATGCATGAATAAATTTAAGAGTGACATGCATTGTTTCATTTATCAAATAATAGATTTTTAAAAATATTACTAAAATCATCTTGCATCAATCTAGGGAAGGATTTATATTTTGTGCTCACACATTTTTTTATCATTTTTTCTTTTACACCATGCCACTAGAAAAATATCTTACACACTCACATATGACTAATTATGGAATTTGCACTTAAATTCATGATAATCTAAGTATAAATAAAATACATGTGCCTAATAAGATCAAACATATGGGTAAGTAAAAAAAGTTGGGAAACCAAAAGGGGCCTAACCGTGGACATGCTTTTCCTAAAAATTTAAAAATCTCAACTTTTGTAAATTATTTGAGATGGCTACACTCAAATTTTGAAGATGGTATAGAAACATGAATTGTAGAATTTCAAGTCTAATTTCCAAAAATCTATGTTTTTTTTAAAATGGTTAAGTATAAATAGGTAAAATATCTAAAATTTAAAGAGGAACTCTTATTTTAAAGGAAAACAAAGTAGATAGTCATATGTGTGATGTATCCTTTTTATAGAAAAGTTTAGTATTTTTTGAAACCCTTTTGTGTAAATTTATATAATGTAATCTATATTTTTACCTATATTTTATTTTAAAAAATTAATGGATATGATTTTTTATTAATTTTACAAGTAAATAGATGCTAAAAAATAAAAAAAATGAATAGATGGCCATACAACATCCTTAACTACCTGAAAAAATGTTTTTTTGAATGTGTATAAAATTAGGCCTAGTTTGTGACCATATATTTTTTTCATTTGGATCAATGAAAACAAAAATACTTAAAAATATATAGGCATGTACATTTGTAGCATGTAGTGGCCTAAAATAATCATAGATAGAAATCAACATAGATAAAAACCTTAAAATAGTCCAAAAATTTAAAAAATCATATATTTGGAAAGGGGAGAGGTGCTCATCATCATGGTAATAATTTTTTGAATTGGATCATTTAAATTCATAGTGCATATGGTGATGAAAGTTTAATTTTTTTTAATAAAAACTCTTGGATTCAACTGCATGTTGACAATTCGAAGCCTTTGGCTCAGGAATCCAAGCCATTTATGAGACAAAAGGCTTGGTTTTTGAATTCAAAATAAATATAACATGTACTGATATTAAATATACATGTTATAACATTTAAAATTTATGTTAACATTTCACCAAAAATAAAAAGGATCTATTTATACATGTCTATATTTATGTTTATATTCACATTCATAATTTTATACTTTTATTATAAAGTGGAGTGTATCAATATATACACTATAAAAAAAGGAAATAATTGATATAGTGATTTAATTTTGGTGCATTTCACCCCAAACATAATTTTGACTATATTGAATGTGATTTATGGTTCAACTAGGGCTAGTTTCATTAAAAATGAATGAAATAGTCAACTATTTCAATGGTGGAGGCAATTCTAGCACTAATTTAGACCCTTAATAAATTAAGGGCAAATAATTAATTATTTGAATGAAATATTAAATTGTTTCAATATGATTTGGGCCTTATTTCACTCCAATTTCATCAAATCATGAAGTAAATAGTGATTTGGTTTAATGATAGATACAAGTTTGACATAAATAAGACATGGTTTGAGGCTCTATAAACTACAATCTCATCATTTAATGAATGAAATAATTGGTTTGTCTAATTGTGAGGCAATTAGGGTAAAAATGAGCCCCTTGAACCTAATTATGACTATACAATGATTTGAGGCTAAAATGGCTCTAATTTCATCATAAATTGAGCCAATTAGTGAAATGGTGCAATTAGTGACATGATTATAGAAAAATTGAGCCATATTCAATTGTAGTTTGAAATGTATATGATGAACCAAGTGGTTGATTCATTCAATCACAGAGGCAATTTAGGCTAATTTGAGCCCCTTCAACCTAATTTTAAGAGAAAGACATGATGTGGGGATAAATTACCTTTGATTTTATCATGAATTAATCCAATTAATCAAATGGTGTAATCATAAACATGGTTTGGGCCAAATTAAGAATTTTGGACCTAGATTATGTGTTAAAGTTTATGGTGTAGGTTTTAGGTAACTATAATTAGTCAATTTAAGTTGGATAAAATTGAAACTAGTTAAGCCAATTTTGATTACATACAATGTAATTTGGGGGTTATTAGACCCCAATATCACTAAAAAATTAAGCAAATAGTCCATAAATTAAATCACAAAGAAAATTGGAGATAATTTGAGCATAAGTTCAACCTAATTATAATATGATGATATGATTTGGGGTTATTAGTCATTAATTGATCCAATTATGCAATTGGTGCAATTACAAATGTGATTTGGGCTAAATTTAGCCCCTTAAACCTAAATTATAGATCAATCCATTCTATAAGATGCAACATATGGATAAATAATCCCTTTAATTATATCCCAAATGTAAAAAAGAGGTAATTAGGGTCAATATGAACCTAAATGTGAGTATAGGATGTGATTTGGGGCTAGAAATTAGCTCATATTTCCTCGTGCATAAGAGCCAATTAGTCAATTATTACAATAAATGATACAATTTGGATGAGAGTAAACCTCTTGAAACTTGTTTTGACTATATAAGATTTAATTTTGGGGTCAATCATCCCCGATATCATAATGCCCTAAACTAGATATAGTCCACCTATTCAATCATAAAGGAAATTGGGGGAAATTTGAGCCCTTTCAACCTAACTAAAAAATAGAGATGTGAGTTGGGGATAAATTATCTCTGATTATGTCAAGATTTGATCCAATTAGTCAATTGGTGTAATTAGAGATGTGTTTTTGGCCATATTGATCCATGTGAACATAAATTATGGCTTATGGTTTACTATTTAGGGTTATAATTAGTTGATGTAATTAAACCCCATGAATCTAATCTTGAATAGATATAAGATGTAATTTATGGGTCAATAGTTCTTGATATCATAACAAAATTAATTAAATAGTCCACTAATTCAATCATGAAGGAAATTGGGGCCAATTTGAGCCCCTTTAACCTAACTAGATAAGAGCAAGACATGATTTGGGGAAAAATTAGTCATGAATTGATCAAATTAATCAATTCATGTAATTATAGACATCATTTAGGGATAAATTAGTGATGGATTAAACTAATTAGTCAATTGGTATAACTAGAGACATGATTTAGACCAAATTGATCTTGTGAACCTAAATTATGGTTTAATCCATTATATAGGATGTAACATATGGTTTAATCAAATCTAGAATTATATCATGTAAATGCAAATATGGAGGTAATTTTATAATATTACAAGGAATAATACTATTGGATAATTTGTATTACATCACATAATCATATAACATAATAATTTAACATAGGATTACATTACATAATATAATAATATGGTTATATATACATAATAGATATAATATGTACACATTATAAACACAAACGCATTATTTTTACAATAAATAAAAATTCTTTATCCAATATTTATTTTTAGGGTGTTTTCATATTTTTGATCCTGATTACATTCTTTATACATTCTACACTTTGAATGGAAAATCAAAAAGGAATAAAATTGTTGTTTAGTCATGGGTGATAGTTCTCGTTCAAAGAAGAGGAAGTGATTAAATCAAAAAACACTAGAATAATTTGAAGAGCTAAGAAAAAAAAGGTTTGAGTTCAAAAATTTCACTCAAGATAAAGTATAAAAACTATCCCTAATCAACTAAATGTTGTACATAATTATTAGATTGATAATGATGAATTGAATAATGATGATGAATGTTTGCCTAAGAGTCCAAAGTATGTTATAAATCTAGATTAAAAGTATATATATTTTTTATTTTGTTTATGATTAATCTATGAATGATGATTTAACTCTTACAAAGAATAAAATTTCATGGAAACACATAATGATGAAAGTAACAATGAAGAAAATTCCATGAAAACACTAAACAAAGAAAGTAATAATGAATAAACTAGTAGTGAACATAACAATTTTGAAAAATCCAATCAATAAATTCCACCATCAACAACACCTCAAAGGATTGTACATATAAATTCAACTAATTAATTAAAGTTGATGAAAATATTTGAAACTAATGCATAACAAAATGTTTGACTACCATTCAAGAAGACTAGATAATTTTTTTTGGGATAGTTTATTTGATAAATTAGATTATGATAGTCAAAACTATTAAATTTTTGTTTCATTGATGAAATTGAATAATATTAGACCTAAAATATACACCCTAGGAATAATAATATTTAAAATGGATTATTAAAACAATAAAATTGTTAAAAATATACATGATGCATATCATATTATAGGCCTAAAATCATGGAACAAATATTGTAATGATGTTTGGATTATAATTACAACTTGTGTAGTAAGTGGTAAAATAGGAAAAATGAATGATTTCAAAAACTATCCAAGCATTAAAAATAAATATAAAAACATTAACAAAATTGATTGGAAGATGCCAAAGACTTTATGATGATAATACCACTAAGATCTAGGCATTCTCTGGTAAACTTCCTTGAATGGACAAGGCTATAGCCAATGCTCTCAAATATTTAATTATATAATTTTGGAAATACAATACAATAGTTTCACCCAATACAAGATATGTAGTGAAAATAAGAGTTGGTTTTCCTAACTATGAACTACATCTAAAACATTTCTTAGATATGCCCTGAATGCAATTGTACTATAAGTTTTTGAAAAATACCCACAAATTTATATAAGTCAAATATATTTTGAGATGGAAAAACCATTTTATGTAAAAATAAATCATGCATGCATGACTTGTTGTAGGAAACATGTTGAATTTTAAATACACCACGATTCTTTTCACCATATATATTATACTTTACATATTGACAAAATTTTACATGAATGTGGCATAGAAGTTCTTTTAAAATTAGTTATGGAATTTATTCCAAATATTTTATTGAAATACTATATGGAAAGTTCTTTTATAAAAAACCATGTTTGGATGGAAATTGTAAAATTTTTGGTGGATTTCTAAAATAAAAAAATTTCCTCCATGAGGAGAGTAAAAGTGCAATTGGATAGGAATTAGTTGGTTTGATGAAATATATATATATGACTTATCAAATAAAATATGGAAAATAATATAAAAGGTGTGAGTTTATTATAAAATAAATACCTATTTTAAAATTTATTTTCAAATTTAGGGAAGAAATTGTTTATGAGTATGCAAAATTCACACATAGGGCTAGATGGTTGGATGAACATTTTAATCTAAGAAATTACAAATTCCTACTTGGTTCCATTATTTTAATAGTAAACTTTACTAAGAATTACACATTCAAAACATAAATGGAAGTTTATTAACATATTAAAATTCAATACATGTTTCCATATTTGTGCATATAATTTCATGAGTGTAGTTGATAATATAGAGAAATATTTAAAATATTAAGGGAGTGTCATTGCTATGTTAGTAATGATCAATCATATAATACATAGTATCTACAAGGTTTTTTTGAGATGTTTTATGGATAATTGACTGAGAGGAACATTAATTTCAATTATCATTACATTTTGTTAGACAATTACACATCATAATTCAAGAATGTGTAGATGTTTTACTGGTTTATCATGATGCACATTACTACTAGTGAAGAACATATTTGGATTTTTTAGCCATGGAAAAGGGTAGAATGATGGTGCTAGAGCATGTGTAAAAAGAGTCATTACAATAGAGGAGTTTAATATTGAAGATGTTATTGTTTTTACTAATGCACTAACCCTTATTGAATGGTGTAATGAGAAAATTTTCCATGGTTCTCAACAAATTTCTATTGTTTTTAGACATTTCTATTTGATTGAGGAAGAACACTTGTCAATGTATGATGATTGTATGACTATAATGGGATCAAGTGAGTTCCTCTCATTTTTAGCTCAAATGCAAGTTCTTGGACCATTCATATGAAACACTTTACATGTTTATGTTCTTCATGTATGGATTATGTTTGGAATGAGTGTGATTTATAAGAGTGGGTGAAAGAATGGAGTTGCATACCTCTAATTCCAATCGACACATATCATGTTCTACCAGCATTATAATTTACAAAAATGACATAATCACATGACTTTGACCATGTATATGATCTAATGTAACTAGGTATAAGATTAAACATTATGTACTATTTTATTCTCTTTATCTATCTTAATAACATCATTAAAAAATTGTTTTTGGTGATATAGGGCATGTTTTTATAGTTATTACTTACAAGGATAATGAAGAGGGAATATATTACTACTTATGTCAGTGTAAAAATGAAAATAAAAAATTGAATTCCAAGGTCATAGATGGATAAAACATTGACTATCCAAATAGTTATATGGTAGTCATTGGAACTTATATTTGATGATATTATATACATAATTCAGATGTATGGTTGTTTTAAGACTTTGAAACACATAGGAAGATACTAGATTATTAAAAATTATTTTTTTCAACAAATATTCAATTGGTCAAATATCATGGGAGGACATTAAATAGGAATCTATGGAAAGTTCATGAGTCATATCATGATTTTATTCTTTCTACTATCAAGATTAAAGCAAATCTTAGTGGTTCAATGGATTGAAATTCTAAGGTATGTTGACTTGTCAAAGTTAGATGTATTTAATTCTACTAAATTTTATTGATTTTTTAGGTAGTACATTTAAATTTAATTTTTAATTACTTAATAACAATGTTTTGTAGGTTAGTGGTTCCTAATAAGTTTCCACCTTCATATGATTGACACTTTTAGTAAATAAATTCATAATCTAAAAGATAAGAAAAGCTTAATATACTTATACTCAGTTATTATAGAAAGGGAATTCTTGAAGTCAAAATGGGTAGTGGGACTCTTAATCAAGCATGATGAGAGGAAAATAACCTAGAAATAGACATTATCCACCACTCTAAATGTGTCTTCAATGTTATTTTTGAACCACAAAGCATCAGAGGTAAAGTTCTATAACTATAGATTCAATTTTGATAACATTTATTATTAGTGTTTCTACACTCTTGAACACTGATTAAAAATACATCTGGGTAGAAATAGAGTTTATGGTCATGGGATTACATGTCATTTACTTATATATACATGTTCAAAATTATATACTTACACCTATAGGTCCTCGAGGTATAAATTCTAGTTGGAGGATAAGAATTTTTCTATTCACTGCAAAAAATTGCATTTTAAGACCCATCATTATAACTTATTCTATGAATTCATATCCAAGGTTTCATCAATGTGATCCGAGGAAAAATTAGATTTCTTATACATGCATGTGATGTTTCTTCTATTTCATCCAAATAACTTACAATTTATATTTTATATAGGCCTTAAATTAGGTAATAAAATTGCATTTTAATTACATTGGGAAGGGAATTGATGAGGCTAGAATGGGTGGTGGGTATCCCCACTAGGCATGATCAAAGGCTAAGAACCTAGTCCTAGATGTTATCTAACACCCCATACATGTTATAAATTCCATTTTTGAGACATGAAACACTAGATCTAAATTTTTCAAACTCTAACTTCAACTTTGACAACATTTATTGTTGCTATTTCCACACTCCTAAGTAATAGTGAAAACACACTTTCAGGTGGTTTTGGAATTTTTAGTCATGGTATCAGGTTTCATTTCCTTGTGTGTGTGTGTGTGTGTGTGTGTTTAAAGTTATGTATTTTCACTTGGAGGTCTCACAGGTAGAAATGATAGTTGGAGGACAAGAACTTATCTCTTCACTACAAACAAATTGTATTTTAAGACCCATCATTGTAACTTGTGCCATGGATTCATATCCAAGGATACATAAATGTGATTTATGGTAAAATTATAGGGCTTAAATATTCACATTAATATTCTTCTAGCTCATCCAAATGAATTAAAATTTTCATTTTATACATTCCTAAAGTTAGGCTTAAAACTGCAATTTTATTATTTTAGGAAGGGTTTTATTAAGGCTAAAATGGGTGGTGGATCTCTCAAACATGAGTGATATGAGTATAATAAAATATTTTTTTAAATTATCAACCACCAATTTTTTTTTTCAATTCCATTTTTGAGCCATAAATCACTAGAAATACAATTATCTGACTGTATCTTTAACTTTAACAACATTTGTTGCTAATGTTTCCATACTCCTAAACAATAGTGAAAACATGTTTCTAGGTAGATTTAGACATAACTTTCATGGGATAATATTTAATTTTATTATTTATATGTTATTTAATTGATGCATTTTCACTTATAGGTCCTAGAGTCATAACTTCCAACTTGAGGATAAGAACTTGTCCCTTCACTACAAAAAAGTTGCATTTTAGGACCCGTCATTATAACTTGTGCCATGGATTTATCTCAAAAATTATATTTTCATGATATAGGATGAAATTATATATATTTAAATTCATTTTATGGTTCTTTTATTTCATCTAAATGACTTACAATTTTGATTTTACACATGCCTGAAGTTAGACTAAAAAACTACATTTTTCTTATTTTAGAAAGGGTGTTCTTGAGGCTAGAATGGGTGGTGGGTTTCTCTATCAGGCATGACCAAAGGAAAAAAATATTAATAGATGTTATTTTACAAATTTTACATTTTTACAATTCCAATTTCAAGCCATGAAACACCATATGTAGAGTTCTCCAATTACAGCTTCAACTTTGACAACATTTATTATTAGTGTTTCCATGCTCCTCAACACTAGTGAAAACATGTGTGTATGGGGATTTAAAAATTTTGGTCATGTAATCCCATGTAATTTTAATCTATATAAATTATTTAATTTATTTATTTTAAACTATAGGCCCCAAAGGTATAAATTCTAGTTGGAGAATAAGAACTTATATCTTTAATTAAAAAACATTGCATTTATGGATATGTCACTATAACTTGTGCCATAGATTTATATACAAGGTTACATAAAATTCATATAGGGTGAAATTATATGACATATTAATTAATTTTATTTTTATTAAATTTAATAAAAATTACTTATAGTTTACATATCATGCATGCTTGAAATGAGCTTAAAAATAACATTTTTCTTATTTTGGGAATGATATTATTGAGGGGTTGAAATGGGTGGTGGGTCTATCTATTAGGAATGATAAAAGGACAAAAAAATGATAATATATGTTATTAAACAACCCATATGTGTTTTAAATTCCATTTTTTATTTACAAAGCATTAGAGGTAGAGTTCTCCAACTACAACTTCCAACTTTGATAACATTTGTTGTTAGTGTTTTCACGCTCCTAAATAGTAGTGAAAACATGCTTTTAGGTGGATTTGGACATAATGGTCATGGAATAACATATAATATTACTATATAAACATGTTAAAAGTTATTTATTTTCACATGGAGGTCGTAGAGGTATAAATTTTAGGTTGAGAACAAGAACTTGTCTCTTCACTGTTAAAATTTTGCATTTTAGGACCTATTACTAACTTTTTTTCCATAGAGTCATATCCATGGTTCCATCAATGTGATATGATGTTAAATAATATGTATTAAAAATTAAAATTATGTGTCTTATTTTTCATCCAAATTAATTATTATTTCCATGTTATGCATGCCTAAAATCATGCTGAAAAATTACATTTTTGTTGTTTTGGTAAGGGCATTCTTGAGGCCAAAATGGGTGGTGAGTCTCTCAACCGAGAATTATAATAGGTATTTAAATTGGTTCTATATGTTATATACCACATTTTATGTTTTTAAAATTATATTTTTCATCCATGAAGCACCAGAGGTAGATTTCTCTCATTGTAACTTCAATATTGACAACATTTATTGTAAGTGTTTCCACACTCCTAAACACTAGTGAAAACATGCTTCCAAGTGTATTTGGACATCATTAACATGTATTAAAATTAAATTTACTTATATATAAATTATATAAGTGATTTATTTTCACCTAGATATCTTGGATGCATAAATTCCAATTGGAGAACAAGAACTTGTCTCTTCACTATAAAAAAATTGTATTTATGAACCTGTCACTATAACTTATGCCATGGATTCATATCCAAGGTTACATATAAATAATATAGTGTGAAAATATAGGGATTAAAAATTCATTTTAGGGTTATTTTTTTCCATCTAAATGACTTATGGTTTCTATTTTATGCATGCATAAAGTAAGATTTAGAAACTACATTTTTCTTATTTTGGGAAGGACATTCTTGAGGCTAGGATGGGTGATGAGTCTCTTAATTGGGCATTATCAAAGGATAATAAACTAGTAATATATGTTATCCACCACCATATAAATTTTTTAAATTGTATTTTTTATCCATTAATCAATGAAGGAGGAGTTATCCAACTACAACTTCAACTTTGACCACATTTATTGTCAATGTTTCCATGTTCTTGAAAACTAGTGAAAATAGGATTTCATGTGAATTTGGATGTCATGGTCATGGGATATCATTTAATTTTTATATAAATATATTTTAATAATTTATTTAAATTAATCTATAGGTCTCACAGGTATAAATTCTAGTGGGAAGATAAGAACTTGTCTCTTCACTATAAAAAGTTGTATTTATGGACTCATCACTACAACTTGTGCCACATATTCTTCTCCAATTTTAAATTAACATGATTTATGGTAAAATTATATGTATTTGAAACAAATTTAGGGTTCTTATAGTTCATACAAATGAATTATGATTTTTATTTTATGCATGCCTGAAGTTAGGCTAAAAACAATATTTTACTTATTTTGGGAAGGGCATTCTTGAGGTTGGAATGAGTGGTGGGTATCTCAACCAGGTGTTATTAGAGGATAATAACCTAGTATTATATCTAATTTTACACCATATATGTGTTTTAAATTCCAATTTTTATCCATGAAACACTTGACGTGGAGTTATTCAACTATAACTTCAACTTTGACAACATCTATTGTCAATGTTTCCACACTCCTAAAAATTAGTGAAAACATGATTCCATGTGGATTTGGATGTCTTGGTCATGAAATAGGTTTAATTTTCCTCTATATACATTATTTAAGTGATGTATTTTCACCTTGAGATTGTATAATTATGAATTGTAATTGGAGGACAAGAACTCATCTCTTCACTATAAAAAAGTTACATTTATGGACCTGTCACTACAACTTGTGCCACATATTCATCTCTAAGTTTAAATAAAATTTATGTACATTTATGGACCTGTCACTACAACTTGTGCCACATATTCATCTCTAAGTTTAAATAAAATTTATGTAGGTTAAAATTATAATTATTAAAAAAAAATTAATTTTATTATAATTCATCTAAATGATTTATAGTTTCCATTTTATGCATGCCTAGAGTTAGGCTAAAAACTACATTTTTTATATTTTGGGAAGGACATTCTTGAGGATAGAATAAGTGATGGGTCTCTCAATTGAGCATGATAAAAGGATAATAAACTAGTCCTATATATTATTCAATATATTATACATGTTTTAAATTCCAATTTCAAGCCATGAATCCCCAAAGGTAGATTTCTCTAATTGCAACTTCAACTTTGACAACATTTGTTATTAGTGTTTCCACACTCCTTAACAGTAGTGAAAACATGATTTCATATGGATTTGGGCATTGTATTCATGTAATAAAATTTAATATTCACATATATAATTTTTCAAAGTTATATATTTTCACCTGGATGTCTCAATAGTTAAAATGCCAATTAGAGGATAAGAACTTATCTCTTCACTACAAAAATGTTGCATTTATGTACCTATCATTGCAACTTCTACCATAGATTCATCTCCAAATTTACATTGATGTGTTTTAGGGTGAAATTATATGGCTTAAAAATTCACATGAGAGTTCTTATATTTCATTCAAATGACATACATTTTCCATTTTATGCATGTCTAAAATTAGGCTAAAATCTACATTTTTCTTGTTTTGGGAAGGGCATTCTTTAGGTTGGAATGGGTGGTGGGACACTTATTTAGGCATGATAATAGGATAAGAAACTGGTCCTAGATGTTATAAACCATCCAAGACATGTTTTAAATTCCAATTTCAATCCATGAATCACTAGAGGAAAAGTTATCCAACTATAGCTTTAACTTTTACATTTATTGTTAGTGTTTCCATGTTTCTAAATAGTAGAGTGGATATATGATGAAAAGAGAATAAATTACCAAGTTGAGTGTAGTGGAGATGGAGAAAATATATTTTATGAAGTGAAATAAAATAAATATAACCACTAAAATATTCCAAGTCCTCAAGATACATGAGAATTACAATCTTGCAATACTTCAAATGTCTAAAGAAGAGTCTCCAAACAAGAATGCAAAGCATTTCCAAAGAGAACATCCCAAAGGAGGAGGTAAAACATAACCACTTCATCAAAAATGCAGAAGTAAAATGTGTAGGGTCATCCGAAGAAGGTATGAAATAGATGATTATTCCATTATTTGTTTCAATTGTACTTATAATAGAAATGTAGTATGTCTATAAATTTAATGAATACAAAACTTTAATATCAAGTCCCAAATTATATTAAAATAGTGTAGCAAGGGTATCCACATTATATTAGTGATAAATGGTGTATCCCAATCATGAGAGGCACATCACAATAATATATGACTCTATCTCAAACATTATACTCTTTTCTCCCATATAGTTTTAATGACAACACATATTGAAAGATTGTAAGTTAGTATTAATAAATTACATGAAGGAAATATTAAAGAAAATAATATCTAAATATGGACATACAACCATCAAATTTAGTCTTTCAATAATAATGTGAGCCAAATCATATGCATAAATATTATCACCACAAAATGTGAACATGTGTGTGTGTGTGTGTGTGTGTGTGTGTGTGTGTGTGTGTGTGTGTCCATAAAATCCATAAATGCATAAATATATATATATATATATATATATATATATATATATATATATAATATAATGTAAGATGAATGACATATAAGTATAAAATTCCAATAACACATACATTTCCATATAGGAATATAATAAATTACATCATCCAATATCATAATATAATGTCATGCGAATGTCTTATATGCATATAATCCCAAAAATATGTACATTTACACATAGGGATAAAAATAAGTACATCATCTAAGACATTTTACTAATCAAATAGTCTCCCTCTCTTTACCTTCCTCAACTAGAACTATCCCTGGGATGCCCTACTCATATATAAAGATCCCTCAGCTACCTTGGATTTTTCCAAAGTCTGACTACAGGTCATTATACACTCATATCTCACTTATATATTAGCCTATTCCAATACAAATATTAATAGAAAAATTAAATACTATACATGCAAATAAGCTCAAAAATTGATTTTAAACTAGAATACAAAAATAATATAAACATGCACTTACTACAATCTTGTGGTCATGCTCAATCTATGTTTGATGTTTGATATGGTTAGTAATAAGTCAAGGTGCTCTAACATGCATTTAAAATGGGGAAGAAACATGATAAGGTACCCTACTAATAATTGAAATGGGATTATCATATATCATAGGAAAACCTTGTGTACATAATATATTCACATAAGTTATATTTGCCTAAGTATATAGTAAAATTTTAAAAAACAAAATTATTTTTACAATTCAAAAATAAAATTTAACATGTACCTCAGTGAGTGCATATGTAGATGACATTGCAGAAGTAATGTTTGTGTCTATCTCAACTCATAGAGATGGAGGAGTGTTTACTATGTTCATCAAATGAATAAAAAACCTCACTTAGTTTTCTAGAAAATATTGAAAATATATGGTAAATTTTTCTCCTTTACTAAACACATAATTAGTTAAAATAAATTTTTAAACCTTAAAAATGAGTGTAATCATTAATGGGCTTATCTTAACCTCTGAAACTCCAGTGACTTTATTGATTTATTCCTTATCCTATAAAAAATCATTGTCACTTGTGTGTTTCTAAACATCTATATCTCAAGTTAGTAGCCTATGTGTATGTAAGTAGACACATGAAGAGAATAAAAATATGAAAAAGAGAAGGAAAAAATTAGGATAAAATATGGTCAAATGGACATAGGAATAAAACAGACCAAGAACATACTATTTAATAGAATTATAATTGAATTTTGATATCATTGATAGATAAATGTAACTTAATCCATTGCATAAAATGCATGATTTACACAAGGGAAAAAACTTGAGGATTTAGAATATAAGTAGTGCTATTATAGGTAAAAATAAAAATATTGAGTACTTAAGAAACACTATGAAGAAGAGATGATAATCAATAAAAATAGGAAGTGTTAAAATAAGTTTGAAAAGTTGAAGGAACACAAAAAATATGATTATAATAAATAATAGGAATAAAATATTTTGAAAAAACATGAGAAAGACATCATTAGAGATTGAATGAGACTGTCTAGAAGGTTAATCATTATTAGGTTAGGAAATTTCTCTCTATATGTTTCAACACATATCACACATATAATTTGCATTCAAATCACTATCATTCAAATTTTAATTTGAACATGTATGATTGTTAGTTAAAAAACATATATTTATATAAAAAAAAACATGTACATAGAGTATAATACTAACCAATATTTTATCTCCATATATGTAAATAGTGGCCTAGGAACATTGACATATGTAGTAGTCAATGGACCACAAGCTAGATATCCATATTTAAAAATTAGCTGGCTAAGATCCACAAATGCAGTTGTGGACCATGAAGATGTAAGCACCATATTATCTTACAACATACAAATTACATATATATTATTATTTTTTTGTGTAAATTAATTATTATATTTTAAATACATATTTAACTTAAATTTAACATGATATTTATATAAAATATACCTATATTTATATAGTGACTAACATATGAACCAAATATACATGACAAAAACTCACTACTCATGAGTATATAATCAAATCCATCAAAAACACCACCATCATCATCCAAAGGTCTAATGCATGTAACACCATATCATATACAATGTGAGGTGGAGTATGTACACTATGGTGGACCCTGATCTTATTAGAGTGCCCAGTTCTTGATAAGGGGTGTGTGTGGGGGCAACATCCCCTTCCCCCCCCCCCCCACCAACTATGGTCACCATTAGGGTATAGGGGGTATGGAAACATACTTTGGAGAAACCCCTACCTCCCCCGCCCTACAACTATGGTCACCATGGGGTTATCGAGGGTATGAAAACCTACTTTGGAGCACCCCCTACTAGGGGTTTGGGGATAACACCCCCAAATAAATTTTTTGTGAAAAATGCATTGTAAAATATTTTAATTTTGTATTAAATCTGGACCACTCACCATTAGGTCACAGATCTAATAGAAATTATGTTGGTACAGTTTTGCCCTAATATGTAAACCTTTTTTGATATGAGGGCATTGTAATCATGATGACACACTTTGTATGAATGAAGAGGAGATAGAAATGGATGTATTTCGAGTTTATCCATTCATTTATTGGACTAAAAAAGATAAGAACTAGTTATTTCTATGTGGATGTAGCCCATATTGGGTGAACCATGTTAAACATATGTCTCTCTTATATTGTGTTTTCTGTATTTTCCCCCCATATTTATTTTATTAATATTTTTATGAATTATATATTATTAATAAATCCTAATCATATATTAAATGAGTGTATTAATAAGTTTAACAAGAGCATATAAAGTCTCAATCTCCATTACCTCCTTCACCATAGAGGGGATCTTAGGTTAAAGTAGTTTTTGCATAGGGATCCTTTCAAGCTGATTAGGCACAAGATGTGCACTTGGTCAATCCTACTCGAATCCTTTCCCTTAGCCTTGAAACTCACCATACTCAACATATTTAGTAATATCATTGAGGACAACCTCACAGTAGAGTTTATTCAAAAAATACAATGGGACCTCATGGTTTTTACATGGTGGGTAATCAAACACCATCCACCATCGGTCCTAAAAATTATTTCTAAGAAAATTGTGTTAGCATAAGTGGATTTGGAAATGTTTAGTGGATCATGGAAAATGTGTATTATTTTTTGGGTTGATGAATGATTCATAAATTAGATATTTTGATATTTGTTTATCCTTCACCTCATGTGTTGATAAATTGTTAGAATCGATAGTCCTATATCTATGCATATATGATACCCATCTACCAACTTGACTTTTTATCAAATAAAATTGACCTAATACTAAGTGTGGTGGGTGTTGGTTAATTTGGGGTCCCTCATTATCCTAATTATTTTTTAAATTTATATTTTGTTTTCCACCTTGTGTGCAACTAGATCCTCCTAACTAACTACGGGTTCTTAAGGAACTTTAGGGTGGATAGTAGGGTTAGGATGGTTAGGTGAATGGTTAAGATGAGATTTAGGAGGAGGATTAACATGTTGGTCTCTTGTAGTGGAGTAAGCTATTAAAAATAAGATTTAGAAATTAAATAATGAAAATAAAATAAATTACCAAATCTAGTGTTACAGGTTTGGTTTTTTATTACTTACCTCCCCTTTATGGTAGAATTGATGATTTGATGAGGTATCAGGTGATCAAGGTGTGTTTTTATCCTCCTTCAAGTATAATGTGATCATGGTTTATCTAAGAGAAGGGTAGAAAAAATAAGAAAATGTAAACAAAATAAGTGTTCCTACAGATTGGGCATTTTTATTTTTTTGTTTGTAATATCAATAATGCATACGCATGATTTAAAATAAACATAATTCATAATTATTATTTCAACTAAACTTAATGGTAATAATGTGTATGCATTATTTATACTAACATTAGTGGTAATAATGTGTATGTGTTTTGTGGACTACATAATATATACATGTTATGACTTAGAAATTCAAGCCTAAATTAAAATAATATGTATAGGTTATAACCATAATGCATATGTATTATGGTTATAAAATTAATTCCTTAGGGTAAATATCTATGGAATTGTCCACCAACTCTATGCACTTACCCACACATTAGTTTCTATAAAAATGGTGACACCTATAACAAGTCCTACACCTTCCCTTAGTGGGTCACAACCATATCTCCAAATAAAAGGATAGTCCTTGTAAAATATTAAAAATGTTAATTGATATTAATATTATTTACTTACCTTATATTAGTTATCTTGATATTAATCATATGCCACACAAATTTAATTATAAGTACTATTATGATTAAAATCAAATCCATGACCCTTGAATCGATAGGTGTTTTTATTTGAAAACTAAAATTGAAGATCTTATTAAGAGTGGTGATATTTAGATTTAATATGCCTATTTCACAATCATTTACTCAAAGCACACCTTATAGTGTTAATCAACCCATACCATGTGATGTTCCTTTTCCTAAGAAATAATTATGTAAGCATCAAAATGATCCAATCTTAGATATAAATTATCCTACAAAGACTTGTCTTTAACCCTTTATTCATAGGTGTTTATATTTAAGAATAACAAATATCATGGATTATGATAGATGATAAATCCAAATTAAATATGTGTAGTCTTCTTTTATCTATAATTTGATATTAAACACTTAAGTTTCACCTACTTTTTCTAATTATGTAAGATTAGGATGCATTAAATTTATTGTATATTTTAGACACCTAAATTTGGTATTATATACATGTAAAAATAAACTTTGGCATATATTAACATAATTATACTTGTGCATACGCATTTAAATCTTATACACACTTTCCCTTATCTATCTACCCACTCTATTTTCTTAGTTAACTCAATTCACTAGATAAGCATATTTAGGATCACCTTAGTCTATACAAGAACACTTTATAATCCTAAACAAACTTCCTTCATATTCTACATCACTTATTTTCTAGACACTTGTGATTTGTTACACTTTTTTTCCTCTACTATTAGCATCCAAAAATATCAAACTATTAATTTTTAAATTTGAGTGTATTCATTTGGTAAACCTAATAATGTTTCATATGTCAATCATAGGGTCAAATATAAAAGAGTTAACTATAAATACATATCAATCCTAAGGTCTTACTAAATTTTTAATTAATTTATCCTTCACTCTATACTTTAAAAATGCTTGAGATTCCATTGGCACTTCCTTGAGACATAAAAAAATACATATCTAAAAAAAATATTAAAGGATAATCCCTAGAGCCTAGTCTATACACTAATGTAATTTAAAAATTGCATGTTTTCAAGTTTTGAAAACTAAAATTTGCATTGCATTTAGACATGATCACAATGGTGTACACATATGTGGGAAAAATGCATATATTTTGAGACCTCTTTAGAGTTTTGAAACATAATAAATTCTAAACCACATAATGGAGAGAGGTTAGGGTTATTTAACCCATATTCTAACCCTTTTTTATAATTTAATATTATGTCAAAATTGAAGCTAGGGTTTTAAAGCAAAGTGAAGTAAATCAAGGATCAGTGTAAATGATCGAGGACAATAAAACATATGAAAATAATAAAAACAATTTACATAAAATGATATGTGGTAACATATACTATCATATTAAACCTAGACAGCTCCAATAAATAGAGGACACCATTATTTACTATAAGGATCTGAGTTTTTTCAATAGCATCCTAGCAAGTTTCAAGGTCTTGTTTCCTAATTCGAGTAGTTATAGACATAATACAAAGTAATTTTGAGGAATATGACATAGGTAGTGAATATTATAAATTATAAAACAAACTAAGTGTAATATATTTCCTTTTCTATTTGTCAATTTTATAAATAATAAGTTCAATTAAGTTCTCTTTAGAATTCAGATTTGTATGGTAAATATTCTATCTTTAAGAATCTAAATTTCAATAGTTTTATGTTAATTGGAAAGAATTTATATAAAAATAAATAAAACATATATATTGGTCCCTAAACATGTCCTAAAATATTTTATGGCATGCCAACTTTTTTGAAATAAAATTAGTTATTAGGCAATTGATGGTTACAATTTATGAAGGAAAAACTTGATAGTAACAATGATCAGATATCTTTCAACTTTCCAGGTCGTAATTTTACATTAAATGAGATAGAAAAAATTAAAATAAAACTTTTGAATATCCAAATGAAAATAATATTACATATCAAAAAAAACTTTAGTGGGTTTTTAAATACAAATCTAGCATTGATTAAATGAACATAAGGAACCAATGTATTCCATATACAACAAATTTTGATCTCAATGAAAAATTTCAATGCAATAGATATATATGATTTATAGATGATGATTTATTATAAATATTTTTTCTTTTTTATAAGAGCAATATTCCTTTAACTACATGCATTATTTATTTTGATCCTTCTATTCATGCATATTATCGATCAATGATCATTCATAGTTAATATGATCTTAAATGAATACATACTTTTTTTTAAGTTAGGATCTTTCTAATCACATATATTTTAATTATCATACTATATTTACTTTCTACTTGTTTCATTTACATTAAATTACATGTTTTTTGACCAAAACATAGAAAATAATTGTATATTTTTTATATCAAAGACATGAACATACATATACACACGATAATAATAAATTATATATATATATATATACACACACATATATATGTATATATATACATATATATACATATATGTATATATATACACATATATATATATATATACACACATATATATACATATATATATATATATATACATATATATATATATGTATATATACATATATATATATGTATATATATATATATACATATATATATATATATATGTATATATACATATATATATATGTATGTATGTATGTATATATATATATATGTGTGTATATATATATATATATATATATGTATGTATATATATATATGTATGTATGTATGTATATATATATATATATGTATATATATATATAAAGTTTTTTCATGTACATAATAAAAAAATGGGTCACATGACTGATACATAGTTCATTCATCAAAAACCCTCTAATAATGATTCATAGAGTGATCATCCCTATTAGATTTTAGGTCTCTAAATCTAACCCTTTAGACACATCTACAGATACTAAAATATTTGTACTATGTGTTATCCCATTACACCCTTGATTCATATCCTCTTGTGCCTCATATTATGCTAGATAACCTTGAGTCTATGCATGAGCTTCATGTGACATTATCAACTGGGCCAATAATTCCTATGGTATATCATCTCTAAGTGGGATTATAGGTGTTCCTCCATTACCTAATTAGGCCTCTAGATATTTCACATAATCCTTGAGTTTTCTAACTCTATCCTCTAAATCACCTTATACCAACCGCACTAGGTTTTACCAAAATATTACAATAATTTAAAAAAAATTAAGTACGCATATGTAAAATATAGATTTCACCATGACAAACCTAACTAGTGATATTTAAATAGATGTATTAATTTATTTTAACAAAAAGGTTATATTTAATCCAATTATCTAAGGATCACCATGAACATATATAGAAATCATGAACAATACTGAATAACTATAACTACTACATCTCAACATAAATAAAATAGTATGAATTCAGCCACAACTGATACAACATTATAACCACTATTGTTGAAAGTATAATGAATAAATATTATATTTTTTTAGAATAATTAAAATATATCAAATTATAAAACATGATCCAAATCTCTTTTTAGCAAAGTCTCCTCGACTCAAGTATAAATATGTAATCTCAAGTATAGTCTCAAGTATAGTACTCCAAATGGGAGGGAAAGAATCATCTAAGCACTTTTACACATGAACCATAGACCATAGATCCCCTACACTACCTCCAAAATAGGGGTATGGCCCTCCCTTCATGGATGGGTACATAATGATTATGTGGGAATTAGATTAACAAACTAGAACCCATATGTTGAAGATATCCAATACATAATGTATACCATATGTAAATTCATTCTAATATGATATCACACAAATATGAAAAATATATCAACATATGAAATGACAATGTTTATAAAACATTAATTTGGCCAAAGTTTTCAATAATAAATGATCTCTAGGATTAGTCAAATCCATACACACCACCTGATTGAATTACACCATATCATACATTGATGGTGCTAATTAAGCTAGTGGAATCTATCCACTGCTTAATTGAGGTCATGAATGTGAGATTCGATAAAATAAATAATAATATAAAAACTAATCGATTCATTCTTAATATTTCACTTTATCTAATCATAATTATGTTAAGTATAAAAATATCACAAACATTCATTTAGTCCATCAAATTAAGTGAAATGAATCCATATATCTAGTTTATTACAAATAATAAATAGAATCCAAAAACAATCCTCAATATATCATACCATCTAGGTAATGATTATCTAGACCACCATTTGCATTAACCACTAACTTATAATATTAATTTTTTATGAAATAATATTATAACCTTGGCTAATTAAACTATTCATATTTCACATATAACAATAGCCAGTCTAAAACATCATAAATGTTTTATATTTAACTCTTAAATACAATATTCTAGTGCTTTTATACAAACCAAATATAAACAAACATCATTTACTCACTATTATGATAATACAAAAAATAATACATTTTTATCCATTAATATATATTTATATATTAATTCACACATAAAAATACATTATAAATACTTCATTTATATATTATACTACTAATATGATATCCACTGTCATACTCATAGTATATTGTAAACGCTAAGTATACAATCAGTTCACATACAAAGGCCCCATAACCTTTTTCATCAAACTAAGAAATTACATTTTCCCATGATAAGTAAAATAATTAGAATTCTATAAATCAAACTCAATTCTTCTTTATTTATCAAAAACTAGTTAACGACTTAAATCCAAACAATCATTCAAGTTTTACTAATTAAATATAATTTATATGAGAAAATATAAGAACATAGTTGCCTTTACCTAATTGGGGTATTATTTAATAAAACACACAATTGAATACCCAATTTGGGTCTTATTTAAAAACACACAACCGAATAAAATAATGCAAATATGCTATTGAACCCATATACCCAATCCTCCTATAGACTAGGCAACTTTTACATAGTTCAACCATGTAACACTTATACATAATCACATTAAAATATAAGTGAATTTCACATACATATTTTTAATAATATTAAAATTTTAACTCTGCCATGTGATCTTAATATATATCCAAGTATGTGTATATGTACAAAACTGAGTGATATCTATTATTACTTATTCATCTACCCATCCTAAGTTACTCGATGTGACTTAACTAAAGTTTCCAACATCCATTTTTATAAACATGTATACATAATATAACATATCTGAGAGTATATAATTATATTGTTTCACTATATATACAAGTTTACTTAACCTGAATCTAATTAAATCACCAATTCAAAACCATATACACTAGTTGGTTATACAAATATCTTCATTAACATAATGTATTATGAAATAGTTTTTGATATATATATATATATATATATATATATAACAAAAACTATTTCATAATACATTATGTTAATGAAGATATTTGTATAACCAACTAGTGTGTATATATATATATATAAATATATATATATATATATATAGTCTCATGCTAAATATGACAATTCCACATGCAAATATTTATGCAAATACACACACACACACACACACATATATATGAGTATATGTATATATATCTAAATATATTTAATTAAGTGTATAATCATGTATATATTTATGTATATATATTCATGGTATCTAAAACCCCATATTTTTAACCCAAAAAGTCCAAATTAGCTTAAATAGTTAAGTGATCATACTTACAACTATTTTCAAGTTTAGATTTCATATACCAAAAATAATATAGAATAACATGGTTTGAATGAAATAACTCAAATCAAGACACACACACACACACACACACACACACACAAATATATATATATATATACATATATATATACATATATATATATATATATACATATATATACATACATACATATATATATATATGTATATATTATATATATACATATATATATATATATATATACATATATATATATATACATATATATATATATACACACACACACACACACACACACATATATATATCTGTGTGTGTGTGTGTGTGTGTGTGTGTGTGTGTGTGTGTGTGTGTGTGTATACCCATCAGAATAATCTCCTATGTTTTAAAAGCGATATATGAATTTTTAAAGAGGGTTAAGATAGGGCTTATAAAGCCTATATCTATCTTGTCCAACAATTACTGCTCTACCCTAACCTTCTTAGGCTAGCCTAGGTTGAGTATAGGGTTCTATTGAGGTTGATCCTTCCATAGGGTGCTATATACAACCCTTCTTAATTTTCCAAATTTTATAAACAATCAAAAAACTAGTAACCCAAAAACAATTTGAAAACCCATTTAATATAAAATATCATGAATAAGTATTGAATTATAAAACCTACTTGTAATATGTATGAATTTCAAATAAAGTCAAACAAATTCATTCTTATTTTCACCTATTCACCTCTTCTCCACCTTCTATCTTTTCCTCTCAACATGTCATGAGTAATCCTATTCACATCCCCCATTATCATCTTTTTATTATTTTCAATCCACCTACTCACCTTCCACTTATCCACACTCTTTGATATATTAAACTTGCTCAATAATATGCATGCTAAGATAACCCAAGCAACTCATAGTATGTCACCATGTAGACATAGTGAACCCTATAATTTTTTACCAAATGATGACTAACTAAAGTCAATGAATGATTAGTAACCCTAATCATCTTGATGCTTCTCTCTAATCCCTAATTAATCATAATATATTATTTATAAAATATACACGGAAATGACTAATCAAATAATCATTGACCAATTTAAATCACATAAGTCACATAATCACTATGTTTTATTCCATGCAAAGAGTATCAACTAGTCAATACCCCATGAAACAAACATCGACTAAATACAATAGAATAATTATTATATAACTCAACAATTCAACTAGGTATTATAAGACTAGAGTTTTACATTGAGCTACTATCGACAAACATACATTTTATTTAGAATGATTTACACTATTCAATATTAACCAATATCTAATGTATTATGAATATACAATTTTTATTCAAATATTTAATCAATTACAATGCCTTTTAATAGCAATGCCATTTATCCTTTGATTTTTAAATCAAACTTATATAATATCCTAATAATAATATTTAATTATTTTATCTAAATCTTATAGATAAATAAAAATGGAATCCATCTATACTTTTTAATACTTACTACATCAAAATGTTATTATACATAGCCATTTCAAATAAGGTAGTAAGGTAATCATAACATATACAAATTTACTCATTTTTACCAAACTATTACATCAAATAATCACATTATATCATATAAACTAGCAGGATCATAAAACTAGTGAAATCACTTAAATCAATAAAAATGATCATCAATGATCAAAATTATACTAGAAAACATCTTAAAAATCACCTAAAATAAAAGTATACTAAACATGCTATGATATCTATATCAAACAATCAATTATGAAACATAATATATTTTAAGTGGTGTGTGTAAGGGTTTCTAGATTCATTCTTTGATACCCCGCAATGTTTCTTTCTAGACCACCCTCTTTGATAATGCTATCCCTCCATGAAGATTTGATGGAATAATATATCATGTATCCACCTCATCATAATGAATATAGTTACCTTGTAACATCATTATATCCATAAAATAATGTAGTATAATATGATCACACTAATTGAATGTAAAAGTACTGCTAACTCATAGAAAACTAATCATGCAAATTTAAGAAACACAAATTGTCCCATAATCAACATATGTGATCAAGTTTAATCAAATATTAGTTAATCAACTAATCAACCATAATAATCTATATATGAAATAGGTTATTCAAATTATATATAAATTGAGACGTGACATCCTTCCCCCTAAATTTGGTTATCATCCTGATGATATTTATTCAAACATAAGTAATGAATTAAAAACATTATTCAGTATAAAATAATATGATATGCAATAACAAATAAAGAAAATAAATGTGTAAATAGCCTATAAATCTCATCATAGTCCACCCAAATAACACTATCCTCAGAGTATTGGTCCCACAAGATCTTGCACTGTGACACATCTCTATTATAAAAATGGATTTTATGAGTTTTAATTAGTCTGATTAGTTTTACCATGACCACCCCAAGATCCAAAACCTAGAAATCATTCCAATCCAACACATGTGAAGGATCAATAATGTACTTTTTAAGATAAGACATATGGAAGACGTTATGCAAAAGAGATAGTTATTGTGTAATTTCAAACCTTTACACTATAGGGTTGACCATTTCCAAAACCTCAAAGGTTATCACATATCTCGGTAAAATTTTTGTTGACTTACCAAATTTAATCAAGCTTTTCTAAGGCTTAACATATAGAAACACTTTATCATCAATATAAAATTACCTAGTTGTTATGTTCAAATCATCATAAATTTTCTATCTATAATTGGCCTCAACCAACCTCTACTTGATTATCCTGACTTGCTCTTCCATTTTTGAAAGCATCTCAGGTCCAAAGATTAACCTATCCAAACTAATTGATATTATACACCTCCTTTCATATAATGCCTCAAATGGTACCACCTTCAATGTTGATTGGTAAGAATTGTTATAATCAAGCTCAACCAATGGAAGGTACTCCTCCCACTTTTAATATTGATCCATGCAATACATATGAAGGAGATCTTCTAAAACATGATTAACTAACTATGTCTATCCATCAGTTTGTGGGTGATATATAGTGGTGAATTTCAATTAATTACCCAGAGTTGAATTTAGAGCCAACTAAAACCTAGAATTCATCCTCAAATCTTGATCTAAAATGATATTCTTTGTAAAACCATGCAATTGATACACTTCTTTTATGAATCTCTTTGCAAGCATAGGTGCATAATCAATCAATTTGCCTAGTATAAATTAATATATTAGTTATTTTTTAAACTATAACCAAGATCATGTCATGAATATTTCATGATAGTGGAAAACCTTAGATAAATTCCATATTGATCAATTACCACTTCCATTCTGGTATATCGTGTGGATAGAACAATCTGACTAGATGTACATGTTTAACTTTCACACACTGACATACTAGACAATAAGATATAAAATCCATTACATATCTCTTTATTCATTTCTATAAATAGAGTGGTCTAAGCTCAACCATGAGCTTTATTAATCTTAAATATACTAAATATGGGGCATTATGCAATTCCTTTAGAACTATGCTCTTCAAATTATCTCTATCTAGTACATACACCCTACTATTGTACGATGAAAGACCATAATTCTCTATTTTTAATCCCTTAAAATTAGGATTTTGTTCATTCTTAGAAAACATTTTCCTTAGCTAATAATATAATTAATCTCCTAGAGAGAATTTTATCACTCAATCTCTAAAAGTACTCTTGATATTATCCATGACTACTATGTACCTCATATAGCTTAGAGCATCAAATACTCTATTATCCTTACCTCTGATATAGTTAATATCAAAATAATAGTTAGATAAAAACTTTAAACATCATCTTTTATGAGAATTCATATTCATTTGGGTCAAGATGTACTTGAGTTCCAAGTTATCAGTCTTGAGATAAGATAGTTTTCCTAATAGATAATGCCTCCAAACTTGCAAACCAAGCACAATTGCCATAAGTTCTAGGTTATCAAGGGCTTATTCACCTCATATAGCTCTAGTTTTCTAGACTCATAGGCTACCAATAAAACATCCTACATAAGAAATCATCCAAGTCCATCTACAAATGCATATATGATCATTGAGAATTGAATAAACTCTTATCACTAGTGCTAAAGTAAGCCTCATTTTCAGTTCTCAAAAGGCCACTTCACACTTTTCTGACTAGATGAAAATATAATTCTTTCATTGAAGAGAGGTAATTTAATTATCTATCTTAGAGAAATTTGGAATGAATTTCTTGTAATATTCAACTAACCCCATGACACTTCTTACCTCATGCACATTATTTGGTGTCAGCCACTCCATAATGGCTCTTATCTTAGTTGACCTACTAAAATACCATCCATAGAGATAATATGTCCAAGATACCTATTGAACTTATAGCTACAGTACTCACTACCATTTTCAGATTTAAGACACTTCAAACTCAAACCTATTTCATTCTCAACCAAAGCTTTCCATTTCATAAATTTGTCAAATACATCATATTTCCTCTTTATGCAATAGATCTATACCTTACTTATAGCATCATCAATGAAATAAACATAATACTGTGATCCTCCAATAGAAGCTACCTGAGTTGATCCCCACACATCTATGTGAACAAGCTCCAACTTGTGTTTCTTCTTTGTTGACCCAGTCTTGAGAAATCTCAATCTCTTTTGTTTCCCAAAAATATAGTGCTCACAAAAATCTATATCTATGCTTTTCAAATCTGAAAGCTTACCTTTTGACTTAAGAACTTTCATTCCCTTCTCACTCATGTGGCCATGCCTATAGTGCCACAAATTTGCATCTACATCTAAAGTAGATAATATAGAAGGAGAATAATCAGTAATACAATTACATAAATAGAGAGTACCTTCTCTCTTACCTCTGGCCAATACAAGTGCACCCTTGGTAACCTTCCAAGATTCAACTGTGAGAGTTACTATACAACCCTTATCCCCCAACTTTCTTATAGAAATCAGATTCCTCTTCAGGATGGGTACATGCATGACATCCCTCAACACCCATGTGTTGCCATTCTACAATTTTAGCTACACTTTTCCTTTTCCAGCAATTTTACAAGGCTCATCATCCCCTAAATAGACTTTTCCAAAATCTCCCTAGACATAATCACTAAAAAATTCTCTATTTGGGGTTGCATGGAAAGAAGCACCAGAATATACAACCCAAGATTTTATTCTATTATCCAAATAAAGTACAAGAGCATCTTGTGTAATAATACCTGCAACTTTTGCTTCTTCTTTACCTTCATGCTGATTTTCTTCTTTAACCCGTAACCAACAATCTTTCTTTGTATGCCCTATCTTTCCACAATTCTAGCAGGTTATTATTCTTCTCATCTTTGACTTAGACCTTGATCTCCCTTGCTTTCTCTTATCTTTTTTCCTTCCCCTACTTTCAATACTTAAATCATTACCTGATGATTCCCCTATGCTTTTCCTGTGAGTCTCTTCATTCAGGATTACACAAACAACATCATCCACTTTCAAGATATTTGTAACAGATGTAGTATTACTAACTATCATTACTAAACTATGGCAACTTTCAAGCAAAGAGCATAATCTTAAAAGAGCCTTAATTTCATCATCAAAAGCTATTTTGACTGAATTTAATTGATTTACAATACCATGGAAATCATTTAGATGACTAGATACAGATCCACCTTCCTACATTTACAAATTAAATAATTAATTCATAAGATATACCTTATTTGAAGCTGAGGGATTTTCATGTAAATTTGATAAAGTGTCCATCAACTCTACCTTTGTCTTTGCCTATGACAAGTTGGGAATCATAGAAGATGCCAGGCTCAACCTTATGGATCCCAGAGCCTTTCTATCAAGAACATTCCATTCTTCATCTTCCATATCTATGGGCTTCCTTGAAACCCCACCCAAAGGTAAGTGCAGATCTTTCTGATATAGATAATCTTCTATATGCATCCTCCATAATATATAATTCTTGCCATTGAACTTCTCCATTCTCAGTTTACTTTCTTTTGCCATTGATATGCTTCCACCCAAACAGAAACCCCTTTGAATGACCTGTAATCAATACACACTAAACAGATTTGAAACCACCTATTAGTGAACCCAAGCTCTGATACCACTTGTTAGTTGGTATCACTTGGTGAACTAACAACCTAGCTCTGATACCACTTATCAGGATCTCAACAAGAATAATTAATTACTTTTGCAAGCAACTAAACACAGAATTAAACTAGAATTGAAAGTAACTAGAAATTAGAATCAACAAAGAATAAGAGATACAAGAAACAATGAAAACTTGTATTGAACTCTTAGAAATACAATTGAAGAAATCTCTCTTTCTTCCACACCTCTCTCAGATGTACATATCTCTTTCCCTCAAGAGTTCTCTCTTCACAATTACAAACATAATTCAGCTACTTGAATTGCCTATCTTACATCTTATAGCTTGTACAAGCTATGAAGATCTATCCCTATATATAGAATTAGGGATCATGAGCTATGCAATATCAACCATTAGATACACCTCCTAATCCAAGGCTCAAAATAGTCCTACTAAAGATAGAGATGCAAACTTAAGACTAACACTTAATCTTATCATGTAAACAATCCATTCATCCCATGAAAATAGAATTTTAGAATGCACAGGTGACCGACGTCGGTCCCTATTTGCCTGCATATGACCGACGTCAGTTGAACCATAATCGATGTCGACAGCCTCTAGTCGATCTCTGACCGACGTCAGTGACTATGTAAATCTTGCAACTTTGCATTTGCTCATTCGTGAAGCTTTTAGCTCCACACCTCAACATTTTTGGAATATCCTCTTCATAGATCCTTAATTGCTAATACTCTACTCTAATATCAATCTTAGAAAATATTGTTTCTCCTTGCATTTGATCAGAGAGATGAATGGTAGTAGATATTTATTCTTGATCATTGATTTAATCAACACCATGTAGTCTATACATAGGTAAATATTACCATACTTCTTAACAAAGACAACTAAATCACCCCATGGCGACACACTCATTTGAATCATACATTTTGACAACAACTCTTGATGTTGTGCCTTCAACTAAACTAATTTAGTGGTTTTCATCTTGTATTATGCCTTATACTATGGTTCTAATCTAGGTATGATATCAATTGAGAAATCAACTCACACTTAGGTGGTAATCCTTGTAATTCTTCTAGAAACATGTCATGAATTTTTTTTAGAAAAGGATAATCTTTGATAGATGGTTCCTTAGACTCTCTTTTATATCATTTATCTTAATGATAAATTCCTAGCATCCCTTCCTTTGACCTTTATTAAGTTGAATTGTATAAATCTGTCTTAGCTTTAAATCCCTTATTTTTCTCTAAAGTTGTGTTTAATTTATGAAATCATCTTGACACTCAACCTTCTTCAAAAAATAGTCAAACTTGGATTTATGCTTTGAAATATAATTTACTCCTAGGATCACATCATATGATCCCAACAATGTTATATAAAGAACTACAACTATAATGAACTCAGGAAACCTAACCTGTAATTCAACTAGACACTTGTCAACTTTGACCTTTGACTTATTCCCATATTATACTAACAATGTATTTTCCATTACTCCAACCTTTCTACACAATTTTATAAGAATTATAGGAGTAATGAAATATTTTTTATCTCTTGTGTCAATTAAAATATAAACTAGATGATCAAACAAAATACCTAACATTTATATGGGTGAAGATCAATACTCAACCTATCAGTTATCAATAGCTACATGAATCTACTACTAAAATGTACCTTGATGAAAATTTAAACCCTTATTATTTTATTTACCCTATGGATATTATCAATAAAAATGGTCACCTCCACAACTGAATCAACCTCCAACTAATCCTTTCTTCTTAGTGTGTTGGCTTCCCTTAAAACCACTCTTGAAACCATTACTATGTTTCTTATTCCCTGAAGCAATGTTAAACTTGGCATTTAGATTCTTCAATTGACCCTTGGAGTCTCCACTCCTATGCTTCCACTTATTCTTATTAAAATTTGTTTTCTAACTTTAAAATTTCCTTTTGAAGTTATCTCTAACTTGGGTAAGAGATTTTAGTTTTCATTCTTGTTTGATCACCTTCTTGAACACCTAAACCATGGTAGATGGACCATGCACATCTACTTCATAGCCTATTTTGGGTTTTAATCCCATGATGAAATTCTTGATTCTAAACCTCTCATCTACTTGATACTAAGGTACATATTTAATAAGCTTAGTGAATTTTTCCCAATATTCATTCATTAACAAATCACCTTACTAAAGTTTCTAAAAATATATAAGTTTTTGGTCAAATTAAAATTTTGGAATCAATTATGACCTAAATAGTGTAACAAACTATTCCTAAGTGGTGGTTTTTGAGTCGAGATTCATCTCAAACTTTTTTTTTCCCACTAAGTTGATACTCACTAGCAAGCTGATAATCTCCCCAGAATACTTTAATGATTTTAAAATAATTTTGAATCTTAAAATTGTTCTTCATTTCTATCATCCATTCTTCAACTTCATCCCATAATACAGTTCCATCGAATTTAGGTGGATTCACCTTTTTCATATCGCATGCTAACTCTACATCTACTTGAGTTCTCATATTCTATGGGACCTCCTTATGCCTCTACTCTTAAATATTTTCTTGGTCATTAGTATGATCTTCAAATTCCTCTTGAGTATTCACCTTTTCATGGCCATGCACTTCCTATTCTAGGTCCAAGATTTAGTCTTTAGTCTCTTGCATGGTTATGAGTATTTATTCCATTTTCATATCTTACTCAGTGAAAAAATGATTTAGATCAACAAGGGGTTTGATATTTAAAGTACCCTCACCTCTCAAGATAGTGTACACCATTTTTATTCCTATTTATTAGGACAATAAGTTTGTGTTAGTTGACATATTAATTCCTAGAGTTTGAGCCTTAGCTCTAATAGCATAAGGTAACAACCCCAATGGGTTTTACTAGAATATTGCAACAATTTTAAAAAAATTAAGTACACATATTAAACATATAGATTTAACCATGAGAAACCTAATTAGTGATCTTTAACTAACTATATTAATTTAGTTAACCAAAAAGGTTATTGATAATCCACTTAGCTAAGCATCATAATAAACAAATATAGAAATCATGAATAATAATGAAGCATCTCAACATAAATGAAATAGTATAAATTTAACCGTGGCTGATACAAAATTATAGCCATTATTGTAGAAGTAAAATGAGTAAATATTAAAAAATTTAGTAATACATAAAATATCTCAAATGATTAAACATGATACAAGGTTACTCTGAGCAAAGTCTCCATAACTCAAGTATCAATATCTCAAGTGTAGTCTATAGTATGGTACTCTAGCTGGGAGGGAAAGCATCATCTAAGCACTTTTTGACACCAACCATAGATCATATATCCCCTACACTATCTCCCAAATAAGGTGATGGTCATCCCTTCATAGATGGGTAGATAATGATGGTGTGAGAATATAGAGTAACAACCCATAACTCATATGTTGAAGATATCTAATACATAATGTGGACCATAAATAAATTTGTTCTAATATGATATTGTATAAATATAAAAACCATATCAACATATGAAATGAAAAAGTTTATAAATCATTAGTTTTGCCAAATTTTTCAACAATAAACAATCTCTAAGATCAGTCAAATTCATACACACCATTTAATTAGATTACACCTTATCTTGCATTGATGGAACTATTTAAGATAATAGAATCCTTCCAATATTTAATTAGGGTAGTGAATGTGAGATTTGGTAAAATAAATAATAATATAAAAACCAATAGATTCATTCTTAATATTTCACTTTAAATAATCGTAATTATGGTAAGTATTGAAATATCACAAACATTTATTTAGTTTGTCAAATGAAGTCAAAGGAATCCATATATATATATATATATATATATATATAAACAAAATCCAAAAATAGTCCTTAATATGTCATACCATTTAGGTAATGATTATCTAGACCACCAGTTACTTTAGCCACTAAGTAACTTATAATATTATTTATCCATGAAATAATATTATAACCCTTGCTAATTAAATTATTCATATTCCACATATAAAAACATCTAATCTAAAATATCTTAAATGTTTTATATTTAACTCTTAAATACAATATTTAAGTGCTTTTATACTAACCAAATATAAAAAAGCATCAATTACTCAATGTAATGATAATAACAATAATAACATTGCTATATGCATGATAGTTTCATTACAAGTTGATAATAGTTGGTTTCATTGCTCAGTAACTAGTGTTTGGGAGTTATTGGATAACTATATGACCTGCAAAATGAAAGGTGAACCAAGGAAGCAGGAACCTAAAAGTTGCAAAGATTGGAAGGCAAAACAAGATGTTTGGAAGATCCTTGATAAAGGAAAGGTTGTGAGCTACTTGGAATGGCTACATGGTTCAAAACCCCATATAATGACAGATTTTTTCAAAAATTGGGTCAATGATAGGGTAACCCTCCATGGCATCATGATGAAGCTCACCGAGGAATTCATAGCGGAGGTCACAGGGCTTCCAATGGAGGGTATAAAATTCTCTAACCAGACCAACATATCTAATGAGGCATATAACAAATTACCAAAGACGGATGCTGAGGAGCAGTAGTTGGAAAAGAGTGGGGATTTCTTTGACCTAGAGAAGATTAAAGGAATCTGGAGAGATGTCTTATGTTGCATCTGTGAGTATTTCATACTTGATGGTAGAAGCAAAAGAGTCCACAAATTTCATTTTGTCTTTCTTAATCATTTTAGGCACAAAGTTAGAATCTCCTTCCCTTTCTATTTGCGCTTCTCACTACTCCAAAGTCTGTTCGCTCATAGAAAAAAGGAGTCTCATCCTATATTGCATGAGGGATTCATCCTAATAATATAAGATTTTTGCAAAAACAAGGCCATTGTCCTAAATCCTTATTCAGACAAAAATAAGGAATCACAGAGAAAGAAGAATGAAATAGTGAAGGGGAAATAAAAAGTTAAACCCAAATCCTCCAGCTTTAAAAAATAGATTGTAGATGAGGAAACAGAGTGGGAAAGCACTGAAAGTTTTGAGGAGGAGAGTATGGAGGAAGAGGAAGGAACGAAAAGTGGGGAATTTAGCTCTAATGAGGAAGGAGAAGATAAAATTAAGAATGAAAAAGAAGGAGACACTATAGAGGAAAAAACTAAATAGAATAACTATGATCTCGAAGAAAATCAGCAAGTGCTAGGGGAAACTGAAAAAGAAATGGATGTTTTATTTGAGGATCCTGCTTCAAAAATAGAGAAGGAACATTTAGTTTAGGATGCCTATCATGAAATGGAAACTAGAGAACAAGTAAAGGATGATCTTATCCACAACGATAACCTTGGTGAAACTAAAGAATAGAAAAGAATGGAAAGGGAGCATCATACTGAAAAGGATGAAGACAATCCAAAAGAGAACACAGAAGATTTAAGTGACGTATGGCAGAAAGATAGGAGGCATCCCTTTATGAATTCAGCCAAATGCAAAGCAAATTCTATCCTTCAAGTTGACTCGTGGATGTATAAGGAAATAATGGGCCTCAAGAAGAAAATGGAAAAAATGGAACATAATCAGCGAGTTGATCGGAACAAAATCAATAATCTGGAAATGTAGATGAGGGATATTCCAATAAAAATTAAAGACTATGAGAACAATCTAAGAAGGATCATTAAGAAAAGTAGAATGAAGATGGAGGAGGTTACTTCTAGCATATGTGCAGCTGCTACAAACATTAGAAAATGAGCAAATGAGGAAATAAAATCTTTGGAGGGGCCTAGTAAGAGGACCAGACAGAGCTCAAGGAAGAAAACAATGCAAGAGGTTGCTACATCAGTGGCAATATCTATATAGTACACTGATATGATTGGAAAGGAAGTGGTGAAGATGATCCTAGAATTAGAAGAATAGGATCTTTTTGCTCTTACAGTCTTGGTCCTTTTTTGGATGTTATAACTGGTTCCATTTTCTGGTTCTTTATTTTCTTTTCATACTTGAGTTTCCAGGTCTCTGTAAAACCTGGGGTCTATCTTTTGATGATCTTGAATTGTGGTTTTAGGTCCCTATAAAACCTCTTTTGATACTGCTTAGTAGTAGGTGTTAGGTTTGTTTCACCTATGGACGTTATTGTTATATCCTTCTTCCTTTGTTTCAGGGTTTCGGGGCCCCTTCAAAACCTGTTTTTACCTTAATCTAAAACATTGTTATATGCATTAATATATATTTATATATTAATTCACACATAATACATTAAAAATAATTTGTTTATACAATATAATATTAATATGACATCCAATATCATACTCCTTAGAGTATACTATATACTCTAAGTATATAGTCAATTCACATACAAAGGCCCCATAACCTTTTGCATTAAACTAAGAAATTCTATTTTCCCATGATAAGTAAAACACATAGAATTCTATAAATCAAAGTCAGTTCTCCTTTATTCATAAAAAAACTATTTAAATATTTAAATCCAAATAATCATTCAAGTTTTACCAATGAAATATAGTTTATATGAGTAAATATAAGAACATGGTCACCTTTAACTAATTCAGGTACTATTTAATAAAACACACAATTGAATACCCAACTCAGGGCTTATTTAACAACACACAACCAAATAAATTAATTCAAACATGTTATTGAACCCGTATACCCAATCCCCCTATGGACTAGGCAACTTTTACATAGTTCAACCAAGTAACAATTATACACAATCACATTAAAATATAAATGTGGTTCACATATATATATTTAATAATTTAAAAAAATTAACTCTCCCATGCAAACTTAATATATATCTGAGTATCTTTATATGTAAAAAACCAAGTGATATCTACTATTACTTATTCATATACCCATCCTGAGTTACTCGATGTGATTTAACTAAAGTTTTCAAAATCCATTTGTATAAACATGTATACATAATATAACATATCTAAGAGTATATAATTATACTATTTTCCTATATATACAATTTTTTTAAACATAAATCCAAGTAAATCACCACTTGAAAACCATATCTGCTAGTTTTTTATATGAATATCTTCATCTACAAAATGTATTAATATTAGTTTCCCATTTTAAATCTCTACTATTCTTATTTTAGGTTTGTGTGTGTGTGTGTGTGTGTATAGTCTCCTATTAAATTTGACAATTCAACACACAAGAATATATATATATATATATATATATATATATATATATATCTATATACACACACACACACACACACACACATATACATATATATATATGTATGTATGTATATGTATATATATGTGTGTGTATATATATATATATATATATATATATATGTATGTATATATATATATATATGTATATATACATATATATATATATATATACATATACATATATATATATACATATACATATACATATATATATATACACACACACACATATATATATATACATATACATATATATATATATACATATATATATATATATATATATACATACATACATACATATATATATATATATAACTAGATTTAATCAAGTATAAACTCATGTATATATATTCATAATATCTAAAAACCCATATTTTTAACCTAAAAAGTCTGAATTGGCTTAAACAATTAAGTTATCATACTGATAATTATTTTAAATTTTATATTTCATATACCCAAAATAATATAGAATAACTTGGTTCAAATCAAATAACTCAAACTAATTTATATATATACCCATCAGAATATTCTCTTATTTTTTAACTATTATTTTTAGATTAATAAAGAGGGTTAAGATAGATATTATAAATCATATATCTATCATTTCTAGGACTTACTCCTCTACACCTACCTTCATAGGTTACCTTGGGTTTAATATAGGGTTTTGTGGAGGTTGAGCCCTCCATAGGGTCCTATAAACAACCCTTTTTAATTTTTCAATTTTTATTAATAATTAAAAACACTAATAACCAGAAAGTAGTTTGAAAACCCATTCAATATAAAATATCACACACATGTATTGAATTACAAAACCTACCTGGTAAATGTATGAATGTCAAAGAAAGATAATCGAATTCCTTCTTATTTACACTTATTCACCTCTTCTCCACCTTTTGTCTTCTTATCTCAATATGTCATGAGATATCTTGTTCATAGCCCCCATTATCCTATTTTTATTATTTTTTATCCCCTACTCACCTTTCACTCTCCACACTCTTTGGTAGATTAAAATAACTCAAGAATATGCATGCCCGGATAACTCAACCAACTCATAATCCATCAACATAAAAACATAATAAACCCCATAATTTTCTCCCAAATAATGCTTAACTGAAGTCAATGGATGATTAGTAACCCTAACCATCTTAGTGCTTCTCTCTAATCCCTAATTAATCATAATATACTATTTATAAAATCCATATGAAAAAGACTTATCAAACAATCATCGACCAATTTAAATCACATAAGTCACATAATCCCTATGTTTTATTCCATGCAAAGTCTATCAACTAGTTGATACCCCATGCAATAACCATAGATTAAATGTAATATAATAATGATTATATAACTTGGCAATTCAAATAAGTATTATAATACTAGAGTTTTACGTTAAAATACTATCCACAAAGATACATGTTAATTATAATGATTTCCAATCATTAAATATTAACCAATATGTAATGTATTATAAATATATAATTTTTAGTCAAACATTTAATTGATTTTAATGCCTTTTTAAAAAAAATAATTTATCTTTCAATATTTAAATCAAACTTATATAATATCCTAATAATAATCTTTAATTATTATTATCTAATGTTGTAGATAAATAATAATGAATCCATCTATACTTTTTAATTATTACTACATCAAAACATTATTCTACATATCCATTTCAAATAAGGTATTAATTTAATCACAAAATTTAAAAATTTACTCATTTTAATCAAACTATTATGTCAAATAACTGCATTATATCAGATAAGCTAACATGTTTGTAAAACTAGTGAAACACTTGAATCAATCAACATGATCATTATCAATCAAGATTATACTAGAAACCATATTAAAAATCACCTAAAATAAAAGTACATAAAACATTTTATGCTCTCTATATCAAATAATTTATTACAAAACATGATATATTTTAAGTGGTGTGTGCAAGGGTTTTTGGGTTCATTCTTTGACATCCCCCAACATCTCCATCTAGACCACCCTCTCCAATGATGCTCTCCATACATCAAGATCTAAGGGAATAATTTTTCATACATCCACCTCATGGTAATGAAGGTAGTTATCCTGAAACATCATTATATCCATAAAATAATGTAGTATAATATGATCAAAATAAATTGAATGTAAAATTATTGCTAACTTATACAAACTAATCATGTAAATTAAGTAACACAAACTATCCCATAATCATCATATGGTATCAAGCTTAATAAAATATTAGTTAATCAACTAATCAACCATAATAATCCATATATCAAATAAGTTATTCAGCTCAAAAATAAATCAAGATGTGACACATCTACTCTATACTCTATAATTAATATTTCTCTCATATAAGATGTGAGATAAAAAATATATGAAAAATATCTCACTTAAAAAATGGCCCTCTCTAAAGGACCCTCCACCTCTATAATAACCCATGAAATAAGTGTATTAATAGATTAATAATAAGTATCTATTATGTAGACAATGGAAAATACACAAAACAATAGTCAAAACATAAAAAATCAAAGGAAACCTATAATAATCAAGTTTATAAGCATTTTTTATACAAATTTATTGTCATCTTTTGGTTTTGTGTATACTAATAGGCCTATTCATACCATGGAACTTTTTTTATCTCCATATATTCCAACTAAAACATATGGCACCTCTTTGGCTCCACCACCATCATCTTCTCTAATTGTTTCCACTATCATTGGTGGGAAGCCTAGTAATAATTTGGATACAACTCACCATATTGTTTGTCTTATTATAACCCTGACATCATCCACCTCATGATGAACTATGTGGGCATCTAGCTCCTCAACATCTATGAATTTTACATCATTAATCCTAAGACCCTTCATCTCACTAATTCACTGTGAATCCCTTGTTAAGCATCATCATGTATGAGGTGCAAGTGGATTTTCCCTTTCTCACTCCTTACCAATGAGTGACTTTATCAAACTAGAACCTATCGATATCACCATGAAAATATAACTACCACTAGATTAATATAATATTCCTCATCATATATGCATCCTAATTCCATTAAGGATGATCCCTGTAAGGTTTCCATAAGATGTCATATATCTATAATATGTCCAATCACTACTAAACATAGTTGTGTATTGATCATGTACTCTCTATACATGAGGGTGCAGCCACCATGCATAATATATAAAAATTAATCTTAAACCTCCTAATAGTAACCTTAGTGTCCAACTAGAATAGTATTCTAGTATTCCCACACTTGTAAGAGTGTATTAGATATTAAACCTTTACCACCTCTCTCATAATTAAATTTATAAATATCTTTGTATATATGGCCTAGTATAAAATGCCCCCAACTAAACATTATCCTATGGTACTCCATTTCCTATATAATTTTTATCAAACCATAAACAATAACATAGACACTAGTATTAGATACTATGAACATGGCTATTAGGATACATAAAAAATTATAAACAAAAAGCATAACCTCTCACTATATCAACTAAAAATATGTTTTAAACTAAGTGAGGTTAACCCTACCTCTCATATAATATCTTCTCTCAGCCCATGCCAAATCCTATACCAACACATAATGGACCATGATTGGTATAGGAAATATGTGCCACGTAATCTTTAGCATCATGGTCATCTCACTATGGGAATTTAGAATGTACATTTATCATAATCCCACCTCTTAGATAAATCAATCAAAAGTGGAATATAATATGACACAAAACCTAAATAGATAACATGCCCCAATTGTAATGCATCTACTCTATCTTGGTCTACATCATTAAGTCCAAATTCTATCAAGTTTCTCATCACATGACTCTATCATCACTCTTGAACATGAAACTCCAACTAGAATCACAAACAAAAAACACATGATAATATAAAGAGATTATATGACAAAAATGTACAATAAAACACAAATAGTAATGTGTATTCAATAAAAATACTTTTTATTTATAATGAGTTACAATGGGTCATTATCAAATGAAATAGGTCATAATTATTATAATAAGGCCAAAATTAGTGGAAAAAATCAGTTAATAAAGGTTAAAATTGGTTAATAGGGGTCAAAAGTGGAAAAATTAAGTCACAATCAATAGGTTTTTGTTTTAACTATTTTTTAGGGTAGGTATCACATGTATAAATTATTAAAATGGAGGCATAAGTTGGATCTAATATATAATATTGCAAAATAATAATCATATCTATATCATGGATAAAACTAGAAATAAATGGAAAAAATAGAATATTATGCATGCAAAGATAATAAAATATAGTGAAAGTTATAGAATCTGACACACTTGGTTTCCTGAACTGATTTTCTAAGACTGGAACAAAGTTATAAAAGTGAATGCCATATTTCTCTATAAATTTGACTATCAAATCTCATTGGGACAAAGACAATGTTACACTAAATGTGTATCAAATAGAATTAGTGGGTTGCCATTTATGTACCTCTATTACTACTAGATGTGTACCTTGACAATGATTCTAGTCTTTGCTCAATTTATAAAGGTATAAATTTATGGTCAAGTGTCTAGACTAATTTTGATTATGGTTGTGAAACAAATTTATGTAATTATAATGTAAAAATGTATGATTTATCTTTTTTTCTATCTTCTTGACCTGATTGTCCATAAATGCATATAGTAGGAATAGAAAAATTGTATGTTTAGATGACTCAAGATCAAATATTTTATTCTACATATCTTACATGCTTGAAATAAATTCAATGTAATTATCTAGTGCATGTGAGTAGAATTTTGAGTAAGGGTTTTACATTATTTCCCTAAATAAAGTGCAACTACATGAATATTCACATATCCTTATTTTGATACAAAATGCATATAAAATCTTGTTTGAAGTCCTTAAAAGCATAATTATAGAAATATAGTGTGTGCTTAGACTTTAATGATTGATGATGCTTCTTGATACTTATTAGTAAAACACCATTAGAAGGATTTCTATATAGGATTTTAAAATTTGAATTAAGGGACCTAATGATTTGCAAGTTATAACAAAAAGATAGAAGGAATATGAGATAATAGACTCAAAAATTAAAAAATAAGGATAATGGGAAAAGGGCCCATAAAAATAAAAGGGACTTAATTATTAGCCCATTGATTATGTATGAGACAAAATCAACAAACTATTGATTTAAATACAAGTATAAAAATAGTATAATAAAAAATAAAAAGAGAGATAAATGGATCCCCAAGACCATGAAACATGGAAGAGAGAGAAAATAAAATAACTTAAAGATAACATGTTTAGAGAGAGAGAGAGAGAGAGAGAGAGAGAGAGAGAGAGAGAGAGAGAGAGAGAGAGAGAGAGAGAGAGAGAGAGAGAGAGAGAGAGGAGAGAGAGAGAGAGAGAGAGAGAGAGAGAGAGAGAGAGAGAGAGAGAGAGAGAGAGAGAGAGAGAGAGAGAGAGAGAGAGAGAGAGAGAGAGAGTACACAAATTTTCCAATAAGTACATAATATAAATAGATGGACCATATGAAAAAAATGGACTAAAAATATTTCAATAATAAGTGTTGTAACAATATTATATGTATATATAATTCCCCTAATTGTATGTGCATATGTGATTTAAATTCATGTGTGCATCAAAATAAACCATAAATTAGAGCATGTACATGCATTTACCTAGGGAAATAAACCTGAAATGTTTGAATTCTTGGCTGAGACTCCACCCAAACATTGATATTCAAAAAATATGTGATAATTGAATGCAATTCCCAATTTTCAACAAGAATTTAATGTCTTATAAAATTAGTGCATATATAATAATTAGAGAAAAAATGAACATATGAGCATAGATATTTATACACCTAAAGGTATGTGAACTATGTTGTTGTATCTAGAAACTAAAACTAAAAAATAAAATATTCTCATGCTTTCTCATGTACTATAATTTTTATAGTAATTTCTAAGAACTTAACTCCAATTATTAATCAAAGAATTAGAAACTTATAGTCTAATGATTCCTAGCACCTTCATTTCACTCACTTTTCCTCAATATTTTTCTTAATTTTTTTATCAATTTCAAAATATTTAAATGTAAAATATCTAGATATATATGTCCCCTTTTAAGGTGAGGGATTGTAAAACATTTTTCATATAATAACTCATTTTAATATAAAGATTTATGTGCACCATGTGCCATCATATAGTATAGTGAAGACACTCGTATTTGGTATTAGACACTTGATAATGTTAATTTTTATCAAGCCATATTATATATGACTTGTTTATACGTAACTAACTCTTGATCACACTCTTTCCTAGCCATTATCTAATTTATGAGGTACACATTCCCAAATATTCATCATCAATACATAGGATTTTCATACTCTCTACCTAAATAGTTTATCATCTTACACCAATTGTCTCCCAATCTCAAATCACTATCTCCTTTTTGGATACCTCTTGCTATAGTCAAATGGGTTTGGTTACTAGATTCATATGATTTGGATGAACTCATATGCACACCCTTTAATTATTATTTTATTATATTGAAACCTTTCATTTAGGTCATCTTGTATAATTTACATGTTGGTTTGGAGGGAAATTACCCAAAGAGCTATATATATAAGAATATCAAGCCTAAGACTATTCCTATCTAGCACTTCTCAAGAGCACATTTATTATTTGTTTTCACATTAAGAGGAACTACCATAAAGTTTCCAAATTTAAATTCCTCAAAGGAATAAGACCTGAACCAAGTATGAATACTATTAAAAAATAAAAATCAAAGGTTATCAAATGTTGAAATCCATACATAATATTGCATAACATGTTACTAATACATTGAATGCACATATAAAGTTATGTAAATAACTATGTTTATTTTTATCCCTATTAAGATTATTGGAACATAGGTATAGATTTTACACTCAATAAGGTGTGGTTTGGGTCACCTCAACCCATCCTTTGTAACTCATTTTTATAGGTCACATTGGTCTCAAGAGTGAAAACTAAGGTTTTCAGTAAAAGGTAAGGAAAATAGAGTTATTCATACAGGTTTAAAGACACCTAAATATATAATAAATATTTTTAGGTTCAAATGAAGTGATCCAAAATGTCATAGAACCTCACAGATCACCTAGATGAATCTAGTAGAGTAAAAATAAATATTGATGCCACAGGCATATTTTTATGATGATTTTTTATTCATATTATAGTTAACCCTAATTCACATAATTAAAATATAATAATATGGGGTGTTATAAATATATTTTTCAACAAAAAATTGAAGATAAATACTAAAATATAAAAATCAAAATAGAAAAAAACAAGGGTAAACTATGCAAGAGAGAGAGATGAACTTAACTTTTTGAGTTATCAACTGACTAAATAGGAAAATAGAATACAAGATTAGATAGAATGTGTATACACATAATATTGTCAAACTTTATTATTTATTGACACTTTCTCTCTTAAAATAACCTCTTAAGTTTCAATATCCCTAAGTGCACATGTTAAATGGTACATGGAGAAAGGGGTGGGTAAACCATTGGTGCTTTTTGAGAGATATTATTACCTATTTATTAGTTATGAATCTATTATAAGTTCCTCGTATTTGATCCCCTAAGTTATATCCCTCCATAATTCATCATTTGGCTATATTAAGACCTATAATTTCCTAATATATCAACATTTTGGATGTAATTTTATCCATCATCCATCCCTTCCCAACTACCTTGATCAAATTGATGTAATTTCAAACATTTTAGCATAATATTCACAAATAAGTTATCTTAGTTGATCTAGTTTGAGGTTAATTAGACAGTTTAGGAATAAATTGATTTGGTCAATATCATCAAATTAATTTTTGATAGGGATTAAGATCATTCACCACTATAAATATAAGTTACCATTTCATTCCAATAAAGAGGAAACAATGATTTTTTTCATTGTTATTTCTCTAAGTTTACATTTGTAGGAGTTATTTATTATATATTATCTTGAAGTAAAGGTTGTATTATGGAGTCTTGGATGTACTAGGAGTCATTTTATCCTAGATCTTGATTTATCCTTTTATATCCTTATAACCAAATCAATATCTTGAAAATTGCCATTGGCCAAGGGGAAAACTGAGGGTCATTAGGTTTTGTTGAAGGTAAGTATATTATAAACCTATATTTTTCATTTGATATATATAAGTCACATAATTTATTAGTTAATTAATATATGTATCCTTGTTTAAACTTTCTTTACACTTATACTTAGTGTGGCTATAAGATTATTTTAAATTTCCATTTATCCACTTTAGGTAGCCTAGGTCCCCATTTTCCTACCATGGCTCCTTTCCCATTTTGAGATGTTTCTAACCCTTCCTCTTTTACTTGAATTTCTTGATTATAATATTAGATCAGTTAAAAAATAGAGACCTATTCAGATACACTTCATTGTGTTTATTTCCTATAGGCTTTGAAACCCTTTCTATTAATATAGTTTTTTAGGTGCTCCTCTTCATATAGGTTTAATCTCCATGATTTATTTATGAAAATTCATTGATTTGGATGATATAATTAGTTTTTTAGTTTATCTCCATCAGATATCCTAATTTTTTTTATACCTCAATCTTCCATCAAGTAATTTTTTTTTGATGATTCAAAACAAAGAACACAACATGACATGATGGACTTGACTATCTCCCACAAAAATCCTAAATAGAATTTTAACATTATTAATAAACAAGATAAAATTAATATTCATGTGACTACTAATAACACTAATTATAATTCAGTTATTACTTCCTAACCTCTTGATCCTTTTAACTATCCTCCACACATCCCTATTATCAAAGATGAGAGTGATCTCAAGAATATTATTGAAATTATCCTCTTCTTCAATGAAAACACTAAATATAAGGGAAATTATTCTATTGTAATATATAAATTCATGATGGGACCCCACATATTATGTCCCCCTTCACCTACACTAACTTTTCTATAGGTCTTAGGGAAAATCAATACATGACTTCTTCCATTCCATCTTCTTCCACCATGCTTGGTATTTACACTAAAAAAGTGGGTATTTTCTTTAGTGGTCTTACTCAAATTTTCCATATTAATATTCAAATTAATTTTACAAATAGTGCATCTCAATTTGCCTATACTAGTCAAAAATATCTCAATACTAATCAAATATTATTGGAATCCATGATTGAAATGGCTACCTTCTAAATTAATAATGCCAATTAAATGATGAATATTCAAAATTAAATTTTAAATTCATCCTTAAAAACCTCAATGGGGAGTGAAAATACAAATATCCCCTTCCCAATACCCACCACCCCTAGAGATTCATAGGCTAGTCTTTTTCCTCAAACCCTACTTCTTAATAAAGTCATCAAGAATCTTCAAAATGAGTCAATAATTATTCATATTCAAACATAGACATAGGTGGTATCACTCCTACTATCACCTGTAATGGATAGACTCATCCCACTTTGCATTTGAAATCTTTTGGTAACATTTACAAAGATTAAATTAAGTTAAATACTTTCACCATTAAAAAACTTCTAGCCAAAACCTTTTCATGTGATGCCCTAGATTGGTTCAATCAACTTAAGTATAATATTATATGTAGCTTAGAAGACTTACTTAATATATTGGTTTAGGAAATTCAAAACAATGATCTTCCTAAAAATAGTTTATCCTATTTCATTAATTGTAAACAAAAAGAATATGAAACTACAGAAACATTCATTAAGCATTAGAAATCCTTATCTCAAAAATCCTAACACAACCTATCAATATACAACCTCTTCCATTTTTTAATTAATTCTATACATCCTAAACTATTATATAAAGTCAGGACTCTCTCTCCAAAATATTTTGAAGAAGCCCTTAATCAAGATAAACACTAATATCTCCTCATAATATAGTTTGATCCTTCCCAACCTACATTGGGAACTCATATGCTTATTAAATATTTTTTTTAAAAAAAACATGATAAAAAATATGGTGTTACATAAAATTATAAATCTACACACACCACCCATACTATTCTTCCTAATGTATCTAATGAAACAACTCTTTATCAACCTTTCATGGGAAGTCCCTTCTAACCTCCTCCCTCTCCCTCATCATATGTCAATAATTTTGACAGTAATAAACCTCTTTCCCTATTGTAACTCCAAAATTGTATTCCTAAACCTTTTTCATGAGAACTTGACCCTACACACTATACCAAACATTAGTATGATCCAAAAAAATTGTTGGTATCATGTAATTTGGGGGCATTCTTATGAAACATGTAGGACACTTAGGAAACTTTCTATTGAGTTTCTCCTTGGTACTACTTTTTATAATGAAACCATGATATATGAATGTAAACAAGCCTATGAAAAGGTATTTAAATCTCATGATTCCAAAGTTAAACATTATTTTCTCAATTAGGTTAATGCTCACCTTACCATCTATAAAGATCAACTTTCATATCATTAATATAGATTGAACCTAACCACATACCTCTAATTTTATCGAAGCATCAATTTATCATAATTATCTAACTAATGATGAAAATGTATTCAACATGAACAAAATGAGGGATGTAGTATTTTACATTAATCCTTATCCACATTCTACTTATGACAATTTCCTCACTTATAGAAGTTTTCAAGAAACATATCTATCTAATTTTATAGATGCTGAGTATATATAAATCAATACCAAATCATATCCTATAACTACATAAACCATATTTGTATAGTCACCTAGATTATCAATAATTTAAACTATATTGAACACCTAGATACAATTGATATTCATTCCCCAACTATTTAAACCAAACTAATATAATATATTAATTCTCATCCCTCTATTTTTGTTACATCAGTAAATTAGATATAGTCACTAATTAAAAATTCCAAGCTTACTACATAAAATATCTTGAAGTAGTCTATTATTATTCCTAGTTCTATAGCTACTCCATTGACTAACATGATTCAGGGATTTTCTAGCTCTCATGTCTAAAAAACTACATCAAACAGATTGATGTAGTTTGATCTACCTGGCCAAACTACATCAACTAAGCCAAAATAGGATAGTTTATTCTTTATTCAGTTTAAATATTCTTAAATTCCTCCATTAACTATTTGTATTGAATATCGCATGCATTATCTCTTTTTGGTTTAGTCACCTTAGGATATGATGAGTGGGACTCCATCATAGAAATTTATAGACTCCCCTCTCAAATTAATTCTATTAATCTCATGAGGACTTAAAATTGTCATTTTAATCACTTGATGCAAGTTTTATGAGAAATGAATATACCCTAACCTCCACAAATAGGTAAATAAGTCACATTTTTTGGGTTTGAGAATAATATCCTTTAATAGTGTGAATAAATGTCCATACAAGTTGATGAAACTTTGGATTCTTCTCTTTAAATTGAGTTTCCTATTTCTTCTATGATTCCTAATGAAATATTACTTCATGATGATGATGATGATCCTCTATTAATTAATGTTTAAGTAGGTGATACTCAAGTCAAGTGTACCTTGATTGATGAGGTGTCAAGAACTTTTGTTGCCTCCCTTGACTTCATTAAGACCCTTGGATACTTTAAATGCAACCTTAAATCTACCCAAAGCACATGCCAAGGATATGAGAAAATATAAATGACTCCTCTTGGTTATGTTTGGCTCCCCATCATGGTTCAAGTTAAGGTTATTATTTTTAACTTTTATCTATCCTATAATATTTTACTTGAATGAACCTAGACACATCACAGGAGATCCATCACCTATTTTGTATGCCAATGTGTAAAATTTCCCATGATTATGTTAGATACAAGATTTAATGAGATACAAACCCTTTTAATTTTAAACATTTCAAGAATATGGTGTATTTAAAATCCCTATAATTGAACCTCTACTTAGCATTCCCTTTCATGAATATCAATGATTCAACTATCCCATCAATTCTAATTTAGGTTATAATGGATACCCTAAAATTGTGGGAAAAATCCCACCTAACGTCTTATATTCTAACGATTATGAGCCTGATGAGATAAGTCTTAAGAACAAAACCTCAAATCTCCCTTATATCATAATTACTCAGTTATCCCCTTCTTTGTGAACTCATTCTTGCTAGAAGTTAACTGATGATATTCTTGATTTAATAGTCATGCGTAAATAATAAATTCTTCATTATTTTTCAACCAATATATTAATTTATGCCTTCCATATAGATATTAATACACTTGATTATAATTATGGTTATTATCTAGATGACCCATTCTTATCTAGATATGCCCAAGCCAAGGATGCAAAAATACTTTATTATTGATCTTCCTTACAACATTTTTATGAGTATACTTTACATTTACATAGTATTGGTTTAATGGATGTAGTTATTTATCCTTATACTACACCTAACATTATTTCTTCTTCTATTGATGTTCATAGGTCTTATATGGAGAAAGTACCATATTATTTTAGTTTTAATTTAGTCACTTTTAAGCCTCCTCATGGTATTCTCCTTGGTCATGACATGATAGGACCATACTAGTTCACTATATTTTATAATCATTTGAGCATCCTTCTCAATATGTCAACAATACACTTACTTATATATGACTTTATAATGATGATATATTTGATGAGGTCCTACCCATGCCTAATCATGACTCCCCACCTATCTAATGGGAAGATGAGCCATATTGTGAGTTTTAAAAAATAGTTGGTCATTAGGCCAAGGATTGTCAAGCATACCAAAGATTCATAACATAAAAACATCTATAAATATCTATTCCTACCATAGATAGTTGAAATCCAAAGTTAGCTACTCCTAGGTTCACTTCTTATTTTATTTACATAACTATGTGTAATTTGATATAGTATCAAAATATTAGATATTAAATCAATATGCTTCATCCTAAAATATTGTAGCTTTCTAGTGACAAGAACCTACCACATTTTAATATATCTATAGAGTATATCCCCAAGCATAGGGAAGTTTATCATCTTTGGTATTAGTGTGTTATACATCATACATATAGATTTAGAGTAATCTATTAGAATTTCTATTATTTTATGAAGCATCTAATTTCACCTTCTCAGAAATGTTATCAGGGTTGTTATTACAGATAGCTCAGCTTTCTCCTTGACCTATACCTTCTCATAGATCAGAGGATATTAGACACAAGCTATTCCAAGTTACTCACATTGATTATTCATCGTAGGATGAACCATACTCTCCTCCTTATTATTAATTTGATCCTACTTTCTCCATAGATATTATGCTTCAATAAGTCCTTGCATGACTATTTTTGAAGATATATGAGACTATGATCAAAGCTATATTTTAGTTATTGTAGGATTTATATTATGTTATTGATGATGTATGTTGAGATATCATAAATATTTATGAGCATATATTTGTGTCATATCATATTATTCTTCATATTATCCTATCATTGGATTTGATATTTACATTTCATTATAAGAATTTTTTATGCCTTGTTGTTTATATATAAATTATATTATGGTTATCATTCATTTCAATACTTTATTTCTCTACATTTACTATACATTTATGACATATTTCTTACACCATTCTTTCTTTGATTAAAACCTTAAGTACCTACTTTTATCCTTAGTTTTAATATTAGAGATTAGGTAACACCTTTTGGTCTTCCTTATTATGATTTTTATGTCTCTTTGTGTTAATTTCAATAATAATTTATATTCCCCCTATCTTTGGGATGATCATTTATATTCCCCCTTTTTTGGGATGATCACTACTTATTATGTACTTGTGCTAGATATTTTTTAGGATAATAAAGTTTCCTAATGACTTGCATATCATATCATATCCCATGCCACTTTCATGATAATTCTTTACATCCTTGTGATCAGTTATAAGCATACCCATAATTTTACCAATTATTACATGGATGGATATTTTATGATACCCATATTTAATTTATTTCCCTATATTTGAGGCACATAAGTCAATTTTGAGATTTCACACTTGTGAGAAATTCTAGGAATTTTTAAACACCATGGTCTTTTATTACTTCTCAATAGTGACCAAGCATAATATCTCTTGTGTTCATCACTCGTTTCACTCATTATTGGTTTTATTAATCTGTATGGAAGAGGAATATAAAAATTCATAAAAAATAAAAATCCATATAATAAAATAATAAAAGGCAGTGATTAAAATGTGAATGATAATTTAAAAATAAAATCACATAAAAATATGTGATCTTCATTTGGTACATCTCCTAGTTGAAGCTCAAAATCCATAGTTAGCCTCTGATAGAGTCAAGGTATATTGGGTGTGGTATGCTAGTAGAGTGGGTTAGGAGGTATCATTATATAATATATTATATAGTGACACTTAATTTATCATAATATTACTCAATATTTATAGTAGACTGATGGCTCTATAATTGGTCCTAAAGAATGGGGAACATATTGTACATAGGTAGGATGATTTTACTTTTCATGCATATATACTTCATAGAATGATATATATACTTCATTTGTTATCCCAATCTTCATGTTCACTAGTCGAAGTGTCTTAGGTCCTTAATTTTAATAGTTTTTATCACATGCACACTTTTTTAGTTTATCTCAATCTTGAAAAGGATGTCCACATCACCCATGTAATGCCTCATGGTCATTTACATCATATTATCCTTGACATTCTATTTGTTTTAACCTTTTAGGACTTAGTGAATGTTAATCCTATGTTGTTAAAGATTTGAGTATAGTAAATTAGGTTATAAATATAAAATAAACACATCCACTTATTTTTTATATAAATGACTAAATTTAAAATTTCTAAAATAACAATAAATAATACAAGTAAGAACTTAGCTAGAAAATGACTGAGATGAATGATCTAGAGGCCAAAAAATGAGGTAGAGACTAGTCTAAGTATCACAAATAGGATCCAAATGTCAAAAACCATCCTAAATAGTATCACCCTAATTATAAAATATCACCACGTGGCACTAGTGTCCTTATTTTGGTAGCAATGTCCTTTGTGAATGACTATGTTGAAATTTTGGGTGCACCTATGTCTAGATTTATAAGCTCAGTTCCTATGTGCATGAGTTTTAAACCTTGTAGATGTCTTATTTTGATTGAATTTATGAGAAAACCCTAATCCTCCATGTTATTATGTCATCTAATTGATACAAGTAGAAAAGTGTGTTTGTTAATGGGGTAAGTTAGACATACTCAACACCCCATTATGAAGAGAGTTGCCTATATACCAATACCTTCAAGAGTGATCAAGTCAAATGTATTTATCCCCACCTAAATGTTTGTGTAAGTGCAAGTGAAACTAGTATGATAGTTTACTTGAGTTCCTTAAATGTGCTTGAGACTGTAAATATGAGTAATCTTAGATTAGGAATGTTGTAGATGATAGTATGCATAAGTAGGGTAGAATAGGGATTGATAACCTTAATTGTGAATAATTTATTATGAGTTTGCATATGATATCAATATAGTTATTAGAGGGATAAAATTCATGTATATATACTATTATGGTTTCTTTTGCAAGTGCTAAAACTGATCTAGGCTGACCTTAAGAGGTCTAAGATTTGAAATCATTTTTCAAAAGAAGAGGAAAAAGATAGTAGATCCATTGTTAGGACACTAGCACCATGTGGAAATATTGTCCCTATTATGGTGCTAGTGTCCAAATGACATAACCCTAGGAATGAAAAGGTAAGATGGAAAATCTAGGGTCTATGACTACTTTAGAGATGACTAGGGATTCCTTTGGCTCACACAAAGGTTGGATAAGTGTGAAAATAAGCTCTAGGATAGGTCTATGGAAAATATATGGATAGGTGGTCTCAAGTATGACTCTTAACACTCAAGTGTCACTTTTAGGTGATTACATTTTCCTTCATTTATTCTAGAAATGAAACAAAGAGAAATGACAAAGACAAAGGAAAAAAAACATACCTAGACTTACCAAAGAGGTGAATCTTGTGCTAGGTATTAGTATGTGAAGAATGATCCAATGTGTGTCCTATAAGTGAAACATGAATATATCAATCCTTACTTAAGAGATATCAAAATAAAAGATAAAATTAAGTAAATAAGCAAAATTGAGTAAAAATAAGTAGAAGGGATAAAAGAGAGGAAAGTAACGAATACACATAATGGGTACATGAATCAATACATAAACATAGAGATAAACTATGTGTGTGCATATATATAGTGATAAATCAATGAATATCTCTTAGATTGAGCTTATGGATTGATTGATCCTCATGTGTGGGTGGCTCAAGAACTCAATCTTGGTTTGAATCCATCATTTCCCACATTTTCTTGGTGGATCAAGACCTGTGAATAGATTTGACTATACTAATGGTGTGTCTAAACCTCTTATGTAAGTTTATCAAGAACTCAAGTAGACTATGAATCCATCATTTCTTACCCATGTGTATTAGATTCATATGAAACTAAAAATACATGATGTAACTAAACATTTCTAACTAAAGATGTCTAACAAGAAATTTTGACTCTATTTCCACTCAAGTATATTATGTAGCTCCAAGACACTTAGGAATGCCAACCACTACAAATGGAGTAAGTCATGAAATTGGTATGTAAGTGAGCATATAGAAATAATGTGCCACACACATAACCCCAAATCTAATATTTGAGCATATGAATTTTGGAAAAAATTGTAATAATTTATATATGAGTATCAAAATTAAAAAAGGGGAATGGTCATACCACGCATGATGTTCCCAATATGAGAAAACTTGTATGAATATGAGCTAAATTGGTAAATCTATAACTAAACCTATGCAAACCTAGACTGTACCTACCATACTTTTTGGGCCAATCTATATTTTTTCAAAACTAAGGCTACTAGATAGTAGTGTTATATCTTAGACAATAGCACCATTTGGTGATATTATCCCAATTTGGGTACTAATGTCCATTTTCTCTAATTTCTATGCAATTTTACTGATCATTGTGTCACTATTTTCCCATTGTGTTTGCCTGAGTCTAATTTTTGTAATCTGATCTTGTGTGGTAAAAATTTACTTTCGATCCTTGTCTCTATGATAAACCCTTATGAATTCCCCCTCTTTTGAGGGGAGTTATTAAACATGTTTAAGAACTATCCTCAAAATAAAAAATATTTACAATATGTGAGTTAGACAGAAAATATATGTTTACTTAATAATCTAATATAATGTGCATATATAAAATTAGAATGCAAGATAATTTGAGTCTAAGTTTGTAATTTATGATGTATGTTATGTCTATCATTCAAAAAGCTATCAAGATATCTATAAAAATGTATGTAACATAAAATTTGAGTAATGATTGAGTACTTACCTATGGATATGGGGCATGCCTTCCTTCACTACACCCAAGTAGGAAGGGGAGATGTGTGAAGTCCCTCATGGAATCTAGAACTAGAATTGTAAAAAGAAAGAGATAAGTATGATAGCCATGATGCATACAATAAACATACATACAACACATGAGGCACACAAAGTAGGCTAAGGGGTCATAATACAAGGGACATGGGAACCTATCACTAAATATTAAAAATCAATACATATAAGGACATATTCAAATGTCCACATATGAAAACATGAAGCAAGTTGGCTTAGATCCACATGGAAGGACACATTTAAATGTATGCATATATAATTAGTAAGGCACTCAAAAAGACATGGGAACACGTCCAAATAATACATATAGTGAAAATAAGTGGTGTAGCTCGAAAGAGCAATGGCATATTCAAATGCCATTGAATATAAAAATCATAGAGATACAATTGATTTGTTGTTCCCAAAACCAACTGTGCTCATTTTGTGGATAACCCCTACAAAACTTGTTCATTTTCGTAATCTACACTCTAAGTTTATCATTCGAGACAAGATTCTCTTGATCTCAAGTGAAGTTGTTTGACCTCTTAGGAAAGTTTATGATATTCCCTTGCCATAATTTCTCAAAAATCATGAAATTTGTTGTAGTATTTAACTTATCAAAATGTCAATTTTGATCATTTTGGGGGTGTTAGTGAATTTTTATTTTACTTGTGTAAGGTCAGGATTTTTTTTGGATCTTACATGGATTTTCTTTTTTCCATGCATTGGTGGCACTTTTTACTGCCATTACATGTTCTTATTGTCGACAGTGCAAGGGTGGAAAATTTTGCTGCTTGAGTAAAGATCTTCAAAATCTTAAAATTTGAGTGGCATTTATGGCCATGCATGCTAAGTTTTAAAATATTGTTTCCAAAGCTTTTTAATGAATTTTTTAATTTGATTTTTCTTTTCAAATATTTTTTCAAGTTTCCTCAGAGTTTCCTCAACCCCTTTTAGTGACCGCTCTACCGTGGTGATGGAGAAAGATTTAAAAATTTCACCACCACCAAGCCTAAGGTTTAAAACTTTCTAGGTAAGTTATTTTTGACTTTTAATGGTTTTTTTCTTTGAAGCAATTTTTGTAGTAGATTAATTTTTTTGTTTTGCTTTGTCTTATGTGTCATTGACCCTTATTCCTTCATCATTTTGTCCTAATGAGCCTAGATATAAAAATCCACCAACCTCCTTTTGTGCCCTCAGTTTTTGTTGAGTGTCATTAACATTTTTGATCTAACCAAATTTTCCCCCCAAACATGTTAGTTGAAAATCATATTCTAAAAACCATAGTGATGATGGCTAAATTCACTGATTTCATATGTCCCTATGGTGATCAAGTCAAAAGCAGAGTCAACAAATTTTACCACCACTTAAATATTTTAATATTTTCTTAAGAATAAATGTATGGGTAGAGAAACCCACAACCCTTACACAAAAAATCTCTAGCTCCTACCATATGCATAGGTGGTGAAAATTGCTACCCAAACATTGCTCTCGTTAGCTGTAGTAATGGCAAATTCTACCACCTAAACATCAAATAAAAAATCATACCAATATAAAAGGTTGGTGAATTTAGCCACCTCTACATAAACACTTGAATTTCCTCATTACATGCATGAACGGTGAATTTTTCCATCAATGCAAATGGTAAATATCCCTCACATGCAAGGGAGGCAAATTTCTCTGCCCATGTAAACATTTTCTTAAATTTTCTTAACTCTGGGATATTTTCAATTTTGATTTTTTGAGCCCATTTTCCTTTGGTTTTTCTTGGCTTTCTCACACTTTATCCCTTTTAAGCACATCCCCATAGTCATGATCATCAACATGCAGTTTTTCTAGATTTCTAGTATTTTCCCTAATTACATGATCATGACTTTTTGTTGTAGTTTGTTCTATGGATCTTCTTTCTTTATCAACATCATTATAGTAACAACTCATTCAAATGACTGAGTTATCTTTGAAGAAGTATAAAGTGATGAAGTACAAATATCAAGGTGTTTTTCTAATCACCTCAGTTACTTATAATGTCAATGACATTAGAGATATAGAGATTGGTCATGTGGACATGGCTGAGTTTGTGGAGAGAACCAAGTTAATCAATCCTAACTCTAAAATGATGAAGATAATTGACAGTACCATTAATTTTGTATCTTCTTTCCTAGTGGCAGCTCACAACATGGAGTTTGTTCTTCAGTGTACTCAATTTTATAACAAAGATACTATGGATGTGTTGGATGCTAATGGAAATGTGATAATCAGACTAGATCCTAAATTCATTGATAAGGTTTTTATATTCCCTTCTAATATAGAAGTGATAAATCTTGATTATGCTGAAGCACAAAAAGAGTATGACAAAAATCCTGAAAAAGCAAAGAAGGTAATTAATAATAAATGGCTCAAGACGTCAAGGGAAGACGTGAATTTTGCCTAGAAGTGACTTTATAGAAGAAGTTGGTGATCTAATAACTCTTCTCATTAGGATAAGAGGTTTGTCCTCTTCCTCATAGTTTCATGAATGGATGTATCCCTTCATCAAGGTAATACTCCAAGGCAAATAAACCATCTTTTGGGGGGAACAAATTAGCAATGCTTTGCATGAACAATTGATGAAGGTATCCACTACCTTCAAGTTCTATATGACTTCTTATCTGATGTATATTGTAGCTTCAATGAGAATCTTTCCAAGTCTAACATCAGAAGGAGATGGGAGAGTAATCCCAGTGTATCAATACTACTCTCAATTAACATTGAAGGGTTTTATTCATCATTTTAGGAGATTAAATGATGTTATCTTTGTAGTATTATTATGTCTTTTTAATCCTCAAATAGAATAAAGAAGAGTTTCAGATGAGTCTTGGTTAGTGATAAATGATTTCAGATGCATTTTCTTACAATTTCCTTCTTTCTCATACTTGAGGGTTGGCTTTTTCCAAGGTCATCCTTATATTCTTCCAAGATTCCACTTAGACAAACTAGTATTAATGGAGTTATGTAGAAAAATTATCATCATGCATAATAAATATATGGAGCTCAAAAATCTTAGTTTCAGGTTCCCAGTTTAAATTGGTAGGTATTCAGTATTAACTGCTGTGAAGGTTAGGGTCATGGAAATTGAGATGTAGCTTGTAACTATGAATCAATTCAAAAGAAGACAAAATTTTGAATACATGGGCATGAAAGACATAATAAAGAGGAAAACCCAATTCCATGAACCTATGATTGGAGATGTTTGAGTAGATTTAATAATAGAAGAAGATATTAGGAAAATGGAATACAATAGGTTATCTCTTGAGTAGATTGAATATCTAGGACTTGATAATATCTCTGAGAATCTAGTGGATGATGAAGATTTGATTAATGATAGATATAATATTGAATATATTGTTAATTCCACTCTCCCTCCAATCCAATGGTACCAAAAGGAGCTGACCTCTTTGAGGAAAATATTTGAACCTATATTGGCAAACACCAATAATTGGCTAGAAAACAAGGGAATTACTTTCAAATAATTCCTCATAGGATCAAAAGCTAAGATTCAAAAGGAAACAAGAATAAAGGTAGAAAATAGGATGAAGAACAAAAGTGATGTTTCTTATTCCTCCAAGCCACATAAGCCTAAGATCATATTTGTGACGAAGAAGTGAATAGCTATGGAAAAAGAATCTAAAATAGAAGATATGGAAGTTGAGAAATAAAGCACTAAAAAACTAGTGATGGAAGAGATGGAGATTGAATATAGGCCTATAAATCAACAAGAGGAGGAATCCTTGACCTCACAAGAGAATGTACAATAAGAAACAAGAGTCTCTTCTCCCCTAAATGCCACACCTGTTGTAGCTCCTATGTTTGTTTCTCCTATTAATGTTCCCTCTTTTGAATCTCCCTGTCCTTCCAAAATAATTTTTGACAATCCTCAAAACACTTTTAAATATATTCTGCATTCCTTAGGGTCTATTCCTATTTTATCCTCCCCATCTTTTGATATTGGAGATACTTCTATTTTTGATCACTTAGTAAATGGTACAATTTTTTCTAACACTCCACCTATTGTTTCCACTACCTATGCAAGTACAACTCCAATGACATCAACAATGTAGATAGATCCTAATGTGAGTAATTATATGCTTCCACCATGGTTGTTAGCTTATACACCAAAACGGAAGAAACAAGCCATCTCTCTAGATGAATTTGATTTTAATAAGCTAGTGCATATAAAAACAAAGACCCTGAAGAAGCCAAAGATTCTTTCAAAAATACATGGGGACAAGGGACACAAATTTCTAAAGATTTCAAGACCTCCATAGGATGCAACCATGGAAAATTTTGATATAAATTATTAATCTATATCTAGAGTTGAATTAGGCAAGATAACTCATGAAAGTGCCAAGAATGATATGCAGTCAGCCATGGACATCTTGATTCAAAAAATTTATAGGGAGAAAGAAATGAAATATCACTACAAAGAAATGGTGGAATAATTAAATACAGTGGTAAGGAAAATCACTTTGAGTTCAGAAATAGTAACTCCTAAGGTCATTTCTATAGAAGACCCCATCATTCAAAAAGTAGAAAAGACTTATCTCAAAGGAGACATACTCGAAGAGTACTTAGATAGGATGTGTGTATAAGGAATTTCCCTACTTATAGAGATATCGGAGAAAATAGATAAAATGAGAAAAATAAGAGTAGAACTTGATGATCTCATTGAAGTTATTTCTCAAGATATTGAGATCATAGAAAAGAATCATGATAAATGGGTGGAGATGAGAAAACTAAAAATAAGCACTCTAATATCAATTAGCATCATTAATGATAGGTATTCTTATACCGAAACTAAAGATGCATTGACATATAGGAGTTGTGTGCTTAAAGATTTGATTAATGACCTTGAATCTATAAGGGAACTCGGTGAACAAAGTGATATCAGTATTTTTCATAAATTGGAGGAGCTACCTTGCAAGCTTATGTCACAAGATAATCAATTTCTCTCTGTAGAAGAAATGATTCAAGAATTTTAAGATATGTTCCAGAAAGAATTTGAAAATAAAACATTTTATATAGCCTCTATGGATAATATCTTCGATAATCAGTTGACTCTGTATAATTTTATAACCAAGTTTACTAGTCATGCAAAATTGGTCACCATAGTAAGAGATGCCATAGTTAGAGCCAAGATGATTTTTAGGAACACTGTTAGTCTAGAAAATATCGAGATGTAAGAAAATTTCACTATGTATGATGCTCACATGAAGAAAGATGGCGATACAAATTGAAGCAATTTTTTCCCTTAGTTTATTTCCCATTTTTTAGATATACTTTTGAAACAACTTTGGACATTTTTACATGTAATTTTTTCATATGTAATTACATGTAAAAACATAGGAAGTCATAAGTCAATAAAAAAACCTATTTTTGAATAGGTCAAAGTAGTTAGGTTTTTCCTAAATTTTCTCAAGCCCTCTCCATATAAGTAAAGAGGGCCTCTATTGTAATAGGATCTTTTAGTTATTGAAACAAAACTCTACTAAAATTGAAAGGCATTTTGAGACTTTGAACTCAAATTATAAATCAAATTTTATTAAGTGAATGAGAAAGCAAGTGATCTTTCAAACTTTGTGTTAAAATAACATGTGTTGTATTAGAAATTGTTCTTATGTCCTTTTCCAAATACAATCTTATCTATTTTATTAAATAAGTAGTGTGAGTGAAAATAATTTGGGAGGTGTTCTAATGTTGATTGTGGAGACTTTATGCTATGATAATTACCTTTAGTTTATGTTTTAGTGTTTTAAAGTAAATGATATTGGAAAGGCTTTGAACTGCTATTATCTTTTGTGATCATATATTTTGTTGTAGTTTTCGGTGAAGACTTTGGGCTGCACCTCATTCTACTATGTTCTAAGTTACAAATCAGCAAAAGAAACAGTGATAAACTTTGATCTCTCGTGTTTTCTTAGTTTTTAGTTAATATCAAGAGAGTGTTCTTTTATTTTGTAAACATCATTTAAAAAAAAGAGAAATGGATCATGTGGTCTCACCCTTAAATTAATATTTAGTATATATTAGTTTGTAATAGTTTTTAGGAAACCTCCCCTTGATAAGAGGAGAGATTTATCTCATTACATTATGGCTAATATAGCCATTTTTCCTTTAGTTAGTTGATGAAAAAATATTCACCCAATAGTTTTTAGTGACTCTACTAGGGAAAGAACACACAATTTGAAGCCTCACGCTCTGAGTTGAAGCATTTCCAGTTCTTTTCCATTTGTTTTAAAATTTTGTTGAGTATACTACATTTTGGTAGATTCATAGTATATGTGAAGCTAGAGATCTCAAGGTATTATTGATCCTATGTTTGAGTTGATGCAACAAAATAATTTTGATCTCTTGCCTCTACAATCTTGCCTTCAGTGAACTAGGAGTTTTCCTCCTACCAATGCCAAGTCTCCAATACTAGGTGAAGCTTCTAGTTCTAGTGCTAGTAGAGTTTTATCTATTCATAATCCATAAAGGTTTGTTATCTCACATTTTAATTAGTGTATCATGTCAGCCTAAGTCCCTTGGGGTAACAATTTTGGTCCTCTAAATTTAACCCCACCTTTGCATGAACTACCTCATAGTTCAAGAAAGAATTTTACCAAGTTCTATGGTGATGGAAAAGTTCACCTTGATGAACATATTGTAGCTTTCTGCATAGCCTATGGTGTGATGGGAGTTGAACATGAAGATGTATTAGTAATAATTTTTGTAGAAACACTGCAAGGTGTTGTTGTGGATTGGTTTTATCATCTTCAAGCTCAGACTATAACCAACTGTAATACTCTCAAGACCAAGTTTGAGGCTAAGTAAAAACCTATAAAAGATGCACACACCTTATTAGCTCAGCTTGCACAAATGAAGAAGGAGCCTCATGAGCCTATGTGAGACTTCATCACTAAATTCAATAAGCTAAGGAATAGGATTCTTGCAATCACTCAGCCGACACTAGAGAATCTTAAGTGCTTCTTTATCAATTCTCAACTTCCTGTAGTCAGTTTTCTATTAAGATGGGTTGCCCTTGCAGATCTTGCTATAGCTCAAATTTTGGCTACCAAAGTTGAAGATGATCTTATCCTTATAGGTAAGATAATAAGAGATTCTAACAAAAGTAGAGTTTCCTCTTCTATTGAGAATTCTTCCATAAGCACCACTGAACATATGGTGTAAAAGTTAGCAAATAAATTACTAGATCTAAAAAGTCAAATGTCCTAAGGTATATCCTCCCCTCTTTATTATTAGGATATATCAAGGAGGATATTTCCAAACAATTCTTATCAAGGCAATGCTACCAAAAATTAAGGGCAACCCAATCATCTTCCTCCTACGTAGGGGAAGCTTACCATTGAAGCAACACTGATCAACTCAGTAGTTGGTTATTATGAAGCCAAACATGATCATTCTTTCTAACCTAAGTTGGACCAAGATAATGATGTTAATATATTTGCATAAGGAGAAGAATAATTAGCTGGTGACTCCACCATTGATTTTATGAATTACCAAGATGAAGCTAAAAAAGAAGTGTATGATGAAGCATATGCTATTTTTACTAGGTCTCAAAATTAGTCAACTCAGCAAGTTGATAAGGGAAAAACAAGATAAGAACCTCAACCAGTGATCTCAATTGCTAAATGGGGAACTTCATTTCCTTCCCAATCAAAGGACTCAATGAGTAATAGGCAAGTAAGTACATCTAACAATCTTGTATCTTCTGCTTCCATCCCTTAGACCACTACCACAACAAATAAAAATTATAATGATGGATTTCATTCCTCTATTTCTAGTTCATTCTATTTATTTGACATAATAGATCATGCTAAGAAGACTAAGATATAAATGTCTGAAGTTGAGTATTTACAACCTAATTTTGAATAGTTTGATAGGTTGGCTAAATACGTCAAAAACAAAACTATCCCTATAATAAAAGAGTTTATAAAAGTTACCCATGATTCCTCAAAAAACAAATCTACCCAAAATAATCTTGTCACTACTCCCCTTGTTGCCTCTGGAAAAATAGAACCTTTTTATGTTTCTCTATTGGTAAATGGTCAAAAATTGAGCAATTGCATAATAGATTCTGGAGCCTCTAATAATGTTATGCCTGCCAAGGTAGTAGACTCTCTTGGTATCACCTTAAATAAGACTTTTGGGAGATGTTTCTCCATGAAAAATAAGCAAGTACAAATTTTGGGTCAAATCAAAGATGCCTAATTTGCATTTGTGGCTTTTCTAGACAAGAGGATTAAGACGACAGTCCTAATGGCTGATGTTCCAGCTTCTTATGGCATTTTTATTGGACATAATTTTTGTAAGGATGTAGGTGGAGAGTTAAACATGGATCTATCTAAAGTAAGGATACCTATTAAATGTGTCATACAAAAGTTGCTTCTTGAGAAAGAGGCCAAATATATTGTTACCCAAATGGAAAAGCATGAAGCTTAAATTATGTTTAAATCCTTGAGAATGGGTAATTATTTCCTATCCACTGAAGATGTTTTTAATCCATCAGATGAAATTTCATTAGGTGATAGTTCAAATAATTTAGATATAAAATTAGAAGAGTTTTTAGAGGAAATTTTAGGTAAAGAGGAATCTTCCCCCACTGATGAAGAGGAATCTTCTGACCAACAAAACTCAAGAAAATCAAATTTTAATGAGGTTTAAGTTTTAGAATTTGATTTCAGTTGTTCCTCTACCATTTCTAGAGCCATAATTTTTTTTATATCCCCATAAGGAGATATTTTCCCTTCCTCATATAAGTTGTAATTTGACAATACTAAAAACACTGCTGAATATGAATCATTATTGTTCAGGTTGAAATCTGCTCGTGCTAGAGGTGTTAAGATTCTTCATGCTCGAGGAGATGCTAAATTGGTGGTTTATCAAGTGACAAATTTGTATCAAACCAAAAATTAAAGATTATGACATTATCATAATCATGTATGGGATTGTATTGAAATTTTTTATGCTTTCAATATCTCTATGGTGCCAAGAAATTTTAACGATCATGCAGATTCATTGGTCATCTCTACAACTCTTATGGTTCATCATAAATATTTCAAAGGATAAAAGTACACTATTGAGTTGGTATTTAAACCAAGTGTACCTAATAATGCTGACCATTGGTAAGTATTCAATGGTGATAATCAAATTATTGCATTTTTGGAAAAAATGGATAGATTTGATGAGCTCTATTTCAAAGGTAGTGAATATCCACCATAGGAATATGTTTCTGAAAAAGATTCAAAAACTAGTGAAGAATTTTTTCAATTGAAAGGGAATAAAATTCCAAAATGTTTGGTTTCCCTTGAAAAACTATTTGATAAGCATGATAGATATATTAAGCAGCAACAATAACTAGATTCAAGTTCTTGTATGGAATTTGAGCAAGTAAATTTGAGTTAGGAGGTAGATCCCAAAATGGTCAACATTGGGAAATGTTTCACTAATGATGAAAATTTCAAATTAATTACTCTCCTTTGTCATTACATTGATGTTTTGGCATATTCTTATGATGATCTAAAGTCCTTTAAGCCTAAAAAAATTTAGCATTAAATTCCTCTTAAAGTTGGATCATTGCCTCACAAGTAGAAACAAAGGTAATACAACCCCAAATTATTAGATACTATCCTTTTTGAGATTTAGAAGATGTTGAATGTAAGGATAATTTTTCTAATTCATCATTCCACCTGGATCATGAACATAGTTCCTGTAATAAAAAAGAATAGAGAAATTCATATTTGTGTTGATTTCAAGAATATCAACCAATATTATCTAAAGGATAACTACCCCCTACCCATCAGGGATCAAGTATTAAAAATAGTAACTAGTTCAGCAATGTTGTCTATGTTAGATAACTTTTTGGGGTATAATCAAGTAGAAGTTAATAAACTAGATCAGTTTAAAACTAATTTCACTACACCTTGGAGCACATTTGCATATCATAGAATGCCTTTTGGTCTAATCAATGTTGGTGCCACATTCCAAAGAGAAATTGACCTTGAATTTAGAGATGAAATAGGGAAGTTCATTCTGGTGTATCTTGATGACTTGACTTTTTTCTCTAAACATCATCTTGATCATGTGCATCATTTATGACAAGTGCTGGAATGCTATCAATAAAATGGTATTTCTCTCAATCCTAAGAAGTTAGTTTTGGGGGTTACAAAAGGTAAACTTTTCAAACACATTATATCCCAAGAAGGAACTAAAATTGACTCAAAAAGAGTCAAATCTATTCAAAGTCTTACTCTACCTCCTAGTAAGACTACAGTTCATTCTTTCTTTGGAGAGTTTAATTTTCTTCAAAGGTTCATTCTTGAATTTATAGAGAAAACCCATCACATAATCAACATGATAAAGGGTAAGGCTAATTTTCATTGGAATATAGAATGAAAAGTGGAATTTGAAGATATCAAGAAGGCTATTGCTCATGCTCCAATCTTGGTTTGTCTAGACTATACCAAAGATTTTATAGTATATAGCTACACTTCTAAACATACACTTTCAACCATTTTCGTTTAGTAAAACAAAGATGATGTGGAATCTCCCATATAATTTATGATTTATCTTCTCAAAGCTCATGAATTGAAATATTCAAACATGGAGAAGCATACTTATGTAGTGGTAAAGCATTTCTGATTCTATATCCTAAATTCACATATTATTATTCTAGTGCTTGACACAATAGTTAGGTCTATTCTAACCCAACAAGAGTTCAATACTAAAAGGGGAAATTATATTTCTAAGATCCAAGAGTTTGATCTTGATATCAAACCTACTAATCTTATCCATGGAATAGGTTTATTTCAATCGATTGATGATAATGTACTAAAAAAAATAGGGCATGAAGAAGTAGAAGTTGAGGACATGACAACAGTTCTTTTTGTCACTAATACTGATGAATGGTATTCAAATATCTCTCATTTTATTACCTATGGTGAGTGTCCTACCCATCTATCTTATAACAAAATAAGAACTATTAAATTTAAGGCTACTAACTATATCCTATGGGATAATGGTTTATACAAAAGAAGCCTTGATGGAGTATTTCTTCATTGCATGCATAAAACACAAAAAAGTAGACTTTTGGAGTCTTTCCACAATTTATCTTTTGGAGGACTATTTTTTCACCTATGATGGCTCAAAAGATTCTAAAAGCTAGATATTATTATCTTACACTATTTCAAGATGTGTATAATTGGGTACGTAGGTGTGAGTTGTGTCAACAGTTCATTGGGAAACCTAAATTGGCAGCATTACCTCTCAAGCTAGTGGTGATTGAAGAACATTTTTAGCAATGGGGTATCAAATTTATTGGCACTATGAACTCACCCTCAAGTGATGAACATGACTATGTTCTCATCGCAACATAATATTTTACCAAGTGGGTGGAAGACATCCTAGTTAAGCATGCTACTTTAGAGGTGGTATGCAATTTCCTTAAGGAAAATATTATTCCCTGATCTAGAGTTCCAAACAAGATCATAACATATAATGCTAATTATTTTTCTTCCCATGAGATTATTGACTTTTGTTACAAGCACACAATCATTCTTTCCTACTCCTTAGACTATTATCTACAAGGAAATGTTTTGGCATAATCAAGTAACAAGAATTTGGTTACTATTATCAAGAAATTGGTAGATGAGAATTAGAGAAATTGGCATAAAGAGTTTTTTGATGCTTTATGGTCAAATAAGATTACCCCTAAAAGGGAAATAGGTATGTCACCATTTTAGCTTCTGTATGGTCTCAATGCAGAGATACCAATTACCTTGGAACTACCAGCACTAAAGTTGGCAAAGGTAGTGGAAGATTAGACTTTTGAAAGTTCTATTGATAAAAGGATCATGTACTTAATTAAACTAGAGGAGAAACAAACTATGGTAGTGGATCGTATCACTGAGCATTAAAGTCAGGTAAAGAAAATCTTTGACAAGAAAGTAAGGATTCATGAGTTTTAGATTGGAGATCAAGTCTTGTTGTGGGACAAGAGGAGAGAACCAAAAGGCATGAATGGAAAGTTTGATTCCTTGTGGAGAGGTCCATTCACCATTCATAAATTCTATGGTGGAAATAGCTTCTTGCTAAACTATCAAGATGGAACACCATTCTTGCTACCTCACAGTGGGTAACATCTGAAACACTTCAATCCTTAAAGTATCAAATAAGTTCATTTGTACATTTGTATAGTTTTATTTTTGTGTTTTTATTTAGTTATTTATGTCTTTTTATTTTTATTAGCTTGACTTTGTAGCCCAATGGCATGGATGAAGGAACTTAGAGACTGGATTCTTCTCCCTTCGATCATTTTAAAATTTTATTGATAGAAGTTCCCTAGCTGGAGCAAGTTGTTGTTCCTAAAATCAACTATACTCATTTTGTGGATAACCCCTATGAAACTTGTCCATTTCATAATATACACTCTAAGTTCATTGTTTGAGACAAGATTCTCTTGATCTGAAGTGAATTTTTCTCACCTTCTAGGAAAGTTTGCGATATTCCCTTGCCATGATTTCTTGAAAATCATGAAATCTATTATAGTCTTTAACTGATAAAAATGTCAATTTTGATAATTTTGGAGGTGTTAGTGAATTTTTATTTTTCTTGTGTAAGGTCAAAAAAAATTTCCTCTCTTACATGTATTTTGTTTTTTACATGCATCAGCATCACATTTTACTGCCATTGCATGTTCTTATCACCGGCAGTACAAGGGTGGCAAATGTCATTGCCTGAGCAAAGATCTTAAAAATATTAAACTTTGAGTGGCATTTATGGCCATGTGTGTCAAGTATTAAAATCTTGTTTCCAAATATTTTAAATGCATTTTTTTCATTTGATTTTTCTTGTCGAATCTTTTTTTGAGTTTCCATAGAGTTTCCTCAACCCCTTTTAGTGACCACTCAACCATGGTGATAGAGGAAGATTTTAAAAAAAAATCACCACCAAGCCTAGGGTTTCAAACTTTCTAGGTAAGTTATTTTTGACTTCTAATGGTTTCTTTCTTTGAAGAAATTTCTACAGTAGATTAATATTTTTGTTTTGCTTTATCTTGTGTGTCATTGACCATTATTCCTTCATCATTTTGTCCTAATGAACCTAGCTAGTGAAATCCACCAACCTCCTTTCATGCCATAGGTTTTTGCTGAGTGTCATCAGTGTTTTTGATCCAACCAAGTTTTCCTTGCAAACATGTTAGTTGAAAATAATCTTCTAAAAACCATCATGATGATGGTTAAATTCACTACTTTCACATGTCCCTATGGCAATAGAGTCAAAAACAGAGTCAGTGAATTTTGATACTAATTAAATATTTTAAGATGTTATTAAGAAGAAATGTATGGGTGGAAAAACACACCACCCTTATACAAAAAATCTCCAGATCCTACCATGTGTATAGTTGGAAAAAATTTCCACCGAAACATTGCTCTCGTTACCTATAGTAGTGGTAAATTCTACCACCTGAACATATACAACAAAATCATACCAATCTAAAAGGTCAAAAAATTTAGCCACCTCTACATAAACACTTGAATTTACTCATTACATGCATGAGTAGTGAATTTCACCATCGATGCAAATGGTAAATATCCCTCACATGCAAGGCTGGTAAATTTATTTACCCATGCAAACATTTCCTTAAATTTTCCTAACTCTGGGATATTTTTAATTTTGCTTTTTCAAGTCCACTTTCCTCTAGTTTTTCTTGGCCTACTGACACTTTATCCCTTTCAAGTGCATCCCCATAGTCATGATCATTGACATGCAATTTTCCCAGATTATTGGTATTTTCTCTAATTGCATGATCATGACTTTTTGTTGCAGTTTCTTCTATGGATATTATTTCTTTATCGACATCCTTCTGGTAATAACTCATTCAGAAGACTGAGTTATCTCTAAATAAGTTTAAATTGATGAAGTAAAAATATCAAGGTGTTTTTCCAATCACCTCAGTTACTTCTAATGTCAATGACATTAGAGATATAGAGAATGGTCATGTGGACATGGATGAGTTTGTGGAGAGAACCAAGTCAAGTAATCCTAGATCTAAAATGAATAAGATAATTGATAGTAAAATTCATTTGGTATCTTCTTTCTTGGTGGCAGCTCACAACATGGAATTTATTCTTCAGTGTGCTCAATTTTATGACAAAGATAGTAAGGTTGTGTTGGACGCTAGTGATAATGTGATAATTAGACTAGATCTTGAATGCATTGATAATGTGTTTATATGCCCTCCTGCTACATAAGTGATAAAGTTTGATTTTGTTGAAGTACAAAAAGAGTATGACCAAAATCCTAAAAAAACAAAAAAGGTAATAAATAATAAATGGCTCAAGATGTCAAGGGCAAACTTCTCAAGGTGGCCATAGAGTTTTCCTAGAAGTGACTTTATAAAAGAAGTTGGTGATTTGATAACTCTTCTCAGTAGAATAAGAGGTTTTTCTTCTTCCTCACAGTTTCATGAAAGGATGTATCCCTTCATCAAGGTAATAATCCAAGGCAAACAAACCATCTTCTAAGGAGAACAAACTAGCAATGCTTTGCATGAACAATTGATGAAGGTATCCACTACCTTCAAGTTCTATATGACTTCTTATCTTGTATATATTATAGCTTCAATGAGAATATTTCAAGGTCTAACATCACAAGGAGATAGGAGAGTAATCACAGTGTATCAATACTACTCTTAATTAACATTAAAGGGTTTTATTCATCATTTCAAGAGAGTAAATGATGCTTTCTTTGTTGTATTCTTATGTTTTTTTGATCCTCAACTAGAACAAAGAAGAGTGTTAGATGAGTATTGGTCAGTGGTAAATGATTTCAAATGCATGTTATTACAATTTCCTTCTTTCTCATACTTGAGTGTTAGATTTTTATAAGGTCATCCTTATATGCTTCCAAGATTCCCCTCAGATAAACCGGTCTTAATAGAGTTATGCAGATAAATGATCGTCATGCATAATAAATAGATGGAGCTCAAAAAGCCCAATTTTAGGTTCCTAGTTGAAATTGATAGGTATTCATTACTAACTACTATGAAGGCTAGGGTCATGGAAACTGAGATGTAGCTTGTAACTATGAAGCAATTCAAAATAAGACCAAATTTTTACTACAAGGGCATGAAATACATAATCAAGAGGAAAATCCAATTCTATGAACCTATGATTGAATATTTTTGGGTAGATTTGAGAACAAAAAAATATGTCAATAAAATAGACTATAAGAGGTTATCTCTTGAGCAAATTGAATATCTAGGATTTGTTGATATCCTTGTGAATCTAGTGGATGATGGAGATTTGATTAATGACAGATACAATAATAAACATATTGATAATGCCCCTCTCCCTCTAATCCAATGGTCCCAAAAGGAGCTAACCTCTTTGAGGAAAAGATTTGAACCTATATTAGCAAACACCAATAATTGGATAAAAAACAAGGGAATTGCTTTTACAAAATTCATCATAGGATCAGAAGTTGAGATTCAAAAGGAAACATGAAGAAAGGTAGAAAATAGGATGAATAACAAAAGTGATGTTCCTTCTTCCTCCAATCCACATAAGCCTAAGGTCATATTTGTGATGAAGAAGTCAAAAGCTATGCAAAAATAATCTAAAATAGAAGATGTGGAATTTGAGAAATAGAGCACTGAAGAACCAGTGATAGAAGAGATGGAGATTGAAGATAGGCATACAAATCAACAAGAAGAGGAAATGTTGCCCTCACAAGAGAATGTACAATAAGAATGTGATTCTCTTCTCCCATGCCTGACACACCAATTATAGCTCCTGCATATGTTTCTCCTATTAATGTTCCCTCTTCTGAATCTCCCTCTCCTTCCAAAATAATTTTTGACAATCCTCAAAACACTTTGAAGATATTCTCCATTCCTTAGGGTCTATTCCTAATTTGTCCTCCCCATCTTTTAATATTGGTGATACTTCTATTTTTAATCACCTAGTAAAAGGTATAGTTTTTACTAACACTCCACCTATTGTTTCCATTACCTATGCAAGTGTAGCTCCAGTGATGCCAATAATTGAGATAGATCCTAATGTGAGTACTTCTATGCTTCCACCATGGTTGTTAGCTTATACACCAAAAAGGAAGAAACAAGCCATCTCTCCAAATGACTTTGATTTTAATAAGCTAGTGTGTGTAAAAACCAAGACCCTGAAGAAGCCAAAGATTTTTCAAAAATACTTGGGGACAAGGGACACAATTTTCTAAATATTGCAAGACCTCCATAGGTGAAACCATGGAAAATTTTGATATAAATGATTACTCTATATCTAGAGTTGAGCTAGGCAAGATAACTCATGAAAGCGTGAAGAATGATATGTAGTTAGCCATGGACATCCTAATTTAAAATTTTGATAGGGAGAAAGAAATGAAAGATCACTACAAAGCAATGGTGGAATAGTTAATTGTAGTGATAAGGAAAATCACTTTGAGTTCAGAAATAGTAACTCCTGAGGCTGTTTATGTAGAAGACCCCATCATTCAAAAAGTAGAAAAGACTTATCTCAAAGGAGACATACTTGAAGAGTACTTAGATAGGATGTGTGTATAAGGAATTTCCCTACTTATAGAGCTATCTGAGAAAATAGATAAAATGAGGAAAATAAGAGTATAACTTGATGATCTCATTGAAGTTATTTCTCAAGATATTGAGAGCATAGAAAAGAATCATGATAAATGGGTGGAGATGGGAAAACTAAATAGAAGCACTCTAATATTAATTGGCATCATTACTGATAGGGATTCTTATACCAAAACTAAAGAGGCATTGAAATATAGGATCTGTGTGCTTAAATATTTGATCAATGACCTTTAATCTACAAAGGAACTCAGTGAACAAAGTGATGTTAGTCATTTACATGAATTGGAGGAGCTACCTTGCAAGCTTACATCATAAGATAATAAATTTATCTCTATAGAGGAAATGATTCAAGAATTCAAAGATATGTTCCAGAAAGAATTTGAAAATAAAACATTTTCTATAGTCTCTGTGGACAATATCCTAGATAATCAGTTGACTCTAGATAATTTGAAAACCAAGTTAACTAGTCATGCAAAATCAATCACCACAGTAAGAGATGCCATAGTTAGAGCCAAGATGATTTTTGGGAACACTGTTAGTCCACATAGTATCGGGATGCAAGCAAATTTCACTATGTATGATGCTCACATGAAGAAAGATGGTGAGACAAATTGAAGTAGTTTTTTCCCTTAGTTTATTTTCCATTTTTTAGATGTACTTTTGAAATAACTTTGGACATTTTTACATGTACTTTTTCATATGTAATTACATTTAAAAACATAGGAAGTCCTAAGTCAATAAGGACTCCTATTTTTGAATAGGTCAAAGTAGTTAGGTTTTTCCTAAATTTTCTCAAGGCCTCTCCCTATAAATAAATAGGGCCCCTATTATAATAGGATATTTTAGTTATTGAAACAAAATTCTACCAAAATTGAAAGGCATTTTGAGACTTTGAACTCAAATTGTAAATCAAATTTTATGAAGTGAATGAGAAAGCAAGTGATCTTTCAAACTTTGTGTTGAAATAACCTGTGTTGTATTAGAAATTGTTCTTATGTCCTTTTCCTAATACAATCTTATCTATTTGATTAAATAAGTAGTGTGAGTGAAAATAATCTAGGAGATGTTCTAAAGTTGATTGTGGAGACTTTACACTATGACAATTATCTTTAGTTTGTGTTTTAGTGTTTTAAAGTAAAGGATATTAAAAAGGCTTTGAACTACTATTGTATTTTGTGATCATATATTTTGTTGTATTTTTCAGTGAAGACTTTGGGCTGCACCTCATTCTACTATGTTCTAAGTTACAAATTAGAAATAGAAGCAATGATAGACTTTGAGCTCTCATGTTTTCTTGCTTTTTCAATTAATATCAAGAAAGTGTTCTTTTATTTTGTAAACACCATTTTTGAGAAAAGAGAAATGGATGATGTAGTGTCACCCCTGAATTAATATTTAGTATAGATTAGTTTGTGATAGTTTATAGGGAACCTCCCCTTACTAAGAGGAGAGATTTATCTCGTTACACTATGGCTGATATAACCATTTTGACTTCAGTTATTTGATGACAAAATATTCACCCAACACGATTCTAAACTAGGAAATCTATAAATGAAAGTATGCATAAACATGTAATACAAATTTGTTTAATAGCTAAGATGTATATATAATAAGTCTAAAGTAGTAGTAGCCAAAAAAATATATGAGTAGGTGTAGCATGATCAATATCAAGATTATAACAATGTTAAAGCTATGATTTAGAGTATATAAATATGAAACTTGTTAATCAAAATTATATATAGGGTGCCCCTAAATGAGAAAATGTGTCAAATGAAGAACTTATGTATCAGTGTTTATGCCCCCAGTGGGTAGATAATAGCAAATCTAGAATGGTGTAATGGACCTGAATCATGTATAAATCTACAAACATCCACAAGAATAAGTGAAGCATATATGTAGGATAAAACCCACTATACTAAGATAACTATCATGTGTAGTGTCTAGTAAATATAAGAGATGTAAACATGGAAATGTTTACAATCTATAATTTTGTATTTTTTGAGTAAATATTGGATTTTTTTATGTTTTTAAAATATTGTCATTTTTTAATTTTTTGGATATAAGATAACACAAGAAACATTAAAATTAAACTATGTATAAGGATCAAGAGAGAAGGAAAGTATATACAAGTAGAGAGGAATAATACTAAACAATGAGTCTCATGAGAGACTCACTATCAATGTGGCCTATGTCAAATATAGGAATTATAATATCTCTTTTTGTGTGATTTTTATATTGTATTTGAATTATGTTGCAATATGAATTAGGGTATTGTTCATCATTAAAATCATAATAATCATAATAACCTAGAATGCTAGAGGGAATTAACTCATATTGTGTAGTTGACCTTTTCAAATATTTATTTGGAATATTGATTATGAGTTTTACCTTTGTAATGTGATTATTATAGGCATATGATGTTGTAGAGGCTATTTTCCTGAAAAATCTTTGTTGAGAATGTTTGTTGGATTAACATAATTTTGACTTTCCAAATTAAGTTTTTACTCTTTTTGTAACATTTAATATGTATCTAGACTTGTTGCCTTGATAAAATATATTTGTGAATGATGTTCCTTAATATCTTCAAAAAATCTAAAACCTTATTGACCAATATTATCAATTGCTAGAACAAGAGAAGTGATGTGTAGGGCCTGCTTGTCCAAACCTTGACCATGACTATCAAATTATTGTAGATATTTTCTACCAAACCCATACTACTTTGGAATTTGAGACTCATTTTAAAGAGGTAGATTTGCATATTTTACTTGATTTAACTATGTTTATTATACTATTTATTCCTTTTTATTTTGATTTGTGAACCTTTTATTGTTCTAACTTATGCTTTGGTAACCATTTTTGTACTATTTTTGAATTTGACCCTTTTTGAATCTGTAGATGTGCCATTGTATGTTGTTTGGATGAAGTGTCATTATGTGAGTCATATGTATCCATTATCTATTATATTTTCCTTTTCAATACTAAACATGAATTGGTTTGGTACCCATGCATTCTATGTTATACAAAAAATATCTAGATGTCCTCACTGAGTGTAGAAGAGGTACGTTAATCAATTTAGATTTAATAATTTCCCTTAATACCTTACTGTAACTCTTATTAGAATCTTGTAGGATTTTTCAATATATGAATTATGTTTTAATTTATGATTTGGATATGAAAGAGTGTTGGGCGCAACTATTCTATGTGTAGATGTATATGCATGATGAACACTACCATATTCTGAAGACTTTATGCATGGAATTTGATTTACCAATAACGTGACACTTTCACTTAATAACTTATTTTGATTCTATAATTATTATATTAGATTGATCATACTAATATTTTTATCCCTTAAAGTCTCGTAAGTGCAAACCCTAGTTAATTCTGATTGAACATGTAGGCACACACCCTATAGGGGAAAGGTGTAGCTAGGTTGAGTATGGGCTTAAGTAAAAATAGTATAGGTTTATTCATCTCATGGATGAGTGATAGCATGGATCTAGGTAGAAGGAAAGTAGATATCACCCTCATGGAGATGAGGAGGATAAGGATATTATTTCATGTTTATAAGATATGACATTGAAACATAAAATATAGTTGTTACCTTATGTAATAGATCCTCTATGTGTGTAAGGGTTTTCTTATTAATGGAATTACACATAAGAGAAAGATAACATGATATGAAATATGAAATATATTTTAATTGAATTAAAGCATCATGTACACTTTTGTTTATGTCATTTTAAAATTCATTATAAATTAAAGGAAACAAGCATACAAAAGAAGATAGAAACCTTTACATAAAAAAGTAATCAACTTCATCTGTCATTATCAACATGAATATATTAAATAAAAAATTTAGGCATCTAAAATTTGATTCTAGGTCTTAAAAGGCTGGAAACATAAACCCTAGGGTTATATAGGGTTAGGGTTTGTGTAATATTTGAATTAAGTCAGCCTCACCAAATGTTTTGACCTTTTAGGACTTAGTGAATGTAAATACTATGTTGTTAAGGAGATGAGTATAGTAAATTAGGGTAGAAATATGTAATAAATATAACCATTGATTTGTTATATAAAAGACTAATTTTGACCTTTCTATAAATAAAAATGAATAATGCAATTAAAAACTTATCTATAAAATGATTGAGATAGATGATTTGGAAGCTAAAAATTGAGGCATAGGCTACTCTAAATGTCAAAAACAAGATCCAAGTGTCAAAAAACCTCCTAGATAGCAATAACATAATTAGATAGTATTACCATGTGGTTTTAATGTCCCTATTTTGGTGGTAGTGTCCTCTTTACAACACTATCTTCAACTTCGAGGTACACATGTATCTAGATCTACAAGGTCTATTACTATGTGCATGAAATATAAAACCTTATAAATGGCATGTTTTGACTAAATTTATGAACAAACCATAATCCTCCATATTTTTATGTCATAAAATTAATACAATTATAAAAGTGTGTTTTTTAGTGGGGTAGGTTAGACATCCTCAACACCCCACTATGAAGATATTTGCCTACATACCAATACTTTGAAGAGGGTTCAATCCCGATGTAGTTCTCCCCACCTAAGTGATATTTTAAGTGTAATTGAAACTAGTATGATATTTAAATTAAGTGTTTTAAATGTGCTTGAGATTGGAAATCTAAGTAATCTAAGCTTAGGAATGTTATAGATGGTAGTATGTAGAAGTAGGGATGAATAGGGATTGCTAACCATAATTATGCACAATGTTTTTTGAGTTTTTATGTGTAATTTGTATTTAATTTATATCTATAAGTTATAGGTCTAAAATTCATGTATATATATACTATTTTAGTGTTTTTTAAAGTGTTAAAAGTGGTCTATATTGACTCTAGGAGGTCTAAGATTTGAAAATATATCTATTTATAAAAAGAGGATGGAAAGGATAATAGCATCATTATTGGGATACTGGTGTCATGTGGTGTTACTATACCTATTATGGTGCTAGTTTTCACATGGTATATTCCTAGGCATGAAGGGCCAAGATGCAATAATGAGGTTGTGGGACTACTTTATAGAGGATGAAGGCTAGATAAGTGTGAAAATAGGCTCTAGGATAGGTCTAGAGCTAAGATAGGGATAGGTAATAATAATACTCTTATCACTCAATTATAAATTTTAGGCATTTAAAAATATATATCACTTTTATTTAATGACATCCTTAATCATATTTCCTACTTACACCTTTTACCCTTTGTGAGTTGTAGTGTAAAACATTGGATAAGACTAAGCTTTCCTTATGAAATACCCATGTTCCTTTTACATCATATTTTATCACATCATCCTATTTCCATTTTTATTATGTTAGTAGGTGGTCATATTTTATTACATTACATAATATTATAATCACTAAGTTTGATTTATCATTCTTTTACATCTTATTCCTATTTTCATTTATCCATATTTTGGATATTTATTATTTTACATATCTTTGTCTACATTTTTGTTATTCATTGACTTCCATCTTTGTTTACAATTTTTCATTCATTGATTTTTTTCATATTTTTTTGATTTTTCATTAATTTACTTATATTATTTTACATATCTCATCTTTTACGATATGTTTTACATTTATTTTACCATTTAATTTATCTTTTGTTTTTTAATTTTCTGTCTACTTAGGAATTTTTCATTTTATCATTTTACATTTATGTTATCATTATTTTTTACCATGCATTTACTAAAAATTTATATAAAAGAATAAAATATGCATCATATATTTTCCCATAGCATAATAAGTCATACACACATGTGCTAGAAAGAAAATACATCCATAGATAACATTCACGAGTCATACTAAAACATACATATGGCTCAAACAAAATCACATCATGATATAAAATGATACATAATACAAAAATAGCATGTTATATTTATGTTCTAGGTCAAAATAGCATTGAGATAAAAGATCAAATTACTGAAAAAGAACAACATCACCTTGATATAAATAAGCCATAAAACTAAGATGAAGGTGACAAGTGGGTAAACTATCAAATGGTAAAAAACCCCACACTAGTATGAAAATATTTAATCAATTAATCTATAATTACATATAATGAATATGATAAGATAATAATGGCCTTAGGACAAGACAAAATGAAAATACAAGATCAATACTATGTCAACAAGATTGTTTTTTGTTATGAAAAATGAGAAAGAATGGGAGATGAAAAATCTTTATATAGAGCTAAGAGAGAAAAGGTACTATATTAGTAAGATTCAACATGTGTTTTAAGTGTCCTAATCCTCTTACAAGTGAAGAGGACGTGTGTTCCATGTGGGGGGAGGAGTTACTTATAAGAATAACTCCCAAATCTAATAAATGAACTAGAGAAGTGAGTGACATCTCAAAAGTCTAGGATAAAGTGCATTTAAAAATATAAAAAATGCATACATAACTAAGACTTGTGATAAACTTAGAAACCTATAGTGATCTCAAATAAGGTTAATTCTCTAACACTCCCCTTTAAACTTAATTTAGGTTTATAAAAGTGGAGAAAACCTTTGAAAAACAATGTATGGAGTTGAAATTATAGGATACTCTCCATTAATAAAAACTTATTTCAATAATAATTATAATATATTGAGAAAGAAGGAAGAAGATAAGGTGTCACCAAAATTAAAAATTAAATAAAGGTGTGATCATAGAGAATCTATAAGAATATTATTTGAATAATGTGGTCGATTTGTAATGGAACAAAGACCAATAAGAAGGATTAATAATCCACAAACCTATAAAACAAATAAGGTAACAATAATATTTAAAGTTAAGTAATTTTCATGCTAAAAATACAATCTACATACATAATTTAGTAAAAGTAGATGTACAAGTAGGCAAATGTGAGCTAAAGACAACTTCCATAATAAAGTGTAAAAAACTACATGAAAAGAATTTAGGAACAAAAAAATCTCTAAATAAAGCATATATCCTTTACAAAATAATTAAGGAGTACAAAAGGATGATGTATTATAATCAAAATGGAGACAAATAAGATGTCACTAGAAAAATATATCTGCCATGAAGTAATTAAACAAACATCACATGAAGACACATCAAAGTCTCTAGAAGATCCATCATTTTTAGGAATCCAAATAGTTTGAACCTTAGAGGTAGTAAATTTAGTCATTTTTATAACAATGCAAAGTGTCATGAGTGGATTTACCACAATATTTTCATGGATATACGATACCTATGTTCTTTATAATATGCATAAGGTTTAAAATTTTAACCATAACATGAGCATTACAAGTAAATAATCAAAATAAGTTGCATTATAAGTCTTATAGTGAGGAATACAATAAGATTTAAAATTTTCATGAGAAATATTTGGTTCATAAAAACCAAGACCTTTACATTTTACATTAAAATCAATCAAAATAAGTTTGATAAAACATCTTCCCACTTACTAATCCCACCACCTAAATATCCAATAGATTACATGATTTTCAAATTGAGGTTGGGAGAAGGAGTATTCACATGAGTTTGATTTCATTTAGAAAAACAATGAGATTAATAATTATTAGAGCTATTAACATTAATAAAAGATGCAAATTTAGTATTTAACACATCAATAAAATATTGCATAAACATCAATTTCTTAATAAAAAGGTTGTTTTGGTATTAATTTGATGTTTAAGAGCAATAATTTCATCATTTTACAAATCAATTTAGAGCAAAAAATAGCTTAAAAGATTAAATAATAGTTAATTTAAATGGAATTGAGCACATTAATAAGAAAATTTGAGTGAAATATTAAAATTCAGCACTAATATTCATAGTAAAAAAAAAGTAGATTACAAAAAATCTACTCTTATATAAAAAAGTCCAACAATGCAAAAAAGTGAACTTGTGTGAAACCAATTATATGAAGATTTAGATAAAAATAATTATAAATTTAATTGAACAAAAAATATCAAAAATACTTGACAAACACTAAAAATATAGTTTTTCATTAAAAAACATTATTTTTGTTTAAAGTTTGAAATAAAAAACTTGAATTTTGTTTTGAAAGTCAAACTATTTTTTTTTAAAAAAATGGTATGGCAAAAATGATTAAATTTTTTTAAAAAATTAAATAATTAATTGTGATAAAATATTTTAATAATGTCTTTAAAAATACAAGTTTGAAGGAAGAAAAACCTTTAATGAAGACTCATTCCATGTGGGAGATGAGAAAATTTGAATTTTGGTAAAGTGTTTTCTTTTTGAAAAAATTTTTTTTTTAGAGTTTTGATTTGAATTCACATAAATACAAATTAGCTAACTTTACACTTGGAAACAAATCAACATGAATAAACTTTCCATGCATTACCCTTCAAATCTATGTGCTTAAAAGATGTGTCTTAAAAGGTAACACTTGCAGTTTTGCTTTAAATTAGTGAAATTGAAAAATACTAAACTAAGTAAAGAGAATCATAAAATAAATGTGCTCAATTGAGATTTAAAAATAAAACACTTTATTATTAAGAACAACATAAGGTGTTACTTAGTAATCATTGCAATTTTATATGATTAACTAAAACTAACAAAATTTTAAATGAAAGGACTTCAATTTCAATGAAGAAAATCTAATCACCCAACTAAAAAAAAAGTATAAGAAAATAAATATTGTGCTTTAAAGAAACATAGAGTCATAGGATTTAAAAAATTAATATAAAAGAAAGTAGATAAATTCTATGAAATAAAGCTTGTATAATTTTAAAAAAAAAGGTGAAATATATGAAGGAAAGCAAACAATGCAAAAACTAAAAAAGAACTTAATAAAAAAAGTAATCTCTAAAATCCAACAAGTGAGGAAGATGTGTGTGTTGTTATGAAAGGTTAGTCATCTCATTGATTTGTAAAGTGAATAATTATGAGAGTAATAATTCACTGATAGTTAAATTAAGTTAGTAGTTAATATTTAGTTTGTTATAAGAATATATTGTTAAATAGTTGACACTATATCTCATGTTAATATAGATAAATGATTAAGAAATTATAGGTATTTTATTATCACCATTTGTAGGCTATTTTATGCTTATATATTCATCAAAAACCTATAGGTGTGTGTATTAGAGTTAATAATATTATATTATGTGTTTTTAAATAAAGATCTTTGTGTTCTCTGATCTTTAAATTATCCATTATTCATTACATTAGTTGAATCTCTGATAATCTCATATAAATAAAAATAGTGGTATCAAATTATTTCAATCTAATATGAGTCTTTGAATTCATGTTTTTATCATACAACATTAAAATGGTTCTTTATTTTTTAGTACATCTTGATCATTTATGTACAATCCTATCAAAATGGTTGTATGACTAAGAGGCCTATGCATTCAACATTTTCAACCTATTGTATTACTCCTAACATTATTTTTTGATGTTTTTAGTATATTCTAAGCACAAATAACTCTACATCAAATACATCAAGTGAAGACTTTGTTATTCAATCTACCTAGCGTACCTATGTTGAAATTAATTTGCATAAAAAAAATTATCAATGCATTGTCCAAAATCATGATTTCATTGTCTCATCAAAATTATTTCCATTATATTTATTTGTTTGGTTCTGTTAGTGTTTCCAATATCACATCATCATTTGAGGCTACATATATAATTTGTACAATAATGACACTCTCATAGTCTGACAACATTCCCATAGCACTAGAATTTTAGCTCAACGTTCATACTCAGATCAAATTTATTATCCATGCATTTATAAACACAAATTATATTTAGGTGAATTGGCTATTGTTATTATCTTATTAATTCTGGGTATTTCACTTTTTGCTATCAATTCATGTGTCAAAACAAAAATAAGTTATTGATTTATATTTTATTGATTTATTAGGTTATAAATTACAAGATTATGTAATAAGTTATATTTATATGGTAAATTAGTTTTGAGTCATAGGTGTTAAATGTTTGTTTTATTTTTTAAATCACTAGTTATTTTTTATTTTTTATAAGTATATCTATATTTATTTATAGTGAGTTTATTAACATGTCTTGTCCATTATGTCAATAATACTTTGTTAGGTTTTTTTTAATCTCAAATGGTCAATACATCATTATATAGTCGTTTCTATTGATCAATGATTCTTTTGATTAAGTTTACAAATTTTCAAAGTGTCAAAGTCCTCAAGGTCTATATTGTCTAAATAGATTTAATTAGACACATTATCACTTATACATAATTTCCAAATTATGGGAGAATCATAATAGAAAAGTTGAGTCACATTGAAAATTTTGAATGAAAATATTTTCACACATGGTAAGTAAAAACCTAGTTATTCCTAATCAATGAAGATCTTTGGGATATTTTTGATAAAGATGCAGATGAAGTACGAAAATAGGAAATCAAAAATAAAAAAGTAACAACAATTATTGGCCTAGGATTATTTATGCTTACTTGCATTATATTGACCTATCGAAAAGTTCAAAAGTCATTTAGACTACACTAAACAAGCTATTTAAATCTCAAATAGGAAGTACAATAGTGACTCTCAAATAAAAGTTGTTTGGACTCAAGATAGAGGAGGGTAACAACATGGTGAAACATATAAGTAAGATTCTCTCAATTATAAATCAACTATTAGGAATAAATTTAGATTTTCATGATGATTATTCAAAAGTTGTTTTGTTAAATAACATGCTAGGTAGTTATTCCAACATGGTTTTTACACTAATTAAAATAAATCCTAGCTTAGAATATATCATTTATTCACTGATAGATGAATAAAATAAGAATATTGATCCAAATGAAAGTGAATTGTATGGTAAAAAAAAAGAGGATAGGTTGTATGTTAAAATAATATTTTAATTTTATTTAAAACAAGGATAAAATTCTAAGGATTCAAAGAAATGATATGTTTTATACTATTATAAACAACCTAGCCATTTGGTTATACATTACAAAAAGAGATCTCATGACTTACTTGATGGGAAACTACAAGAAAACACCATGACTGTTAATGATGAAGAGGAAGAGAATGAATAATAAACAAATACTATTGACATAGAAAGTGATGAAGATTATATAATTTATATTAGTTTTATAAGGAGCTTAGAGGCACTAGAGGATGGAGGTTTTCTAGGCCTCTCAATATCCACTAATGAAGGGGCACTTATATTATAGTGACACATTTGTTTTATTTTTAGCACTTGTTTGTATGTGTAATAAATAAGAGGTGTATTTCCTATTTCTCACATATTTTACTACATAAAAAAGTGTGTTTGATATGCAAGAGTTAAAGTTAAATAAATGGTTCTTGCTTGTAGTTTCCACACTTTAAAGGTTGATGAGTTCCCTCAGTGAATGATTGATGGTAGATGGTTCCTATTTGGATTTCCCACACTGATTTGATTAATGTGTTCTTGATAGTGAATGGTTGATAAGAGTTTGATATGTTGCTTCTCTACTGTCATTAAGTCCTATGAAACACAAATTACCATGTAAAGCGTAAGGGGGGATGTTACAAAATATTAGTCCTCACATTGATTTGTAAAGTGAATATTTATGAGAGTAATAATTCACTAAAAGTGAAATTAAGTTAGTATTTAATATCTAGTTTGTTATATGAATATATTTTTAAATAGTTAACAATATATCTCATGTTAATATAGCTATATGATTAATATTTTATAGGGATTTTATTATCACTTTGTATAGGATATTATTTTCATATATATTAATAGAGTTAATAATATTATATTGTATGTTTTTAAATAAAGATATTTATGTTTTATTATGTTTGGATTATCCATTATTCATTAAATTAATTAAATATATAATAATCTCATCTAAATAACACCATTTTCTATGTGGGGTGAGCAGTTACTTGTGAGAGTAACTCCCAAATCCAAAAAATGGACTAGAGAAGTGAGTGACACCTCAAAAGGCTAGGGTAAAATGCATTTATAAATATAATAAACGTACACATAACTAATACTTAAGATAAAATTATAAATCTATAATGAACCCAAATAAGGTCAACTCTCTAACACTCCCCTTTAAACTTAATTTAAGGTTATAAAAGTTGAGAAAAACTTTTACAAACAAGGAAGGGATTTAAAATTATAAGATATTCCCCCTTAATAGAAACTTATATCAAGAGGAAATAAAATAGATTGATAAATAAAGAATAATAGAATATGTTTCCAAAAGATGTAATAATGAAGGTGTGATCATAAAGAATCTCCAAGAATCCTCTTCAAATAATGTGTTCAATCCACAATGGAAAAAATACCAACAAGGAGTAATGATCCACAAAATTTTAAAACAAACAAGCTAACACTAATATTTATTTTAAGTAACTATTATTCCAAAAATATACTCCATGTACAAGATTTAATAAAAGTATATGGACAATTAGGCAAATTTGAGATAAATACAACTTCCATAATGAAGTGAAAAATCTTACACAAAAAGAAGTTAGGAAAAAAAACTTTATATAAAGCATATATCCTTTTCAAAAAAAAGAAAGGAATGTAAAAATATGATTTAGTTTAATAAAAATGAAGACAAAGAAGATGTGTTACTATAAAAATATATCCATCATGAATAAATCAAATAAGCATCATATGAAGAAATATCATAGTATCTAGTAGATCCATTATTTTTATGAATTCAAATAGTTTTAACTTTAGAGGTAGGAGATTTAGTCATTTTCAAAAATGAAAAATTCCATGAGTGGATTTACCATAAGATTTACATGGATGAAATTTATAACATTTAGATATATGATGACCATGTTTTTTTATAATTCACATAAAGTTTAGCAATTTTAACCATAGCTTGAGTATTATAAGCAGTATAATCAAAATAAGTTGTATTAGAATTCCTATGGTGAGGAGGACAATAATATATAAAATTTACATTATAAGCAATTGATTCATAAAAATTGAGACCTTTACAATTTTTATTAGAATCAATCAAAATAGGTTCAAAAATATTGTCTTCACACTTACCAAGCCTACCACTTGAATAACCCATATAGTGCATGATTTTGAAATCAGGGTTGGTATAAGGAGTGTTCACATGAGTTTGATTTCATTTAGAATCATAATGAGATTCATAATAATTAGAGCTATTAACAATAGAAAAATATTCAAATTTAGTAATTAACGAGTCAATAAAAGATTTCATAGACATAAATTTCTCATTTTAAAAAGGTTATTTTAGTATATAATTTGGTGTTTAATATCACCAATTTCATCATTTTTAAATTGATTTGGTTTGAAATTTTTTTAAAATATAAAAAATATCTAATTTAAATGGAATTGAGCATATCAAGAAGCAAATTTAAATAAGAGATTTAATTTTAATAAAAATACGCATAGCAAAAAAGGTGATTACACAAGATCTACACATATATAAAAAATCCAACAATGTTAAAAGATGAACTTGTGTGAAGATAATTATACAATGATTTATATAAAAAGACTTATAAATGTAATTTCACACCAAAATAACAAAAAAACTTGACAAACACTAAAAATATAAGTTTTCATAAAAAATAAAAGTTGTTTTATTTTAAGTTTGAAAAAAAAACTTGAAATTTGTTTTTAAAGTCAAAATTTAAAAAAAAAATGGTATGTCAAAAATTATGTTATAAAAAAAATGCTCAATCATGATTAAAAAAAAAAGGTTTATTTATATCTCAATAAAGACAAGTTTGAATAAAAACAAACAAAACTCTACTGAAGACTCATTCCACATGGGAGATGAGAAAATTGGAGTTTTGAATTTTGTTAAAGTGTTTTCTTTTAGAAAAAAAATGTATTTTAGAGTTTGTATTTGATTTCACATAAAGACAAATCAACTGACTTTATACTTGAAAAAAAAAATTAAACAAAAGTAACATGAATAAACATACCACACGTTACCCTTCAAAACTATGAGCTTAAAAGATGAGTCTTAAAATGTAATGCTTTAAATTTTGCTTTAAATAAGTGAAATTAAAAAATACTAAACTAAGTAAAGTAACTCATGAAAAAAACATGCTCGAATGAGATTTAACCCAAAGAATTTTTAGTATTAATAATAGGATAAGGTGTTACTTAGTAATCATTGTAATTTTGTGTTGATTAACTAAAACTAACAACATTTTGAATTGAAGGAATTCATTTTCAATGAAGAAAATATAAGCACCCAAATACCAAAAAAATTAGTGTATGAAAAGAAATATTTCAATTTTAAAGTCATAGCATATACAAACCTATGTTGAAAGAGAGTACATAAATGTGTTGAAATAAATCTTAGAGCCTTTTTTAAGATAAAAAACATGAAGGAAATCAAACAATGCAAAAATTAAAAAAAGGAACTTACTTAAAAAAGGAAGATTTAATTTTTAAAAAAAAGGAAGTACAAAAATTTAAAATAAATAATATGTTACACATGTGTTAAAATACATTGTAAGAGGATAAGAGTAAATTGTGTAGAGGAAATTGAATGCCCTTAGCATGGAAAAAACATAGAAAAAGATACATACACCAAATGGAGATTGAAAGAAGATTTAGATGTATAAAAATAAGAATGAGTCAATCAATGAGAAGAAAAGAAAAGAATAAAAAATAATCAGATATTGAAATTAATGGTGATAAAGTTCTCCAATATTCATAACTAGTGAACTAAATAACTAAATAACCAGAACTGGTAAACTAGAATGCTAAAAAGCACATGAATGAAATAAAAGATTTTTATTTTTCTTTTTCTTTAAGCTTAAATGAAGTTTAGTGAGAGTACCAAAAAAACTTAGATTGAAATATGTAAAACATAGAGAATAAATATGCAAAATAGATAACAAAAGGTTCATAAATAGAGTTTTTTAAAAATCTTGAAATATGAACCAAAACTAAAAATAACTTGATAGGTTTATTTTATAAACATGTAAAAAGAGTTTATAATAAAGAAAACTAAAAAAATATGTTAAAAAGAGGTGGTCTTAAAAAAAATGATATTCCTCTAAGAAAGGCCTGCATAACATTTAATATCAACATTAAAATGACCATAATTATGATGCCATGTTAGATTTATCACCTAGGTCAAAATAACATTGAGATAAATGAGCAAATGAATGCAAAATAATAAAATCACCTTGTTAGAAACAATTCACAAATTTGAGATGGATTTGACAAGTGGGGAAACTATCGAATGATGAAAAACACCACACTAGTATTAAAATCTTGAATAAATGAATCTCAAATTACATAACATGAATAACCTAGGAGAAGAATTTCCTTAAGCTAAAATATCATCAAGAATGTAAGAGAAAGACTAGATCAACAAGATTGTTGTGTGTTTTGAGGAATGACAAATAATGGTAGAGTAAAGATATTTATATAGAGTTAAGAGAGAAGGATTTACATGAACAAGTTTTAGCATGTGTTCCAAATATTTTCATCCTATTAAAAGTGAGGAAGATGTGTGTGCCATGTGTGGGGAGGAATTAATTATGATATTAACTCCCAAATCCAATAAGTGGACTAGAGAGGTTAGTGACACCTCAAAATTTTAGGATAAATTACATTTATAAATATAATAAATGCACATAGCTAAGACTTATGATAAAATTATAAACCTATACTAAATATAAATAAGGTTAATTATCTAACATAGTCCTAAGGCTATGGTCCACCATGTCCATCTAATGGGATATGTGTTGTTCTAACCATAAAGTATTTCTATACTACCCTCTCTATATTATCCTTTATAGATTTTATTGTGATTATAGACACTAGACATACCTTATATATTTTCCACTTTGGTGTGTACTTCTATAAGCTAGGTAACTATAGCTAAATGAGTGACTCTCTCTTAAGCCAACACCTACCACGCCTATATATCTCCATAGACAACTCCTAGTGGTACCAAAAATTGTGATCTATCTAATAGTATCTATAACTCTTAGGTATCTTCCCTAACCAACCTAAACTAGAAAAAATAATCCTGGGTTTAAGCAACCAAAGGTGTTATAGTAGTTTTTATTTTAATTTAATTACTTTACTAAAAACTAAATGAAATATAGGATTTACAAAGAATACCTAGAGATATGAAGATGGCTGTGCACTAAACTTGAGTCCATCAAATGAGGGAACTTATTTTTGGCTTGAAATAATAACCTACACACAAATAAAGAACTTGGATAAAAATAGATTAATAGATAGCTGGGCGAGATGATTCATTAGGATCAATCCTAGGAAATTATGAACTTACTCAAATGGATGTTAGATCACTATTGTCACAATTAAGTGGATAAAAAACTCTTGAAATTACAATAGATAAATATGTGATAAAAATAATGATTATGATTTAATATTCATTTAGGCTATCAATGTAAGAAAAGTATCCATCCCAGTAATCCATAGAAACATTCACATCCTCCTATATAACATTAAGTTGGTTAGAAGTGGATTTAATTGAGTGATAGTAAACAATGGAACAAAGTAATAATTCAAAGTCTATGTCGCTATTATTAGTGAAAATGGGTTGGGATACTATATGAAAATCAATGATATTAATGACATCATGCATAATGATGGGCACAATCATCTTGAATTAAGTTATAAGTAGAATAGATTCCTTCCCATAAATGCAAGCAATCTTCAGGATTGAAATGGTGGATGTGGATTGGGTAAAGAAAATTTTTGGTATAGTGATGTTATAGTCTCCTCAATTTTTCAAAAATCTAAGCATCATTTTGAGGTTCAGAGTTCATGATCCCTGAGCCAAAGGGTTGGCTGAGTATAAATAGATCAATGTCGATCTAGAGAATCAACCCCAATCAAGGGAGAATCAATAATGATTCATCCAAATTGGTATCTAAATATTTTATCCATGTTGGTTTATTCTAATCATGGGTAAATTTGGTTTTATGAGCATGACGTTGTTGGTGATTGGTTTATACATGGGTAAGGGGGTTAAAAGGTTAGTATTCCCTAGGTTTCAAATATATTTAGGTGGTTAGGGAGGTAAAAAGGTAATTTATAAAAACAAATTAACAAGTGACTAATGGTAAGCAATTAAACTTTAGGATAGGGATAAATAAGATAATAATAACAATAATAATAATAATAATAATAATAATAAGGGCTTATGATAGCTAATAAATTGTATATAGTATATGAAATTATAGTTTCTACATTTTCCCTTTTTTGTGTAGTATGAAATACATGCCATGAGATAAAAATAGAGAGAGGTCTAATGCCTTAGGTTTATGTGACGAGGTATTCCCCCTCAAATTAGGAGCCAACATAGGATGAAAATCAGGTGATGGATTTTAAAAATGGAATAGTAGATGGGATGGGTAGATAACAAATGAGATCAAATAATGAAGATGCATAACATGAAATATACATTTTAAACTAACAAGATATAAGGTAATATAGGTAAAGATGACCTAAGTTAAATCCCATAATAAAATGCCATAACTATGAATAAGTGGGATTAAATGAAGGTTAAATAAGAAAACAAGTGACAATGTTTGTCTTATCAAAGCATCTGATGTGTCAGACAATGTGCACTCTACCTATAAACATCTATTTTTAAGAAAAAATACACTCTTGGGACCCATTGAGGGGAGACAACCAAAAGAGTACATGCCTTACATAGGATGTGGGACCAACAGGGGGTCTATATCCACAAGCCTAAAATGGTATAGGAAAAATAATAGGGTAGGTGTGGAAAGGTACCAAGATGAAACTATGGAGAAAGAGTAGATGTGTGTAAACTGTAAGTAGTGAAACATATGTAAATCAACATTGATCTAGAATGAATCAGCACCTTTCCACCAAATTTATGTCAATACAAAATAGATCAATGTTGATCCAAATTTGGGTATTGTTGATGATTTAAAATTGTGCTTGATTATAATCAATAATAATGGGAAGTTTTAAGATGTGGGACTTGTGACATGAAACAACCTCTAGATTTTAAAGAAGCTGGTTCTTCTCTATATTATGTAGATACTAGGAAAAGGGATAGGAATTTAAATCAGAAACACAAATGCAAGAAAGGAAATTTAATCTATGGTGATGCACCTAAATGTAATTCAACCTTAATCCTGAGCACAATGAGACTATATGTAGCATTCATTTACATTTAAGAGCAAACAAGTGCATGATCAATGTAAAAGATGGAAACAATAGAAACAGAGGCTCACAACATAGACTACTTTTGTTGTGATACAGAAAATGTCAACAAAGGCATAGGGTTAAATATTATTAATTGAATTTTCTAGTCATATAAGAGGTGTAGAAACATTTACAATTATATAAAATTTTCAACTCAAGAAAATGAGACAAAAGAAATGACATTCCTAATCACATCTTTAGAAAGTTTACAGCCTAGAATACTTTTGCAAATGACATAGAAAATATGAACGAAGGCATAGGATTCAATCTTCTCATTAATTTTCTAGTCACATAAGAGGCACGAAAACATGCACAGTTACATAAACCTTCCAACTTGAGAAGATAGAACAAAATCAAATGATATTACTAGTCATAGCTCTAGAAAGTCTAAAACTCTTTACAATAAATCACTCTCAAAATTCTCTCTGATAATTCTTGATGATCCCCTTCTGGTGATCTCTGCACCCTTATTTATAGCCTTGTATTCACTCTAAATTGTCTACTTATTTCTCATCTAATGGCCCAAATGAAATCTAATCGAATTGGAAGTGTCTAACAAAAGATATTTTATAGATTCTAAATTGTTTTGTCTTCTGGCAGTTTATTGGCTAAAATAGATTGCAGGACACTCCCTTCTCTTAAACACTAGTTAAAACTTAGCCAATTTCTTCTTATTACTTTAAGAAACACCAGAGGATGACACTTGTCATGTTCTATGGCACCCATCGAAGACACATGGCACTTTCTACATAACTTATACTCTTTTGTGTCTTTGCTCAGGATCGTTCTGCTTTTGACACTTGTCACAATCCGCTTCATCAAAACTTCAATAACTTAAAATAAAATAAGACCCACATCATTTCTTACCTAAGTAACATTAAAATTGACACAAGGATAGGTTTCGATCTCCACTACTTCATTAAAGGACACATGGCAATCTCCACTTTACTTATTTGGGGTTATGTGGTAGCCTCTACTTTTTTTATCTACCTTTTAGAAACCTGTGAAAGATGACATGTGGTGGTCTCTGATTTACCCTATTTATACCATAAAAAAATGGGTCTCATTTCACATTTACATGGACAGTGACACCTGGCAGCTTCTACTTGCTTTAGAAACTACACTTAAGACCCATCACAATCTTTGCTATATCAGTGAAGCAAAATTGAAGATAATTTAGATCATGACACGTGGTGGCTTCCACTCTCCTTTGCTGGGGTATGTGTCATCTTTAATTTATTTTAGAAAATCAACATTGAGACCTTCCATGACTGCCACTTGGCACTTTCTACTTGATCTTGATACTTAGCTTGTTAAAACCTTTTGCTAAAAAGAGATGAAACATGGGTGCCGATATGAAACCGTGGATGTTGACACTTGGCAGTTTCTGCTCTATCACTATGAGATACATGGCACATTTTGACCAACTCATATAAAATATGCCTTGGATGATGACACTTGGTAGTATTTGCTTGATTTTAACACTTAGAGAAAAAATGAATCAAAAGAAAAGTAGAGCCCATGCTCTATTTTCAAAACTTCACCGTATCGAACCAAATCATGCGAGAACAAAACATTGCAGCACACAACTAAAACTTAGAATGAAATTTAGAGTATTTTTTACTCTATATTTATTGGTGACCCTAAGGACTTTTGAGCCTGGTCAAAAAGAAACCACAATTCCCACATGATCCAAAATTGCTAAAACCACAGTTTTAACTAAAATGTTTCAAATAGATTCCATTTACAAGAATCTCTTCAGGTTAACCTTCCATCATTTCTAACTCAAATGAATTTTTCTATTTACATGCCTAAATTTTATAAGGGTCAGTCCATAATGCTTCAAACTTAGTGTGTTGACCTGGTTTGGCAGCTCTTGCATCCCATTTTAAAACAATTGAGACTGTTTCAAAATGGGGATTTGAAGTCTTTCTATCAAAATAGTCTCTAACTATTTTTTGATGCTTTATCAATGAATCATGTGCTGCATCCCTCTTTTCTTGAACTTCTATAAGTTATGCAAGTCTGACCTGCATGGGGCCATTTTCTTCAATTTCAATCTATTTGATCAGCTAAAGCACATGAATCTCCAAGCTTAGGGGAATTACAACAGGTTTCCCATATACTAATTCATATGGGGACATTTTGATCACCTGTTTGGGTGTAATTCTATCAACCCACAGTGCTAAATTAAGGACTTTATGCCATTCCTTGTGATGATCAGCCCCTATTCTTTTGATGAGTCTAATCAGGTTCTTATTAGTTGATTCTGTCAAACCATTTCCCTGAGGGTAATAATTGGAGGAAATTTTCAGATATATTCCATGCTTTAATGCAAATTTGGATACTTTGGACCCTAAAAATGCTTTAGCATTATCTAAAATTATGATGTGAGGAGCCCCAAAATGAGTAGTAATACTCTGTAAAAAATCTAGGATAACATTTTCTATTGCTTCTTTGAGTGGCACTACCTTGATCCATCTAGTGAAATAATATGTGGCTGTTAAGATCTATTTGTGACACATACTAGATATTGGATTTATCATTCCAATGAATTTAAGAACACATTGAGCAAAAGTTTCATCCACAATTATAGGACTAAGAGGCATTGCTGCATTCCTTCTCATCCCCACATAATATTGACAAGATTGACATTTTTTAACTAGCTAATAACAATCTATAAATAAAGTAGGCCAGAAATAACCTACTTCACTTATCTTTATAGCTGTGTTCTTTGTATAAAAATGTCCACCTAATACTCCATAATGCATTTCATGTAGTATTTTCTTATCCTCGTCCTTTTCTACACATCTTAACAATTTGCCATCATAATTTCTTTTGAAAAGAACATGTTCAATTAAAACAAAATGAACTCCTTACATCTTATAGTATCTTCTCTTATTTTGAGGGAGTTCTCTTAGGTAAATCCCATTTTTCATAAAATGAATCCTACTTGTGACCTAAGATTCCTGATCAACTTATTGTATTCTCAACACAATCTCTTCTTCTGTTCCTGAATTTCTCTCTTCAGGTATCATCTTTTCAAGCTCTTGAGTCATATATTGGCACAAACCCCTACCTCTAACTAATTTATTGGGTTTGACTTCTACATCATATTCTAGAATCTTAGTTATCCAGTTTGTTCTTTTTTTAGTAATTTCACCCTTCATGATGTATTCTCTGACACTTGGATGTGCTACAAGTATCAAAATTTTACATCCTGATACTATATGCCTAAACTTATTTAGAGATTTTACCATAACATATGCTTGTTTTTACACAAAGTTATATCTAGTTTCATATTCCCTAAGTGTCCTCGAAAAAAATGCTATTGGATGTTCTCCCTCCTGCTTATCATCCTTTTGTGTTAGAACAACAACAATACTGAGCTCCCCTCCATATACATACATTACAAAAGGCTTAGAAAAATCTAGATTTATAAGTACTAGAGCTATTGAGATAGCCTTCTTGACCTCTTCAAAGGCTTGCCTTCCTTCCGTAGTCCACTTGAAAATTAGGTCTTTTTTCAGCAAAAGTGTCACTGGTCTTACTAAGCCTACAAAGTCAAATATGAACCGACTAATGAAATTAATCTTTCCCAAGAAATATTGAATTGCTTTCTTATTGACTGGAAAAGGTAAGTTCATTACAGCTTCCACTCTTTTTGGGTCTATGGAAACTCCTTTAGATACTATATGTCCCAATAATTTGCCTTGAGGGACAACAAAGATACATTTCTTAGGATTCAAGGATATTCTAAATTCTTGACATTTTTTAAACACAGCTTCTAAATGATCAAAATGATCAGCAACATTCTTTGAAAAAATAGTAAGATCATCAAGATAAATCAAGATGATTTTATTTATCAGCTCCCCAAATGCAACATCCATAGCTCTCTGAAAAGTGGCTCCAGCATTTGATAGGCCAAATGGCATCTTAGCATATGCAAATGTTCCCCACTTGGTAGTAAAATAAGTCTTGTATTGGTCTTCTTTAGCCAACCAAATCTGATTTTATCTAGAAAAACCATCTAGCAAAGAAAATCTCTCTGATCCAGCCATAGTTTTTAGAATTTTTTCCATTGAGGGCAAGGGATAATGATCCTTCAAAGATGCTTTGTTTAGATCTCTGAAATCTACACAAAGTCTTATATCACCATTATTTTTCCTAAATGGTACCAGATTTGATACCCAAGTTGAGTGTTTGATTGGAAAAATTATTTTAGAATCTAAAAGTTTATGCAACTTGTCTACCATTAGAGGCTCATTTCTTGGATTCATTGGCCTCTATTTTTGTTTGGAAGGCTTAGATCCTTCAGTCAATTCTATTGTGTGATGAATGATGTCTCTATTATATCCATAAAGGTCTTCATAGCTCTAGGCTATGGCTCTATCATATTTTTTGCATAATTCAATTAGCCTTTCCTTTTCTTCTTGAGTTGCAAAATTTCCAACTTTTAATTTTTTCCCTTCACTCACTTCTATTTTAGAATAATCTGCTTTGTTTGCTTCGAACCTTTTCTTCTCCAGGCTTACATCTTTTGGATCAAAAAGGCTCTCTAAAGTGATTAAACCTTTGGGAAGTTTATAATTCTTTAATTGTATAATTTGATCCTCATATGCCTCTTCAATCTTTGGTTGCAATTGATCAACAAATTCCCCTAATTATTTCAAGAATGAGAGTACTTGAGAATCATTCTCAAATACTTGCCAATTCTCATCATTATCAAGAATAGCTAGCCTTACTATAACCTTTGTTGACTCATTGTTAACTAATAGGCCAGTTGCTGGATCAAACTGCGAACCAATCTATGCCATCCTATCAGCTTCAGAATTTTGAATTTTTGGAACTACTTCAATATTAAAAGCTTCAAAATCTTCTATTAAGTCCCAAATTCTGTGCTAATAGGATTTCATTCTGACATTCTTTGTTATTGCCTTTTCTCTAATTTGCTTTACTACTAATTTTGAATCTCCTTTTACTATTAGATTCTTTATTCCCTTTTTATTCACTAATAGGAGCCCATGTACTAAAGATTCATACTCTGCATCATTATTAGTGCAAGCAAATTGAAAATGGATAGCTCTTAAAAAAAATTCACCATTTAGAGCAGTAAGACAAATTCCTACTCTAGCACCATTTTTACTTCTAGCCCCATCAAAATTTAAAGTCCAGATTTCTAAATCTTTTTTAGATCCTTGAGTAGTTGGTGTCTCTTCCCTTAAAACATTTGGGATTTCATGGTCCTCATCAAAAATAACATAAGTGCCCAAACCAGTAGAGTTATAATTTTCATATGGGTCACTATGCATCATAGCTAACAACAGTTTATTTTCTTTTTCTTGATTATGCTTAATCTAGTCACCTATCTGAGTAAAATGGAAGGAATCTGGTTTGGATTTGCTTACCTCTGATGCATTATTCACTAAAGTTGTTGTTTATAGATGAACTGTGTCTTTGAGCTTTCTTTTATCAATAAGTCCTTCAATATATTTGGGCATTGCTTGATTTTAAAGAGCTTCTTGTAATAGTGTCCTTTATTTAGGAATAGCTAACATGTCCCAGATTGATACTTGTGTTGGGGTCATCTTCAGCTGATCCACTACATTCATTGGTCCAAAAGTTTGAATTCTTGGAAGATTAGGATATCTTATCTTTCTTTGAACTTGTTTAAGGACTTCTTGATTCTGCATTGGCTAAAGCATTTCTTGTCTAATAGCTACATGTTGATGACATAAAAATGAAGGATTCTCCATAACTTCATTGTTTACAACTTCAAGTTATTCCAGCATTCTTCTCTTTGATCTAGTACAGTAATCTGATTGCACCACTAGTTTCTGGGAAACAAAATCTTCATTCAAAAATACTGATTGTTCATCTTCAACCCATGAGAACAAAGCATATTTTGGGGCAATTTATTCCTCTTGTTGCAAGGACATTCCTTGCATCTGAGCCATTAAGACTAAATTATGCATACCAAAAGATTGGTAGGCTTGATTGTCACTGGAACTTGCAAACTGACCATCCATTCTTCTTTGCTCTACCACCTTTTGTTGTAGATTACCCATAGGACAATCTCTATGTGTATGAGTATTATTGCAAGGGAAACACCAGGAATTAGTGTTATCCACATAGTTATTTTGCCATGGAATAATCTCCCTATTTAAATTGGGAGGAATAGTCTGTGAGGGTGTGGGGACTGCAACCAATTGGTTTGCTAGCTGATGGTTAGTTTGTCTTAGAGTACCTTGATATTGGTTTGATTAAGATGAAAATCTATTTACTTGATAGCCTTGATATGGAGGCTTAGGGAAAGTATTCTGCTATCTTTTTATATTGATCAGCTCATTAGAAAATGTCCTTAGGATATTCTTGATATCGTCTAGCTCAGATGACTGAGTGGGGACAATTTCTTTAGTAGATGGTTGAGGGTAGGTGTACACAGACATAGGTGGGGCTATAGATTTAGGGGCCTCTTGAGATAATGGTAAGGAAATTTCTGGGAACATGGGTATGGGAGGCCTTGGGGGTAACTTTCCATCATCTATCAAATTATTCTCAGCTATGACCGCATAGTCATAAGCCTCATGCAAAGTGTGTCCTCCAAGTGATTGAATCATAACAGATATATCTAAATTCAAAGCCTTAAGATAAAATACTATAGCCATACCTGGTAATGGTCTAGTTGTAGTAGGGATTCTTTCCCAAGTCTTTTGAAATATGGAATTGAAGTTAGTCATGGCTTCTTATGGTGCCCTTTGAATGGTAATTAATTGCTATAACAAAGAATAATTATCACCCTTCTCTTCAAATATTTTAAAGAAAAGATCTCTGAGTTGATCCCATGTAGATATGGTATTTGGGGTCAAAGATCGATACCATTCTAGAGCCTTCCCTTTAAAAGAAGCTGCTAATAATCTTATGGCCACATTTTGATGTGTGAAAACATGTATAACATAGACATCTGATATATCCTGAAGATGTTCCTCAGGTGTTTTAAATTCTTGCCCACTGAATCTGGGTAGAGATTTTAGGGCATTCATTGGGATAGGGTCCCAAGTGGCTAGTGGTATTGGGAGAATCAAGGGACTACCAGTGTTCCAACTCACATAATTTATTAGGGGTATAGGAGCTCCCATATTTGCTCTTAGTATTGGTATAAACTGGTTGACTCTTCTTCTTAGACTAGTTACCAAAGGTGGCAAAAGAATACCTAGATTTGTAGCAGATTATGATTTGGTTACCGATCCATAGCTATGACTCCTCGTAGCTCTCTGGTTCATATGATCTTGAAAGAAACTTTAAGATTGGTCCCATCGAGCATGCCAAAAAATGTTGATGATATAAAATTGTGCTTGATTCTAATCAACAACAATGGGAAGTTTCAAGATGTGGGACTTATGACTTGAAATAACCTCCAGATTTTAAAGAAGTTGGTTCTTCTCTATATTAAGTAGATACTGGGAAAATGGATAGGAATTTAAATCAAAAACACAAATGCAAGAAAGGAAATCTAATCTATGGAAATGCACCTGAATTTAATTCAACCTTAATCCTAAGCACAATAAGACTATATGTAGGATTCATTTACATTTAAGATCAAACAAGTGCATGATCAATGTAAAAGATGGAAACAATAGACACAGAGGCTCGCAACATAGACTACTTTTGCTATGATACAGGAAATGTCAACAAAGGCATAGGGTTCAATCTTCTTATTTGATTTTCTATTCATATACGAGGCATAAAAACATGTATAGTTATATAAAATTTTCAACTCAAGAAAATGAGACAAAAGCAAATGACATTCCTAATCACAGCTCTAGAAAGTCTACAACCTAGACTACTTTTGCAAATGACACAAAAAATATCAACAAAGGCATAGGATTCAATCTTCTCATTAATTCTCCAGTCACATAAGAGGCAAAAAAACATGCACAGTTACATAAAACTTCCAACTTAAGAAGATAGAACAAAAGCAAATGATATTACTAGTCACAACTCTAAAAAGTCTAAAACTCTTTACAATAAATCACTCTCAAAATTCTCTCTGATAATTCTTGATGATCCCCTTCTGGTGATCTTTGCACCCTTATTTATAGCCTTGGATTCACTTTGAATTTTGTACTTATTTCTAATCTAATGGTCCAAATGAAATCTAACTGAACTGGAAGTGTCTAATAGAAGATATTTTATAGATTCTAAACTGCTTTGTCTTTTGGCAGTTTATTGGTTGAAATAAATTTTAGGACACTCCCTTCTCTTAAACGATAGGTAACACTTAGATAGTTTCTTCTTATTACTTTAAGAAAAACCAAAGGATGACACTTTTCATGTTTCATAGCACCCATCGAAGACAAGCGGCACTTTTTACGTAACTTATACTCTTTTATGTCTTTGCTCAGGATCGTTCTGCATTTGACACTTGTCACAATCCGCTTCCTCAAAACTTCAACAGCTTAAAATAAAATAAGACCCAAATCATTTCTTACCTGAGTAACTTTAAAAGTGACATAGGGATAGGTATTGATCTCCACTGCTTCATTAAAGGACACATGGCAATCTCCACTTTACTTATCTGAGGTTATGTGGTAGCCTCTACTTCTTTTATCTACCTTTTAGAAACCTATGAAAGATGACATGTGGTGGTCTCCACTTTACCCTATTTATACCATAGAAACAAATGGGTCTCATTTCACATTTACAATAGATAGTGACACCTAGTGGCTTTTTCTTGCTTCAGAAACTACACTTAAGACCCATCACGGTCTTTGCTATATTAGTGAAGCAAAATTGAAGATAATTCAGATCGCAACACATGGTGGCTTCCACTCTCCTTTTCTAGGGTATGTGGCATCTTCTGTCACTTTTAGAAAAGCAACATTGAGACCTTTTGTGACTGCCACTTAGCACTTTCTGCTTGATCCTGATACTTAGCTTGTTTAAACCTTTTGCTGAAAAGAGATGAAATGCAGGTGTCAATATGAAACTGTAGACACTGACATTTGGCAGCTTCTGCTCTATCACTATGAGATACATGGCACATTCTGACCAACTCATAGAAAATATAAAAGATGCCTCGGATGATGACACTTGGTAGTATCCACTTGATTTTAACACTTAGAGAAAAAATGAATCAAAAGGAAAATAGAGCCTGCACTCTGTTTTCAAAACTTCACCATCTCGAACCAAATTATGCAGGAACAAAACTTTCCAATGCACAACTAAAAATTAGAATGAAATGTAGAGTATTTTTTACTCTATAGGTATATAATAAAATCCAATGTGGAAAGGACTCATTTTCTATCATGTGAAAATAAAATGATGAGTAAGAATTCAAATTATGATTGTGACATGAAGTAAAATGAAGGCCAATGATAATGGTTTAAGTTGATGACATTGATTTTAGGATGAGGTAGGCCATATTGTTTTGTAATTTTCATGATTTTTTTGATTTTTTTGGCTTTTTTGGATTGAGGGTAGATGATAGGAGTAAGGTAGTATGACAATAGATAATCGATGTTGATTCTCCTAAATCAATGACAATTCACTAGAAATCAATGTCATTTCAATGAAAACAACACCATTCTAGATGAAATGGCACCAATCTATATGAGATTTATGCTGATTCACACAAAAAGTGAAAGGCTATAGTATAATGTTGAGGATTTTAGGCTAAGTAGATTTTTTAGGAGAATTAAGGCTTATAGGGGATTTTAGTAACATGCACATACATTATTAAAGATATGAGATCAAGTACCACCTCTATTGGAGTGACTACAATACCATCTTAGTGATGATGACTAGGTGTACTTAGAGGTCATAAACCTAGGAGGATTACACTATGGTGCATTCATTGAGATGCAAGCTTGATGGTCACATTGCTGAAGTGATGGGACATGATAATTGGGATGTTATAGCTACCCATGGGGGATATGACAATTATTGAGGACATATAAATGATTTTTTGACTTCTTATGCATGGAGAGATGATAGTACATGTGGATGTGTGGGGATGTGGAACAGTATTAACATGCTTATATTGTGGGGATGCTACAAATATTAATTTTATTACTGGTGGATTTGTATTATAGCCTCTATATGAGGTTGATGTAGAGGGGAAGGGTGTGTTGACTATGATGCTACTGGTGATCTCTTGCTATGCACTCTTAGACTCACTAAGAGGTAAGTTCTCATGGATCAATATATGTGTGGTTATAATTCTATTGGAGTATAGGACAATGTTTGCCTAGGTGTCAACACTACTACTACAGGCCTATAAGGAGTTGTGGGGGTAGAGGACCTAGAAGAGGTATGGGCTAGATGTGATTGTATCTATTTAGCGCTAGGCATATGAGCACATTAGGGTGGTGATTCCCATTGGTACCCATGGATACAATGGTAAAAGATTGATTATAACATAGCCTTCCTATGACGAAAGGTATATTTGGTTCAAGATTTCATAGATGGTGTTATCTAGGACCTAGAGTACTATCGATGGGTACTAGATGGTTTATGAGATGGATATATCATCTGAAAACCCTATCTCATATTTTCTACATGACTTAGATAAGAGCTAGAGTTAGAAGGCATCTTGAGGGAAAGGTGGGTGACAGGGAGGAGGATGGAGTATGTGGATTAATTCCACTTTGGATGGGTGAAAAGATAGTTTATATTAATATAAGTCATACCACGGGCCTTGCACACATATAGGTGGGACATGATAGAGCATGGGCTCTCAGAGCTATATACCATAGATGTTCTATTATGGGCCAAGGAAGAGGAGGAGGTGATAGGGTTAAATGTGGAGAATGTAGAGTGCATTCTAACACTTCTAGTGTGGTGGGTAGGATAGTGGGTTATGAGATAGGATAAAGTGGTAAAACCTTGATAGGAGGGAGAATATGAGGAGATGGAGGATGCTGAGGAAGATAGATGATGAGAGGAGGATATGAGAGATGAGGGGGAGATGGGGGATGATGGGGGAGAGGAGGAGGATATATATATATATATATATATATATATATATATATATATATATGCATATATATATATATGTATGCATATATATATATGTATGTATATATATATGTATATGTGTGTGTGTGTGTGTGTGTGTGTGTGTGTGTGTGTGTGTGTGTGTGTGTGTGTGTGTGTGTGTGTGTGTGTGTGTGTGTGTGTGTGTGTGTGTGTGTGTGTGTATAGCAAAGATCATCACAAAGAGGGAATATTGAGGGCTTAGTGTATCACTTTATAAGGATAGGTGGTTGTATCATATGGATATCTTAACATGATTTAGATTGAGTAAGATGCTATACATACTAGATTGGATACACTATGGGTGGAATTAGACTCATTACAATTGAGACATGATTTATTTTTAGAGGCTTGAGATCACTATCGAGTAGAAAGGAATAGCCTACAAAGGGGGGATAGAGATGATTTAAGATACATGGTTATAGGGGTAGATAGGACTAGTAGAGGGTATGACAAGATAATAAACATTGATAGATATAGGGAGCTATTAGTGAATATGCAATACTATGAGTAGATCATTCTTGATTTATATCTAGAGATTCCATGTTATGCTATCCATTTAACCACACAAGGTAGATCCTCCAAGCGGACTCATATAGGGCCATTTATTATGGGGAATGTATCCTATGAGAGGGATCAAAGGAGGGATAGAGATAGAGGAGGAGATGGGGGAGAGGATGGAGTGAAGATGGTGGTGGAGCTCTGGGAAATATTCATTTGAGCAGGATCCATTGTATTGAGTAGTTGCTTGTATTGTTATATTTATTATGTTGGCTAGAGAGCCATAGACTTGTATATGAATATTTGTGATGTAAACTTATATATATTCATGATTATGATTTGTTCATATGGATTTTATTTATGGATTATGGATATTTATACATTACGTTATCATGGATGTTTATATATTATGTGATTATGGATTTATCTTAGTTAGATAATGTGATAGATTATGGTTTTTACATGTTATGGATTTATGATTAAGATGTTTATGGATTATGGTTATTATGGATGTGAATTAGATCATGGATTATGGATTTAGATTATAAAATTATAAAATGTTTATGGATCATGATTATATTATTATAGATGTGATTTTGATTATTTGATGTATGGATTTATGATATTTTATTATATTAAAATGTTCATGATTATTATAGATGCAATTTTGATTATTTGATTATGGATTTAATTAGATTATGGATTATGGGCTTTTATGTGAAAATGTTTATGCATTATGATTACTATATTATGGATGAGCATTCGATTATTAATTATGGATTATAGATTTTACACTATGTGATTATGAATTATGGGTTTAAAATTTTATGGAATGTTAAAATGCTTATAAATCATGATTATGTTATTTATGGATGTGGATTAGATTATTGATTAGATTAGAACATGGATTATGGAAAATGTTTATGGATTATGATTAATATGGATGTGAATTATAGATTATAGATTTCATGTTATGAGATTTATAGGTTTTTAGATTATTAGATTAGGACATTCATTGATATATGTGGCAAATCTGTCTTTAAATTATTAGCACAAATTCGATTTAAAAGGGTTTTATTTCTTATTACAATCTTGTATCATAACCTAAGAAAACCAATTGAAATGAATACATGTGCATCCTTTATTGACTGCTAATAAATATCCTAACAATCTTAGGTCAATGAAGTTTTGGATCTAATGATTTGAGATAGAAAATTTATAAGTATTTGATTTAATATTTGATACAAAGTGGATTATTTTAATAAGAATATGATTTCATCTTGTATTCTCAAAACTAAGGTCAACCCTAGAATTCTTTTGTGCTAATCCATGTAGACTAATCAATGCAATAAGTCTACTAATTCAAATAAATCTGGTCAATTCATGAAGCTATCTTGGGATATTTTATGCATAATATCCATCCTTCAAGGGAATGGTCTATATTTTGAGTGATTCTTTTTGAAGAAGATATCCTTTAAGGGAGTATTCTACACTTTTGATGTGTGTGTGTGTGTGTGTGTGTGTGTGTGTGTGTGTGTGTGTGTGTGTGTGTGTGTGTGTGTGTGTGTGTGTGTGTGTGTGTGTGTGTGTGTGTGTGTGTGTGTGTGTGTGTGTGTGTGTGTGTGTGTGTTTGTGTGTGTGTGTGTGTGTGTGTATTAGTATTTTATAGCTATCTTTCAAAGGATTAGTATATTATTTTTGCTTGTTTTTTAGATGATTTAATTTGATTTTATTTTGATCCCAGTGTTATTATTTCTATATCAATTGACCTTAGGCATCCTAGAATAGCTTACCATATATTTATTGCACTATATAATACTCTTATTCTCAAAATGAATTAGTGATAGGGATGGATTTTAGGAAATAATGATTTAGAGTTTCTTCCCATGATAGGTGAAGATTATCTAATTAGAGCATGCTATGAATAGAGCTAGGGTATTCATATTCAATGCTAAAATGGGCAATGCTTCTAGGTAACCACATGTCTCTATATATAATAACTTGGTATAATAATAATAGGGATATGGTTTTATTGAATCAAAAAAAAAGAAAATAAACTAAGGTGATTAAGACTTATTAACAGTGGAAAGGATTGAAATGCAATGTATTGAGAGGATCTCATTCCAATTTTCCATCAAGAGAGCCCAAGTGATATGCCCTAGATCCATATTTTTGAGCAATAATATATGGTTTGAGCCAATTTGGAGACAACTTTCCCCATTTATTTTTTTCCATATTAATGACGTTGATTTTATTTTAAGACAAGGTCACCAATATTATATTCATTTTATTTTAGTTATTTATCATAGTCATATTTATTTATTCCTAAAATACATGGAGATGGTCAAGGGAAGTCGATCGATGCTCATCCAAGAGTTTGATCTGGCCCTAAACATTCCTAAAAAAAATCATCCTTAGAAATGATATCTTTACGGGAGATGCAAAGGGAAGGAATATGAACCTCAAGAGGAAGTATAACTTTAGTACCATAGACTAAGGAGAAAGGAGTAACACCCATAGGGGTTATAATACTAGTTTGATAAGGCCATAAGTTAAAGGGGACATGATGATGCTAGTTATTTCCTATTTCACTAATGATTATAGTTAGGATTTTGAAAAGAGTATTATTGGATGCCTCAACCTATCCATTAGCTTGAGGATAACAAGGCAAGGAGAAGCTTAACATAATGCTAAAAGAATCATAAAGATATTGAATCTTTTTATTTTTAAAATATTTTCCATTATCTATGATGATTTTATAAGGAACATCAAAGTGAAAAACAATATGTTGACTAATGAACTCAACAATTTTATCTTCCTTGGTCGAGATAAGAGGAATACCTTCTACCCACTTAGTAAAATACTCAATGGAGATAATGATAAATATATGATTCTAGGAAGATTTAGTATTAATTTGACCTATAATATCGATCTCCTACTAGGTAAAAAGGCCAAAAGACTTGCTCTACCTATAATGTTTGACTATGAACATGTGATAGGTTGGTTTGTTGCTAAGAATTTATACATTTTTTAATGTACGCATTAAAATATTGATTTAAAGTGGGCCAATAATATCCCAATCATAATATTCTCTTAACGATGGTGTGGCCACTATAATGTCCACCACATGACTCATCATGAGCTTCTTTGATAGTGAGGGTAGCTTCACGATTCTGAAGACAATGAAGAATGATACCATCAAAACCATGCTTATAAATAACACCCCATAGTATGATAAAACATGTGATATGATATTGGAGGTCTTTCTTGTCATTTTAGATAGATCTAGAGGAATAATGCCCCTTTGATAGGTAATCAAATATTTGTGCATACTAGAGATATAATGGATTTTACTACACACTATGAATGGAAGGAAGGTCAGTTCTAGTAAAATAAGGTTGACTAATCATGTGGATTAGGATAAATAACTTAGATTCTTGAGATGAAGATGGGATAAATCAAGTCAAATAATCTATGGTATCCACAAACTTGTTACTTAACTAAGGAGTGGCTTGGATAACATAATACTCAAAAGTAGGTAGTAACTCATCAACTAAGGTCTTATATTTTTTAAAGGTATCATTCTTACATTGATATATGCCCTGAATTTAATTGACCACAAGCTAGGAATCACCATAGATATTAATTGTTTTGATACCTAGGGCTAAATCAGTTTGGAGAACTATGATCAAAGCCTCATATTCTACAATATTATTAGTGAAATAAAAATCAAGCTTAAAATATATAAGTATAGGTTTCCCCAAGGAGGGATTAGGATAACTCTAGCTCCCCCACCATGCTTGCATTTGGATCCATTTAAGAATAGAGTCATTTGATATTGTGGATATGTTTGAGATGTGCAGGCTATGGATTCATCTAAGAATTCATAATTAACTAGTTGATTATTAGAAAGAGGTGCCTCAACAAGCAAATCAACAATTATTTCACCTTTAACTAAATTTTTATGGATAAATTTGAGATCAAATTATGATAAAATCATGAGCCATTTTGTCATTCATTGATTCTGATAAGTATTTGACTACATAAAATTTAAGGGATTAGTGTTCATAACCACATAAGTTTTGTGATTGAGTAGATAATGGTAAATATTGGAAGCTATAAATACTAGAGCAAGGCATAATTTTTCTGTGTAAATAGAACATTTTATATTCAACAAGTATGTGAATGATATAGTAAATGGCCTACACTTTATATCACTCATCATGATGGGAAAGCATGGATCTTAGGACATAGTATAAATATACAAGAATAAGGGTTTCCATTCTTTCAGGGGAATGAGAACTAGTGGTGAAATAAAGTAGCTTTTAAGAGCATCAAAGGCATCTTGATAACTAGAGTCCTAATTAAAATGAATATCTTTCCTTAGGAGATGATGGAATGGTTGACATCATTCAAATAGCTATGAGATAAAATGAAGGATGGACTACAATTTTCTTTATAAAATATGGAGCTACTTAAGATTTTGCAATTTCTAAAATGCATTTGATCTAAGTAGGGTCAACTTTTATCCCTTTAATAGAGATAATAAAGCTTAAGAGCTTACCTATCAACACTCCAAAAATGCATTTCTTAGAATTTAGATGGACATAAAACTAGATTAAGTGAGTGAAGATTAATTTCAGGACTAAAATATGATCTTTTCATAATTTTGACTTATCAAGGAGATCATCCACATAATCCTCAACAATTTTATGAATGATATAATGGAAGATATAAAACATGGATATTTGATAGGTGGATCCTACATTATTTAGGTTGAAAGGCATAAATAGATAGTAGAAGGTCCCCTAGGGAGTAATAGATGATTTATTATGTTGGTATTTTGGTGTGTTAAGGATCTGATTATATCTAGAGAAACCATCCATAAGTGACGAAATTTCATGCTCAACTGTTAAGTCCACTAATTAGTCAATATCAAGGAGGGGAAATCTTAAGATAAGTGAGATTAAGGTCATGAAAGTTAGTACAAATACATATTCCGCCTATGGTTTTTGTGATACGGATGATATTAGATACCCATTTATGGTAATTGATAGGTTAGATAAATTTAATGGATAAGAGACATTATAACTCTTCTTGACTAAGAGTACATTGTGAGGGTGAATTTTTCAAATCTTTTGATTTATAGGTTTAGAATTAGGAAACATGACAATTTTATGGATGATAATAATTAGGTTGATACTAGGCCTATCACTATAGGACCAAGTAAATGCCTCACTATGATCTATCAGAAATGTAGTGAAATCTTGGTGCTCTTGATGATCTAAAGATTTTCTAACATTAACTATTCATGAAATATCATGATAATGTCAATGTTAGCCTTATTTAATATAATAGAGTTTTTTAATAGAATAGATATATGTAGATGGGAGTTATCCATGCCTAAATGAGTTAATATTGAGTCATCATCTTGGCATGAAAGAATAGGGATGGTGGAAAAATATTGCCATATCATGTTTGGGTAGGCTAGAGGGATGGTTTTTACCTCTCCATCATGGAGATAGATGAGAGGTTATATGGAAATGGCATTGACTAAAAAAATGTTTGGGGGAATGGATATGGCATCGTGTGTCAAATAAAGGGTGTTGGATGGTGAGGATGATATGTCCTCTTCAAGAATAGGTAGAAGAGTAACTTCTAAGATAGTTTTGGGATTTTTATCAAAATTAAGGACATGCTTTTCATTGGGTTTCCTAAAATATCCTAATGTAACCTTGTATGGTCCTTATTCATATCATCTTATGTTGAAACCCTAAGCACACCATTATAGGTATGTTTTCACAAAGTGGGGTTTATCCAGGAATGAAAAATTAAAGGTAAATGGTTTATCATGGGTTTAATTAACAAGAACTAAATAAGTCTAGTGGATTCCTCCGTAGATAAAATGAGTATGGAGGCAATGTGGACAAAAAGGAATGATTTATCTTAAATTTGGATAATATTCATGTTATTTGTCTGAACACCCATATTCTTGGGGAGTAGGGAGAGTATTGAGTGTCAATAACTGATATTGTCCAATTGATAATGATTAAAACCTAAAATCAATGGACTTTTTACCAATCCTTGATGTAGGGATTGTCTTACTAGATGTTACCTCATTAGATGATGATAAGGTAGTGTTTTGTAATGGAATTAAAATTTAATTTGGTTGAAAGGTGAGGTTGCAAGTTTTAAATGGATGGGGATCAACTAGGACATTATGGCTTTTACCTTCATACTCAAATTTAATACATTGGTGCAAGGTTAAAGGGATATAATGCATAGCATGTATTCAAGGACATCCTAACAATATATTTTATTAAAACTCCCTTTCTATTACATAAAATAATTTAAGTAGAACATGTATGCCTACTTGGATGTGAAGGATGACCATTCCTAACATAAGGGTAAAAGGATCATCGAATGCTCATAAAATGGATGGGGATTAGGATATAGTTTTTAGTAACTTTAGTTGTTTAAATGCATGATAGGATAGGATATTGATACTTTCACCATTATAAATCATTACTAATCTGATTTGAGTCTGATCAATTTGGGTAGTGATAAATAGTGGGGGATCCTAGTCATCAGGCTATAATGGTCATATTTTTGAATCATAAAATGTTATGGATAATAGCTTTTGAATCAATGTGATGAAAGATGATAAAGGCTAGGGTTCATCATCTTTTATCTTAGTGGCTTGCAAGGCTTCTATCATAACCTTGTGATGTTGTGGAGAATTTTGGACAAGTTCATATAAACAAATCTTGATCAAAAACTAGTAAATCTACTTTAAAACAAATATCTATATTAATTATGAAGAATTATTATATTGTGCTTTTCTTAAAATATAAATTTTAGGTTTTAAAGTAGGTTTTTTTGGTATATTTATGGTAGGAACTACTACTTTCACAATAGTCGTTTTGGGTTTATCATGATTGTGTGTTTTGTGACCCTAGTTTTGGGATTGTGTAGTTATGTGGATTGCATCTATCTAAAACAAAGGTGGATTTATCATGATTTTAGACTTGTCTATATCTAGAGGGTTTAATAGGGGTTTATGATGATCTCTATTAGATTTTTTATCTTCCTTTATATCCCATTTAGATACTATTGGTAGTATACTAATTTTTGAGGTGGATGTGACCCTAGTAGTTTGACTATGGGGATGGTCATGATCTAACTATTCCATTAAAATATCATATTATTCTAATAAGTTTTAGACCACAAATTTTAGTGCATTAAAACTTTCCATATCATAACCTATTATGTGATGATATGCATACTTCTTGTTTTCATGATACCACACTAGACTCTAAGCCTGACGGTTAATGGGTTTTATGGGTGGTAGAATGATAATGAAGGTTTGGATAAGTTGATTGAGGATATTAGACTAAGACCCCTTCAATGGATCCTAACTAAGTTTTTTAATCCTATTAAACATTGGTAGGGAAGTTATATTTGACTTCAGACCTCGATCTTTAAATCTAGTTATTTGAATATTCCCTAAAATAGGTACCTTGTGCTTAGGATAAGACCTTGTACCTAAACCTTGTGGATAGTATGGGTTTAAAGGGTTATGTATTGGTATTATCATGGTGGGAAGATACCTTTGTGATGGTACATAATCTCTAGTGGAGGATTTTATGATGGTGGCTTTTAGTCTTATCGAAGGATGGGGTCCTAATATAGATACTTTTGCTCAAATTGGTGGTAGAGGTACCTTCCCTAATCTAATCAAGGGTAGTAGGGATATCCTATTTAGGGAGTTAAATACTAATGGGAGGATTATACAAGTATTTTCCTTATGGTTCCCTAAGGTTTTTTTATACCTATATCTTTTCCCTTAATTTATCTAAGATTTAGATCTTCTTGAGTAATGAGGGAAATTGGTCTTGAGTTAGTTTATGGTAAAGTAATAGTTTATTTAGGGGGTAGTAAGATAAAGGGGATGAGTATAATAGATATAGGTATTGAGATGACATGAGGAATGTTATGCATATCCTATGGAATGTCTAAACAATATTTTTTCTTAATATCTCCTTCCTCTTTTATTTCTAGTTGATCATCTTGAATGTTTTTAAATAATGTTTCCTCAAGTGAATGCCAAATAATGAGATCTAGAAAACTTGAAGAAGTTTTTTGGATTACATCACTTAATTTAAATGGTTTTAAGGCATCTCCTATAAGGAGATCATGGAAATAAGTACTACCAACTTATCTATGCAAAAGTTGATCATGGATCATACTGTTCACATGGGTCTCATGTTTGAAGGTGGATCTTGAATTATCTTTCAGAAGATTAGACATGGAAGCATGATTAGGGAATGAATACCTAAATATGTCTATAGACTAATTAGGGAGTACATTAGGGTTATTTATTTTTAACTCCCTTTAATTAATAGGGTTATATACTAGACCTTTGAAATAGTGACACCTATTGATGTCATGACCTATTACATGGTGGAACTTGTAGAAGTCATTTTCCTTAAACCAGCTAGGCTTAGGGAGAGAGTCATCAAGAGGTCTTTCTAGAGGAATTTATATGAGAGATAACTTTAAAATATTATCTACGATAGACATGTAAGATTATCATAAAGGTGTATACTATCATAAAGGAAAATGTGTTAATGGTTTTTGATATTATGCCTGAGAGGTAGAGGGATTAGTTTATATTTTTGTTTATGGGGGTGTTGATTTTAAGATTATAGAATTAGTAACTCTCTTGGTTTTATTACTGTTAGTCCCTTTAGAGGGATCAAGTTTGAATTTTTTACTACATAATTTCACTTTCCCTTCTTCCAAGTCTTTAATTTTAGTTTTCAAGCCATTGAAAAGGCCTCATCAAAGGTTTTGAAGGATTGCACCCATAACGTCGATGAGATATGTTAGTAAATTCTCTTAGAAATAATTCAATTATTTCAAGATGAGTAAGGGAAAAGGTGAGTTGGTTTATGAGACTCCTCCATCTAGCCATGAAATCAATGATAGATTTATCATCAAACTATCTGATTGCATAGAGGTTAGTGATAGTTACTTTTCTTGAAATTTTGATAGAAAATTACTATAATAAGATTTGGGATAACTACCAAAAAGAGAATAGGGAACGCTAAGGAATAAAAATAGACTATTCTAAAATAGCAAGTGTTTCTAAATGCTCAAAGGTATTGTTGAGGATCCTCCTTTTTTTGAAATTTTGTAAATTTTGGAAGCTCCCACTATTAAGGGTAAGGTTTAGTGGGGATAATTGGATTAATAGGTTCATTACATATTTACTCTTAAGTGAGCATATTTGTATTCCCAAATGTAGATGCTTCCAAATTTTCCATCATGTTCAAAAGGATACTCACAAGGTCTTGTTGGGTATTGTATTGAGGGATACCCCCCAAGATATTCTATTTTGGTTGTTGATAAGTAGAAAATTGAGTGGAAAAGGGATGGGATAAAGGATAAAAAAGTGAATTAATCATGATTGGTTTGTATGCCACAAAATAATGTGGGGCTTGTAAGATTATATAAGTAAATTGAAGAGATTATGAAGGAGTTATGTATTGGGTAGTCAATAGGATATATTTTTTAGAAGGTTGACTTATGAGATCTTGTTATAAAAGTTGAGTTTGGGGATTTATATATATAATTATTTGGATGGGTGAAAGGGTTTTTAGGATTAATATACCTAAATTATGTGGTGTCATGGTAAGAGGTAGAGTAGATGTAGGTTGAGGTGTGGTGATATTTTATTCTTGGGTACTAGTTGGGGATGGGCCACTAGATGTTACTAGAGGTGGATTGCCTAAAGGATATGTAGTGTTAGAGTCATAACTGGTTGGGGGAGGATTATTATGGGAGGAAAACATAGATTTAGTTAACCCTTCACCTTCCTCTAGAGGCATACCAAACACATTTTGAGAAAACTATATCTGGGGGGAATCAACATGTAGATAGCTTGGGTACTAAGGTAATGATTAAGTGTTATTGGATTACTATCCAACATGGTGGTAAATTTAGAATTGTCCTAAGTATAATACTAGGGAATACCCTCCCCAATGGACTCAGGAGAGGTATAAAAACTAGGAAAATTATCTATGGATGAGGATGAATATGGAGGTTCAATTTGCTTTATTGACTATTGTCATGTCAAAACTATGTAGTGATGAAGGAAAAATCTAGAAATGAAAACAAAAATCACACAATGGTCTTTTTTATTATCTCATATTTAGTGAAAAATAAAGGCATAAACACTACAAGATGTACCTAGATAGATTTTACTTTTAAAAAAATTAACTTAAAAGTGGGATAAGGAAAAAGGTTACTAAATGTCTTAATAAATGATAATATAGAGATGGTTTTAGGTTTATTTAGGCTCAAAATATCTCTATACTAGAATTGATATGTGGATTCATATTAGGGCCTAACCCTCACTTCACACACCATAACATAAGGGTGTCATGTGCTAAGCCAATATATATCAAATATCTAGGGTTTACACTTAGTCAACATACTAAGTTGGTTCTCCCCTTGGTGATGAAATCCAAGTAGGATAGCTGAGATGAAGGTTACCACTATGTGGTGAAATCTTAATCAGTTCCCTTATGTCAATGTTTGATGGATTTATTATTTAATTGGTTTGGTATGTGTGTGAAATAAGTGATTGCTATGATAATTTAACCCACCTAGATTATTTGATATGAATTACCTAAGCAAGAAAAAATGGATGCAATTATTTTATCCTTTAAAAAGGAAATTAAAAACAATTTTGGATTTTATTTTGAATTAAGACAACAATAAAAATAAAAGGAAAGAAATATGGATAAATTCACAATTAATTATAATTAAAAAATTATACCTTAGGGGTCTTACCAGGCATGCCAAAATGTTATAGTAGTTTTTTGTTTTAATTTAATTAACTTACCAAAAAATTAGTAAAATATAGGGTCTATGAATAATACCTGGAGATACAAATATGGTTGTGCACTACTTGAATCTAGTTAATAAGGTAACTTATTTATATCTTGGAAGAATAACCTACACACAAATAAACAACTTAGACAAAAATAGATTAATAGATAGTTGGGCGAGCTACCTAGTTAAGAATTAGTCATAGGATGTTGTGAACTTCCTCAAATGGATGTTAGCTCATTATTTTCACAATTAAGTGGATAAATAACAATTGAAATTACAAGATATAAAGATGTGATAAAAATAATGAGTATAATCTAATCTTCATTTAAGCAATTAATGTAAGCAAAGTATTCATCCTAGTAAGATGTAGCAACATTCACATCATCTTTATAACATCAAGTTGGTCAAATGTGGATTTAATCAAGGGATAGTAAAAAATGGAAAAAAGTGATAACTCAAAGGCTATGTCACTCTAATCAATGAAAAGGAGTTTGGATACTATAAGTAGATCTATGATATTAATGGCATTGTGCTCATTATCAGGTAGAGTCATCTTGAATTGAGTTACAAGTAGAATAGATTCATTTCCACAAATGTAACTAGTTCTTCAGGCTTGAGATGGTGGATGTGGATTGGTTAAACCACAATTTTGGTATAGTAGTGCTAATATTATATACTAAAATTGCACCCTAGCTAAGTAAGGAGGTTGTTCAGGCCTCCTTACTCAAATTCTAGTCCAACATTGGAATGACCCTAGGCTATGGGTATCCTATAATGGGGTTAGACCTCTATGATTTTTAAAGTAGATAGATCCTTTGATGCATATTTTTATCTCAATACCACTACTAAAATCTAATAATGACCAAGTAAGAGAGAGAGAGAGAGAGAGAGAGAGAGAGAGAGAGAGAGAGAGAGAGAGAGAGAGAGAGAGAGAGAGAGAGAGAGAGAGAGAGAGAGAGAGAGAGAGAATAAGGAAACCTAAGCCAATAGTAGTGATTCACCTAATTTATGGTTGATCCACCTTATTTGACTCTTAGAATAATAATGGAATAATTAAAAGACCAAATCCAAGATTCCAAATATCTATAATACATCAATGTTTCATGAAGAGGTTCACCAAATGATCTAAGTTGAGGGAAATGAAGGGAGAGGTCTAAATTTAGACACTAAATAGTCACAGTATCCACATGTGGGATTCAATCAAGAGATGTATAATACTAAACATGACCTACATAACTAGATGAACTAGTAACTAGGTGAGATCATAATTTTAAGAGGGAGAAACTTCTACCAAATATGCAAATCTAACTAAGCACACTATAATAGAACAATGAAATCTAAAACATAATATAATATACATTTCAATAGGTTAAAAGCTCCATATTTGTAGAGTTTGGTCATACCTAAGAGAGGGAGTAGAGAAAAATATAGAGAGGGTCCATTTTTTGGCTCAAAATTCTCTATATATAGCAGAAAGAGAGAAAGATAAAATGGAAATAATACTTTAGAGAATGAAGGAAAGTCCTAAAGACCAATAAGTGAGATGGAAACATTTGATTATTTCATTTTTGTGTCCCTTGATCTAAAATGGATCTCCTATTATCCCACTAGTCCTCAAGTTCCTCTCATTGGCTGAGAATGTCTTACTAGAGACAAGGGTTTGTTTCATGAGGACTAAGTTTATTTAATTAGAATAAATGACCATAACTTCCTCTCCAAGTACTAGGTCATAATATTGAAACCCTAAGTCTACTTGACCTATTCATGAGGATCAAATCCTCGAATATTGATACTAAAACTCATGTCATGCCTTGGGCATTAGAGTACCTACTTTGTTGATGATGGGCACCCCTAAATTTATCACATATTCATTATTTTTACATATTTAGATCATAGGTCCCACTTATAGATGGAAAATAAATCTAAGGACATTGGTTTTCCTATATTTTTTTATATTAAAATAAACCTATAGACCATATATCACCTTCTGGACCCCACATTATTTCTATAGGAGCCAAAAATTCACTATACACTGATCCTTTTTTAACTTGGAAAACTAGTCACAAGAATAAACCCTATAAGCTCTAATTTATCAAACTAGAGATCAATATTAACTCCAATGGTATTCTATTTGTATTATTTATATCTCAATTCATTCTTTAGACCACTCCATGTAATTTAAAATAATTATAATGGCATCAAGAAGACCCTATAAAACCCTATGTTCATGGTTAAAAATAGCTTCTCAACCTTCATTGAGAATGATGAGCTTGTCTTTAATTTGATTAGTTATCAAAAATATTACTCAACTCATTGACATGTTGAATCAACTCACTTCATTTATTTCAATATTTATGATGTCCTATGGATCATCAATCTTTTAATAGTTGAATGTGTCCTTGACACTTGTCACACACACATTCACCCTTGAGATCCATTGACCTTTTGACATTTTTTCATTGTTAGATCTAAATGCATGATGCAATGTAGACTATTTGAACAATTGGGACCCATTGTATGAAATATAATGGCTAGTTCATGGTCTTAAAATTGATGTCCTCACTCCTATCAAATGACATTCATGTGACCATCATTGATGGTCACATGACTATCAAATTTAAGCTCAACAAGATTGTCTTGTTCTATCTTTAAATTTGACATCCCATCGACCATCATTTTCCATCCCAAAGAATGTAAATGATGTCCCACAAACCATCAAACTTAAGCATAAATAGATTTTTCCCTGAGCTATAACTTGATGTTAACACAAATGTCTTACTACACAAGTCCATCTTTGAAGATTTATATTTTGAGCCAAAAAGCTCATGTAGGCCTAAATTTCTTTGAGGATGATCCTGGCATGTAAATTTATAATTATGTTTATTTTTCTTAGTGTCATAAGGCTTCCTGAGAAATATATTAAATGCGCAAGTTATCTAATCCACTCAATCTTTTGTGATGTCCTAGTTCAAAAATGGCTAAGTATGGGAAACTTAGTGAAATCTGATTGAAGAGCCAACTTTGCACATGCATAAATTCATTTACACTTTTGTAGAGGACCTAGAACTTGGTGCATAGAAATATGGACCAAACTAAAGAAACCCAAATGATCACTTTCCCATGCAACCACTACATGTGTGAGATATATCTTTATGAATATTCTCACTTAGCTTTATTTGAACTTCTTTGAAAATGGTTAAGTGTGAAAAAATAATAGAATTTGGTAGAGAGGCCAACTTTGGATCTCCATAAATTTTGATGTGTTTGGGCATAGAGCCTATGATTTGGTGCATATGATCTTGGCATAAAAGTGAATAACCCCATATGAAAAATTCTTCTTAAATCATCCACATGTTGGCTAAGAGTCCAACTTTTGATCTCCATAACTTTTGATGCACTTGGGCAAAGGACCTAAAATTTGGTGCATATGATATTGGAAAAAAATTGAACAAACCATATGACCAATTCTTATTGAATAATCCACATGTATGAGATTTTGTCTCAAAAAACTACTCACTCAACATTTCTACCACTAGACCTAAGATGCCTAAATAAACATAATGAAGAACCAGATGGATCCCTTGCACTTCCATATCTATTACAATAACTTTTTGACATCCCATAGGGTCTCTAAAATATGTTACATACTCCAAATGTTTAAAACACATGATAACGTGATCCATATGGGTGAAAACATAGTATGTGGGCTAAAATTGGCCAACATATTTGGTGACTTACAAGGTTTAAATGCCTGTCTATGAAAAAGAACCCAAAACATGTACCTAGTCCAGTATATTAGGCATGGAGTATCTTTTATGGATCCAACATATTGACTACAAATCCTACTCTGACCTCTCTTAAGATAAATAGAAGTACCAAAAAAGAATAAAATAGAATAGAGTGCCAAAGGAACTTATTGAAAAGGAAACTAACCAAAAATAGGGACAACAAACAAATGTGCTAGAAACAACACTTAGAGGAATTTGAAGAACATTAATCTAACATAAATAGCCTAAAATAATGTGTACCTTTCCTTCTAGGTCAAAAGGAAAGCTTGACAATTTTCTTGACTCATGGGATGAGGAATTGAATGAGGCATGGAGCTCTTTGACTCTTTGTCTTGATGCTTACTTCTTTATTGTAACTATCACCCTCTTTAGCATGATGTTTAATATGATCCAAGAATATCCAAATAGGTTAGCTATGTACATCAATATATTCTCAAGCTACTCATATGGATCCTTAACTACAACCTCTAATGGTGGTCTAGTAAGGCATACCTCTTTGATTTCCATGGTGTCCTCAATAAGACTCAGCTTATTCTTTGATTCAAGTTCTTCAAGCTCATCAAGGAGATCTACATATTTTTCCTAACACTGATCATTTTACTCCATGGGAAATTATTCTTCCACCTCATCAATCACTTGATCTTCAACTTGACCAAGATCTTTGAGCTCTTGAAAGAGCTTCATTTGTAGCTACTAATCATCTTTGTCCTCATTATCATCTAGAACCACCACTTCTTCAGCCTTATCTTCTTGATGCATGAGGTTATCAAGATGGTGTTATTCAATCTCCAAAGAATTAATGGAAACTTTAGAATATCCCACCTAATGCATTATCCCATCATCCAATTCTGCCATCTTAAACTCATCAATCTCACCCATGAAATCATGGTAAAACTACTACCAATGGTCATCTTCTTCAAGAATGCTCTATACCTTAGCAATGGGGCTATGTGAGTTGTCTTCATGGATACTTTCCAAATAAATATGATCATGTACTTGATCTATATATTATGCCAAAAGATCTTGAGAAAAATATTTATTATGGACAACTGATATGTGATCAAGAGGTTCTTAAAAAATAACCTATTGATGCACATATGAGGCTTCTTCCTATTGGATATCATCTCCAACTTGCACTTACTCTTTCAGCTCATCATCTTTGACATTATGAAATATTAAGACATTCTTTCTCTCACCAAAGTGGTGTCCCAATATTGATCACCTCTTCTAAATTTGATAATTCATCATTATCAGTTCTAAGTTAAACATGGAGTTCACTGCTTACCTCTTCAAGGAGTGGCATAGAAGATTCTTGAGATGACCCCAACGAAGATGAGGCATATGTGACACCTCCCTAGTTAAACTAATTATGTTTAATAGTCATGTCTTCCTCTTTCTTTAGCATACTATTTTGGATGTATTTCTAAGATGAAAATGGTCTTAGTTATTGAGGAGGGAGGGATGGGGGTTGAATGACCTTGGATTTGTCTAACTGTATAACTTGGTTTTAAGATATGAAACACTAAGGTTCTAATTCTACCCTTTGTTTATAGTTTTCCTCTTCTTTCCATGTCCTTATCTCCAACTCTTTGATTTGATTTTCTATATTCTCTTGGAATAACCTCTCTTTAGGGTGGTTAGGAACATAAGAAGGATATTGAGGAAGAATGAGAGAGGTTTGTAGAGACTCAGGTCCTTCCTTATCTTGGGTCCTTAAATATATATTTAAATCACTTTGCCTACCACCACTTCATTCCATCTTAGAACCTTGATGGACTTCATAAGGGATTCTTAAGGAAGGATGGAGTCTTGGACCCTAACAATAGGCTATTCCATAACAATATCCTTTTTTGTTTGATATCTCTCTTAGATAGATATCCAAGAAGGAAAGGTATAAGGAACACATGAGGAACTTAGAATACTCAAAGGAACACTTGTAATGGTATTTTAGGGAGGAATTGGTGGTACATAAGAATGCTAAGGTGGTGTATATATAGGCACATAAGGTGTGCAAGGTTGGACTTATTATTCCTCAAGGCCTTTTAGCTTGTCTTGAATTTTCTGAATGTAACCACCTACATCCATCATCTCACCTATGATATTATTCCAATTTTCTCTCTCAATAGGTGTCCATTCTTATTTTATTTGATAAAATGACTCTCACATGGTGAATGAGGTGAGTAGGGACATCTTTGCCATAACATCTCTATGACCATAATTATAGTGCATGTTTTTCAAGTCTTATTAAATTTTGTTTAAGTAATAATATGGATGGCTAATGATAGGGTTGATGACGAGAAGTATTATAATGGGTTTGTTATTAATATGGAGGATCAAGGTGATATTCTTGCATATATGGTTAATATTGGTCCTCATATTGTTGGTAAGGGTCATGAAGAAGGTAAGAGACATTCCATTGATAATAATGATAATGATAAACTTGTCAAGGCTCCTCATAACTTTGACAAAAATCTTGGTAGGGATAATTTGGTTCATATGGATCATGAAGATCACATTGGGACTATTGATAGGGAGGTGGATAATAGGATTAACCACCATAGATGTTCATATTGACCTCATATATCAAATGAGATGCAAAAATTAATTAGAAACTTCATTAAAACATACTTGGTCTACTCATAACCAGAAGCTTGATTTGGAGTCACCATTGGTGCTAATGTGCTTGCTTCCAAAAGTTTATAGAGGAAAGAGACACCAACAATATTTATCCTCTTTTGGACCTGGTCCCACTGAGCATGACAAAACTATTATGGACTAAAATTTCACCCTAGCTAATTAAGGAGCTTCTTTAAGCCTCTTTACTCAAACTCTAGTCCAATAATAAAATGACCCTAGTAAATGGGTATCCTATAATGGGGCTATACCTCTAGGATGTTTAAAGAGGCTAGTTCCTCTGATGCATATTTTTATCTCATTCACACTACTAAAACCTACTAATGACCAAGGAAAAGGGAGAGAGATAGAGATAGAAACATGAAATGGAAACCTCAGCTAACAATGGTGATACACCTAATTTATGGTTGATCTGCCCTACTTGACTCTTATAAAACTAATGGAACAAGTTAAAGACCAGATCTAAGATTAAAAATATCTATCATACATTAGTGTTTCATGAAGACATTCACCAAATGATCTAAGTTGAAGGAATGAAGGGAGAGGTCTAAATTAAGATAGTAACTAGTCACAATATCCACATATGGGATTCAATAAAGTGATGTAAAACACTAAACATGACCTATATAGCCAAATGAACTAGTAACTAGGTGAGATCATAATTTGATGAGGGATACACTTCTATCACATATGTAAATCTAACATGTATGCACTATACCAAAATAATGAAATCTAAAACATAGTCTTCTATTCATTTCAAGAGGTTGCAAGCTCAATCGTGGTAGAGTTTGGTCATGACCAAGAGAGGGAGTAAAGAAAAATGTAGATAGGATCCATTTTATGGCTCAAAATCCTCTACATATAGCAGAAAAAAGAAAGAGAAAATGGGAACAATGCATTGGAGAATGGAAGAAAGTCTTCGAGACCAAAAAGTGAGGTAGAAAAATTTGATTTCTTCTTATTTTCATGCCTTAATTAATAATGGATCTATTATTATCACACCAATCCCCAAGTTTATCTCATTGGCTCTCATTGGCTTAGAGTGTCCTTCTAGAGACAAGGGTTTGTTCCATAAGGACTAAGTCTATTTGAGTAGAATCAATGCCCCTAACTTCATCTCCAAGTACCAACTCACCATCTTAGGACCCTAAGTGCACATGACCTATTCATGAGGATCAAATACTTGAATTTAGATACTAATAATCATGTCATGCCTTGGGAAGTGGAGTACCTACTTTGCTAATGATGGGAACCCTTGCATTTATCACATATTCATTCATTTTCCATATTTGGATCATAGGTCCCACTTATAGATGAAAAAACAATCCAAGGGAATTAGTTTTTATATAATTTTCAATATCAAAATAGACGTATAGACTATATAGCACCTTCTAGACCCAACTTTATTTTTATAGGAACCAAGAATTCATTATACATGTATCCTTTAACTTGGTGAACCAGTCACAAGAATGAACCCTGTAAGCTCTAACTTATCAAAAAATAGATCAATATTAGCTCTAATGGAAGTCCATTTATATTATTTATATCTTATTCCATTATTTAGACTACTCTATGGAATTTTAACTAGCTCTTATGGCATCTGGAAGACCTTGAAAAACCGTATGTTCATGGTTAAAAATAGCTTCTCAACCTTCATCAAGAAGTCTTGGCTTGTCTTTAGTATGATTGGTTGTCAAAAATATAACTTGTCTCATTGACATGTTGACTCAACTCACTCAATCAATTTCAATCTATATAAAGGCCCATGGATCATCAATATTTTGCTAGTTAAACATATATTTGACACTTTTCATACACATATTCACCCTTGAGATCTGGTAGCACTTTGGCCTTCGCTCACTATTAGATCCAAATGTATGATACAATGTGGAATGTTTGATCAACTAAGACCCATTGTTTAAAAGCCAATGGCTAGTTAATGGTATTAAAATTAACATCCTCACTCTGATCAAATGATATTCATGTGGATATCATTGACAGTCACATGATCATCAAATTTAAGCTCAATATTATTGTCGTATTATATATTTAAATTTGACATCCTTCCCACCATCATTTATCATACCATAGAATGCAAATGATGTCTCAAGGACCATCGAACTTAATCATAGATATATTTTTCCTTGAGCTCTAACTTGACATTTGTGTGAATTTCTTACTACATAGGTCCATCTTTGAATATTTATATCTTAAGCTAGAAAGCTTGCACAAGCTTGAAAATTCTTGAAGATGATCCTAACATGTAAATATATAATTGTGCTTATTTCTCTTGGTGGTGCAAGGCTTCTTAAGAAAGATATTAAATACACAAGTTGGCTAGTCCACTCAATCTTGCATGATGTCCTAGCTCAAAAATGGCTAAGTATGGGAAAATCAGTGAAATTTGATTAAAGAGCCAACTTTGCACATTCATAACTTCATTTGTGCTTTAGTGAAGGACCTAGAACTTAACACGTAGCAACTAAGCACCAAACTGAAGAAACCCACATGATCAATTTTCCCCATAACCACTACACATATAAGATATATCTTTGTGAAGATGCCCACTCAACTCTATTTGAACTTCTTTGAGAATGGTTGTGTGGAAAAATAGAAGAATTTGGCTAAGAGGCCAACTTTGGATCTCCATAACTTTTGATGTGCTTAGTTGGAGGACATAATATTTGGTACATATGATATTTATATAATAGTGAATAAATCCATGTGAACAATTCTTATTTAATCATATCCATGTGTGATATCTATCCTTGACAAATTGCTCACTTGGCATTTCTACCACTAGACCTAAGATGCCTAGTTGAACACAATGAAGAACCAAATGGATCCCTTACACTTTCGTATCTATTCTAAGCACTTTTTGGCATCCCATATGGTCTCTAAAATATGGTTCATGATACAAATGTTTAAAACACATGAGAACCTAATCCATATGGGTACAGACCTACTATGTAGGCCAAAATTGGCCAATAGTTATGGTCTCCTAAATTATCCAAAAATCTAAGCAATATTTTAAGGTTCAGAGCCCATGGTCCCTAAGACAAAGGGTTTGTTGGGTATAAATGGATTGATGTTGATCTAGATAATTGATGCCAATCGAGGAAGAATCAATAATGGTTCACCTAATTTAGTAGCTGAAGGTTTTTTCCTTATTGGTTTGTTCTAATCATAGGTAAATTTGGGTTTATGAGTGGTAGGTTATTAGGGATGGGCCTATATGAGGGTAAGGTGGTTAAAAGGTTAGGATTCCCTAGGTTATAAATAGATTTAGGTGCTTAGGAAGGTGAAAAGGTAATTTGTAAAAATAAATTATTGGGTGGACAATGGTAAATAATTAAACTTTAGGATAGGGATATTTAGGATAATAATAATAAGTGCCTATGACACCTACTAAATTTTATATATCATATAAAATTATACTATTTATAAAATGATCAATCATTTATATAGTATCATGTTGTGGTACCATGCCATCCAAGATGTCATGGTGTGCACTCTCCACCATTTTCATCCATTGAACCTCCTCTACCATAGCATCTAAAAAATGTAAATAAAATAAAATCATATCTCATTTAAAATCCAAACCTCATACATATATCTAACATACATCTCTATATATCCATTTAAAATTCAAGTCATCAACATAACACATTTTAATCATTTTACTCACCCATAGTCATACCATTTACTCGACTACCTATCACCTCCTATTTGTCATGGATCCAAGGAGGCATGAAGCCTCTATATTTCCCTGTATGGATAACATTATCATGTCATAACCTATGATATACCTATCAAAGTATCATATATCTATGTGTTAGTTGAGCCATAAGATCCCCCTACTATAACTGTAACTATAATTATGGTTGTGGCTATACCTATCATTATATTTATGTCCATAACCATGGTTGTGTTTGTTTATATATTGAATAAATACTACTTATATCCCTATTATAGTGTGTTATAACTATTATCACATCTATCATCATATCTTCTCCATAGAATGATGAGGTCATATATTAGGTAGCTTAGTAGGTACCCATCCACATCCCACACCCCATAGCTCCCTCTAATGAGAATTCCAAAATGTTGGGACCACTAGAGGATTTATTGGTTGTGGTAAACCAAGATAATATTTTACATTATATAATATATGAGCCTATACCCAACATAGGTAGTTACTTATAATCCTCATTTGTGTATGAACCTACATAATATATGGGCATGATGGCTAGGCATCCACATTTCCTATAATATGTTTTCCAAATAAGTTGATCACTCCACACTAGATATAAATTTGGTTCATGTGTAATAGGATGAACCATATGGACATATTTCCAAATCTACACTTGTGGGAGGTCATCATACATGACATGGGGTAGTCCTATTACCTTGTACATTAGGAATCACTCATAAATCTATCTTCCCAAAAGATTAACAAGCAATAGGCCCCATAATTTATTTGAATCTATAAAATCTCATAAACATAATGAAATAATTGCATCCAAAACATATAACCTAAATCATATAATATTCCATGCTCTAACACAGAGTGACACAAGTCTATAATATACATAATAATTTTCAAATATTACTTGTGGCAAATCACTTGAGTTGTCATAAGTCCAATAATGGAATTATAGATATCTATAATAACTGATATATACATCTAATAAACATATGTTCAACCCTCACTTGTCATATCTCTATGATTTTATATCCCGTAAAGCTAAGGCCCTCCTCTCATCTATTGAATCTTGGGTATTATACACCACAATTGTGCCTATAATTAGCAATGCTAAGATAGCATGTAAATATTCTAAGGTGAGAGTCACCTCAATAGTTTCCCCATAAATCAAACATCAAAATGTATTATTTAGTCTCTCTCATACTCCTAAGAACATGGCATCTAACTCCACACTGAGTGAAATCTAGTGCATCTCCATAATCTCATTGAATCTAAGGATAGTCACATGAGATTGATATAATATATATCCTCTCCAATATATTTGGTCACCATATTACATATAATAATCTCCATAGTCTTTAATGTCTCTAAAAAATACCAAACAACAAATTAAAATTTAGGCCTCCATCCAAAAACTAAAATAAACTAGACTTAAAAATAGTAGCATTAACATTTATTTAAAATCAACTATTTCATCAATCATTTACATTAATATATCAACCATCCCATTTTATAGACTATATCAACCATATAAATTAGCACATATATCATATATCATTAGCACTATATCACCTTTTATCTACAAGATTGACCTTATACCTATATTGTATCAATTTTCCTATACACCATTGACCATACATAAAAATATTTTATAACCATCAACTAGATTTTCATCTACATCAACCACTTTAGAAGGTATCAACCAGAATAATTCATCATTATCTTTATACTATATCAACCTAGTCTATATCATTATAACTACGTAGTAATTTTTCACTAGGCTATAATAAATTCCCTTAAGCTAAATTTTGACTTTTCATCACCTAGCCATTATCTATCTTAATTTTTAACTCTAATCATATGCTTGTAAGCTAAAATTAAAATATATGTATTTACACTAACACCTACTTTTCCTAATCTAATTCATTTCAATCCAACTAAAAGGTAACAATTAATGCACCTCATACATATATCATGTTATTCATAGTAGTGATACGTCTACCACCTCATCCACCTCTTCATATGTGAACCATAATATCTCAATTTTATATATTTAGACACATTATTCTTTATTTTCAAAAAATAGAAAATGCACAAATAAATATTTATTTACCATTTCATAGTAACATTTTTGAATTTTTTATCCTTCAATTATTGACCAAGAAATCCTTTATTTTTATTATATATTTAGTTTTTTAGGTCCTTATCACAAACTAAAACAAGCCTTAAAATCCTCTTAAGATAGATAATTTTCTAGTACTAACAAAATATTTTTGATTTTTTTTTCAATTTTATCTTATTTGTTAGGTACACCTCTTTGTTCCACACATCAAGTGCATCTTTTCTACTACACATGAAAATTATGCTACATTTCAACAAGTTAAGTGATGATACATATTTATAGTTTATTAAATTTCACTCATTTTCTAATTTTTATTGCATTTATATTACTCAATTATTATGTTGATATTTTCATTTCCCAAAGCACCATACCATATTACACTTTGATGACATGTGATGAGTTTTAGGTGGGGCCATATGTATACATATAATATTTTCAAAATTTATCATGTACTGATACTTTATCTCTTACAACAACTTATTGATTTTAAATATCCCTAAGTGCATGCTTTAAATGATGCACTAGTAAATGGCTGGGTAGGTCATTGGTGTTTCTAGAGAGATATTATTACATATTTATTAATCCTATATCTATTTTAGCTTCTTCATATTTGATCCCTTAAGTTATCTCCTTCCATATTACATCCTCTGATTATATCAAAACATATAATTTACTACTATATTGGCCTATTCTATGTAGTTTTATCCATCATCCATCCTTTCCGATCCACATATGTAATTTTGAACATTTCAACATAATCTTCATAACTAAATTAGCCTAGCTAATCTAGTTTGAGATTAGTCATCCTATTTAGTACTAATCAAGCTAGAAAATATCATCAGCCTAATCTTCATGATGGATTAGGATCATTCACCACTATAAATACAAGTCATCATTTCATTCCAATAGAGAGGAAATTTTTCATTTTCACATTCTTATTGCTCACACTTCTATCTTAAGTCTAAATTTGGAGGAGTTATTTCTTAGATATTATCTTTAAGGAAATATTGTCTTATAGAGACTTGGATGAAATATGAGGATTTATTTTATCCTATAGTTTGATTCAACCTTTTTAGATCCTTATGACCACAAAATTCTATTATAAATCACCATTGGCTGAGAGGGAGATTGAGGCTTGACATGTCTTGTTCAAGTTAAGTATATTCTATCCCTAAATATTTCATTTGATAGATATAAGTTATATAATTTATTTGTTAATTAATGAATTAATATCTCCTTTTTTAAACTTTCTCTATGCTTCTAATTATTGTGGCTATATGATTGTTTGAAATTGCCATTTATCCACCATATCTAGTTTAGGCCCCCATTTTCCTATCATGGATCCTTGCCCATTTTGATATGTTTATATCCCTCCCTTTTAATTATATTTTTTTATTTCAATATTATATTACTTATAAAATATATACCTAGTTAGATTGCATAAAGGATTTGGAAACCTTTCTATTGTTATTTTAGTGTATGTGCTCCTATTGATAGGTTTGTAAATCCATTTGGTTATATCCCACTTAGTTAATTATCAATGGTATTTATTTGATTTACTTTATTTAAGTCTAAATATTTATATACGATAGTTGTATTTCAATCCTAGATCATTGTATATAGAATGCAAAAAACTTAAAAAGCTTATAGAAGGAATGCCTAGTAGAGGATAAGAGTGAATACTATTATTGTCCCTATTGGTTGATCTTATCTTTTTATAAAAATATATAAATTTTATAATAGTTAGATGTGATAGTGAAAATTAGGTTTTTTTCACTAGTATTCACCTTCATAACTATGTGGGAGACTTGTATGTGGCTTATCAAATATAAAAACCCTAGATTTCTACCACAATGAGATATTGGATATGAAGGATTAAAAATAGGTTATCAGTTAGATATGTGTTATATTTTAACACCCCAATATGTTGATATCTACCTACATACTAAAATTTTGAAGAGGGATGAAACCTCCATGTAGTTTTCACACCTATGTGATTTTTGGAATTGTGCTTCTTTGACTATTGAATATATTTAGAATCATCTTGAATACTTAATCATGTAGGGTAGTGATGTATAAAATTATCTTAAAAATTGGTTGAGGAATACTTGAAGTGTTTTTAACTTTATTTGGAAATAATAGGGAACTTTTGATCAATGTGCACTCATGTTAATAAGGGTTGTCAGTTGAAATTACTAGATATTTAATAAGTGATTAAAATGTGTAATTTATATCAATCTCATCAATATTAAAACATTATAAGAATCCTAAAAATAGGGAGGATGACCTTAGGGATGGTTTAATTTTAATATAGGATTATTGGAAGTAAATGGACAAAATAAATGGATAAGGACATAATCGATGGTCATTATTATCCCTATTCATCATTCATGTCCCCTGATGAAATGTGTTGGGATCTAGGTTTGTACTGAGGCATATAGATGCATACAGGTGTTTAATTCAATTATAACATTTTTTACATAATGTATGATAATTAAAAGATAAAATAGGTCATATCTTAGGCTTAGGATATGATAAATTAGTGAAATAAGTGTTAATTAAATACACTAGTAAAATAAGGCTAAAAATGTTTAAAATAGGCATGATCAAGTATTCTTGACCAAATTGAGGTTACTACACCCCCCCCCCCATCCACCTTTAGTCTAGAAATTAAATTATTAGATTAAAGGAAATACCTACCTTAGTGTGTGAGATACACTTTGTCTTTGAGTTACATACTTTAATCATGCAAGCCATCGTACAATTTATAAAACCCTACAAAAAACATGAAGTGTTTATTTTGTTCCTTTGAAAACTAAAATTTGAAAATTTGAATTTGAACAATTGAACTTTGCCAATTTCAAATTTTAAGTGAACTTTGTTAAATTTAAAATTTCTTATATTTGTATAATTTTAAAATAGAAATGAAAGTATGGAATGAATACACATGTATATGTGACATTAATTTTGATGTTTATGACTTTCCTTGGTAGTGATGCTTCTTTGAATCATTTGATAATTAGTACCTCCAATGAAGCACTTAGATAAGATGGTTCTTTAGCTAAACCATTACAAAAAATTTGGGGTGATCAAATCCCAATTTGAATTTTCTCATTTGAAATGAAGAAAACTCCCATTGAGAGATTTTTAACCTCAATTTAATTATGATAATATTTATAACCAAATATTTAAAATGGGTTGGAATCCAAAATGGATTTTCAAACATAATTTTTTATTAATGAACTCCAAATCATGCACTATGTAACTAAACTAACAACCACTACAGATGGCATACAAATTATAGTGTAACATTCTATTAAATTCTAGTTCATTCTAATTTTTGAAATCATGATCAAAAGATAATGTATTACACCCATATTCTTACCGTTTCCCTATATAGAAATGTGGCATGAAAATCTATTATGACCCCATTAGAATTTTAGAATTTTAAATTGTATGTGAATGCTCATTGTAACTTTTGCTAATAACTTTGGAATTATGTGAATTATATCTTTGAAACTAAAATAAGAGTGCATATGTAATGACATATTCCACCATAATATGTGCCAATAAGTTATTTTTTAAACTTAAAAACTATTATTGTGCCAATAACTAAATGTTTATCTCTAAAAAAGGCTTATCTCATGTGTGAGAAGCTTGCTAAAATGCCTCCCTTTTGATTTGAGGGAAATTTATCCTAAGAATTAACTCATCTCAAAATAAAATTTAAATTTAAAAATGTGTAGTAAATATGATATCAATAATTTTTTTAGCTTAATGCAAAGTGTGTTAGCATAGTAAGAATAGAGTTTTGCATATAACACAAGAGACAAGGCTTATATGATGTATCATTAGAGCTCATAGAATTATTATGTTAGTATGTTAAGAGTGCATGATATTTATCATGGAATTTATCAAAATAATAAATCTCAATAATCACATGTAAAATAAGCACAATTATATTAAAAAAAGGCATAGATGGGATAAGGGCTAAAATTAAGGACATGTTCAAAGGTCCTCAAGAACAAGAATATACATGAAGAAGTTTACAAACAAGGGATAAGCTCAAATGTCACACACACATAGGGCCAAGGTCCAAAGTAAAGACATATTCAAATGCCACACACACATAGGGAGAGGGGTCAAAACAAGGACATGTTCAAATGTCACACACAATACACAATATTTCATAGAAATCCATCAATTAGGAAGTATCACACAAGGTCCAAGGCCCAAAACAATATAAAATAAAAATTTTAATCTACTATGCACAAGTAAACATCATCAATGGAACATATAATTAGAAAAGGTAGTCTAATCTATGCAATGCCATGATTTTTATATACCAAATAACATGTTCATGTACACTATGTAAGATAAAAATGTTAGCAAGACATTTGTATTTAATATTAAATATCAATAATATAGAGTTTATAGAATGATAACATCTACATATTATCATCTATGAATAAGATTACCCAAACTTATCAAGGCCAGTAGATAGATGAGAGTCCAACATCTTAATATATAAAATGTGTTTACGTCCTACACAATAGTTCACAGATACTCATGAATTCATGTGTGATATATTAAAAATATGTTATCTATAAATCATGAGTAAATAACATATTACAAAGATGTAAACTAGAGTGTTAATCATGTTCAAGTATTGGTTTTGGATTTTTGAATAATATTTGAATGTATATGCATTTTATTATAATATATAATTTTTTGGTATTTTTACAATATATAAATCAACAATAGAAAACACTAAAATGAAACCAAAGGAGTCAAAAATAGAATAAAAGAGACAATATGGACTATTCCCAACAAGTGTTAGTGAAATAAATACACTAATAAAGATTGAATGGTCAAACATAAGGAATTTTCCCTTATGGAATGTGAATTAGATTTTTTTTTTAAAAATATGATATTGAATTATGTATGAAAATAATTGATTGTACATCCTAATTTCATCAAATTTATACTTGTTCAAATATGTTTCATGTATGAATAATAGAGCTTGAAAAGAGATATATTATATGAAAAACTTGAAATTACATATTTAGATTGAATAAGTAATCTAAAATGTGACATAGTTAAGGATATACACATTGGAAACATATATTATTAGGAAAAATGGATATATGCCAATATCAATCAACTAGAACATTAGTAGTCAATGTTTTTGTCTTATTATGGTCCATTTTTTCTTGAAAGAAAAATGATATAATTTTGGAAAAACTTATGTGTAAAGATAAATGGCTATCATTGTTAGTGAAATTAAACATTTTTTTGAGTATGTCCAAACCTAAAAGGTATAAATATAAGGGCCACAAGGATAACAAGTCATTGAAATCTAAGGGCATATAAGAATGGATCAAATAATTATGAAAGCAAAAAAATAGGAGAAACTAATGTAATAAACTAAAAATATGTATAATCATATTTTTATTTTTTTGAATTGAATATTCTTGTATTTTTAACAATGCATAAGATATATAATGATGACATCAAGATATGAATTGAATCAATTGATTATGAGTGGTAGATGTCTCAATTTATTTGATAAGGAAATATTGGATGTGCCAATATTAGAATCATAACATGTATCCTTCTCAGTGATAAAGTTATCTAAATGAATATCATATGATAATGAAGGAGACATGAACAAGGATATGCAATATTACATGAAACATCATAGGGTGTTGTAGAATATTATGCCAATTATTGGACCTTTGAAGGTATATGTTTTTTTATATGATATTGTTTTATTATGTAGCACCTTAGTCTTGTACACTTGGAAAACTAAGACCTTCATTGTTATTCTTAGTTATATAGTCTCCTTGATTCTGAAAGTGTCACACCTACTATATATTATGCCCCTTGGCCTATATCTTAGTCTAACTAGTCTTATATTAATAACATAGACATTCTATCTTTCCCATAATAATTAAAATGTACTTATCTTACACCTATATAAGTTTTGAGATTGTCATTATTTTTATATTCCTTGGACAATTACATTTGGGATAGATAGTGGCATCAATGGTATTGTCTTGCCCTAATGCAAGTGTCTAATGTCCTAAAGCCATCAATTTAATAATGACACATATTTTAGTGGTCATCATAAGTTATTTAATGTAAGTTATTACTCTAAAGGGATTAATATAAATACAATATCAACCTTCATTCGTTCCTCACCTATAAAATACCAAAAATACCAAAGCAACTTATCAAAATCACTCTATAAAACATTCAATTAATCAAAGCTTATCTATTTCCATACCAATCATAGGTATAACATAATTATAGGTTTGAATTACTAAAAGAGTAGCTTAAGATCATAATTTATTAAGTAATAAGATAGATCACTATTGTACTTACTTTACACACATTGCATGATTCAAACACAATCCAATACAAAAGGGATAACTACATCAATCTGAGGCCCTATTCAAAGTATTATCAATTTAAGTAGTATCTTTTGATAAAGGGGACCCAAAATAAGTGTCCAATGCCTTAAAGTCATATATTTTATAATGACACATATTTCAATGGTGGGCCTAAGTGATTTAATGCAAGTTATTAATCCAAATGGATTGATATAAACACAATATCAACCCTCATTCATTCTTCACCTATAAAATACCAAAGAGACCAAAGTAAATTATCAAAAACACCCTATCAAGTATTAAATTAATCAAAACTTATCTATTTCCATACCATTCATAGGTAAAACACATTTATAGATTTTAAGTACTAAAGGATTATCCCAAGAGCCTAATTTACCAAGTTACAAACTAGATCACTATTATACTTAATTTACACACATTGCATGATTCACACATAATAAAACACATAAGGGATAAATACATCAACATGAGGCCCTATTTAGATTATTGAAAATGTAGGTAGTATCATTTGATAGAGTGTTTATTAGGGTTATCTTGACACCATGTGCCAACTAAACCAATTTTTCCCAAGATCACATTGAAGATGGAAATCGAGCGCTTTTCCATTTCACAAGGAGGATTGTCCATGACCCAAATTTGAATGTACCAAAAAAAATCAAATAAAAACCTAGAAAAATATAGGTGGTCACATCTCATTTTACTATATATTATATACAACACACTATCATTGGACTTAGATAGTATCATCGATGCAACATCTAGGGTTGATGCAACTATCCAGATAATTAGAGGCACCAAATTTTAGAATTTTGAAATTGTTATAGAACTACCTTCCCACCTAATTTTAGCCTATTCTAAATCCATAACTACATTAATGTCAAAACAAGCTAAGTAATTCTATTCTTTATCATTTCTATATCTAGCCTAGTTGTACTTTCCACATTTACACTATCTCAACATAATAAACATTGTGTATGCTTATACATAAGATTAGAATTTAATTCACCTATTATAGATCTTATTATCACATTTAATTTATTTAATTAATCTATTCTTAACCATATTATATAAAGTGAAAACATACAACATATTTCATTTTAGGGTTAAATGTTTGGTGAACCCGATCTTTGAACATCAAACACTAGGCCACTTAGGTTTATAATTTTTTTTTTATTAGACCATAAATTTATTTAAATTATATAATAATTTTCCCATGGATAGTTTTATTAATTATTTAATTTTCCAATAGCTTAAAGTGGTTCATAATTTTTATATATCACACTTAATAAGGACATGTAAATATATAAGGGATATAAAAATTACATTCCTAAAATATATTCTAATATAGAGGTGTGTGTGTGTGTGTGTGTGTGTGTGTGTGTGTGTGTGTGTGTGTGTGTGTGTGTGTGTGTGTGTGTGTGTGTGTGTGTGTGTGTGTGTGTGTGTGTGTGTGTGTGTGTGTGTGTGTGTGTGTGTGTGTGTGTGTGAAATATGGAATCAAATATAATCTTATACACTCACCCCTACTACCTAGCTCTGATTTTATTTATCTAGATCTCTCGATTTTGGAACTCAAGCTTGCAAAAAATTAGTGCTTATTCTTGAAAACCTTTCATCTAAATCCTTTATCAATATTGTCTCAATTACTCTTCATTACCTATTCAATAAATACCATTAATAATTGGCACCTTCTTATAAATTTTCACAATTATCATAATTTACTATGTTCATTCTTAGACAAGGACTCATTAGTCACTTGGTTCCACTCTAGATTGAGGTTCCATCAAAACCTATTTTGTTTTATTGACATAAATATCTTTCTTAAACATGTCCTTTTTTTCTCTTTATCTTCTCTCACAACCTCCAAACTCAACTAGTTATCATTCATTATTTTCCTTCTCTATGTAATGGTCCTTTAGTAGCCTTTTTTAAGCCATTTTTAGGCTTATTTGCATTATATGAATAGGTACCATCTCAATTTAGGGAAACAAACCATATTAAGGTAACTTATATGGTATTTTATCTCTCTAAATATTTTTATTAATTATATTCTCTCTTACATCACTTTTCTCACTCCCTTTTAGGCTCTGATTAGGCATAATAGGTCTCTAACCCCTATTTTAATGTAGTCTCTTATAAACTATACATAAATGTAATAAAACAACTTGAAAACCATAAAATATATTAAAATACCTATATAAACATATTTTCATAAAATTTTTTGGTTTTTCATTGGTGGAATCTTCCACAAATTAAAGTCTTGTCATGAAAACCTAGAATAGGGTCTAAAGTTGACTGTGTAACCTAAGAAGGTGTAAATTTATTTTTTAAGATTTTTTGAGGGTTTAAAATTATTGTAACTATTTTAAAATGTATGTGTTAGTTAATTTCACCTTTTAGTTCATATAATTCTTTCCTTAGGGCCACTATAGGTTGGTTTTCGTAAGTTCTCTATTTGACTGAGTCATATTACTCTATTATTTACACGTCTAGTACCTTATCTATACCATCTATATGTATTAAACCATGTAATTAATAATGATAAAATTAATAATATTGTAAATAAAAATTAACATTTCATATATTTTAATTTAAACTCAATTCATATATGATCCTTCTCTCAATATTACATGCTCAATCCTTCTCTTCATAAAATGCAAACAACATAGGGGTATACAGGTATGTGACCTTAAACCATCTCAAATAAATTTGAAAATTATATAATAAATACTTGAAGAAACATAGTAATAAAAGTATAAAAATTTAAAAAAAAAATATATCATCATAAATGTGTTGTTATTACATCTTCTTTCTTTCACAGTCATGATCCATTGCACATATATATGAAATATAGGGTCTGTTATCAATTTGATATTCAAATAAAAAATTGTCTATTAATATTATTGGGTCCTTTATAATTATAATAAAACCCCTAAATATTATTTATAAAAAAGACATTTAAAATTTATTTTATTCTTCATAACTAATTTAACTAACTTCTAATCCGTCATGTATGTTGGGAGAGTCTTAACTAACCTTAACCTCCAACATGAGCATCAAGATTAATAATAACATGATACATGTATGAATTTAAGTGAAATTTAATACTTGATGTTATACAAATAAATAATGCACTATTTAAAAATCCTACCAACATGACAATAGCCTAAAACCTTACATAAAAGATTCAAAATTTCAAATTCAAGAAATTGGTAGGAAAATTACAATGTGATCTTAATTCAAATTTGACAAAGACATAACATATAATATTTAATCCTATAGACCTAATATTACCATAATTAATTAATAATGACTCAATACATGTGAAATATACCAAATTTACAAAGGGTAGTGATGCACCTGCATCATACTAGCGAGAAGCAAAAGGAATCTTTCCATGAAAGTTATAACTGATCTGACTTTGATGTTTTGTTTAGCATATCTTATTTAATAGCATATCCTCTTGGATCCCAAGGTCTAATTGAAGCATGTATACCTTATTTATGATTGGTTAAAGGTATGATATCTCCTCCTTTGATGAACTCTTTCTTTTTATGGATCTCTAAACTAATATTAGGAAACTATTGTTTGTTATTCTTCCTCCATACACCTGAACATGAAGAAAACAAGTCCAAAAAACCATTCCTTACTAGTCCTCTTAAATTTCAATTCATTTATCTTCAAATATTTTATCTTTGTCTACCAAATATTCTTCATCTTGACTCAATATTTACTTAAATAGAAACTCAGCTACCATGATGGAGTCATCATCTCGTATGTGACTCAAGTCATTTGATTATTGAATAATTTTATGCCACATTTTCTTCTCTTCTACTATACATTCATCTATATCACTTTTGTCTTCAATTGGTGTTAATAAAAACACCTATACCTACTATAAAGTAGACTTGATAAACACTTTAACATGTGCTTCTTCTTCATACTTTACTACTACCAACTCATAGATCTCTTCTTACCTATCAAGCACTTATTTGGGTACTATTGTTCCTTCTTGTCCTTTCATGTGAATATTCATAAAATTTAATGGACTCTCATATAACTCATCCTCATCAACTTTCATATTATCATACTCATCAAACATAACATGGAAATTGTTACCTTGTGTCTCTTTGATCTCACCAAATCTTTCTTGACTAAAACCTACTTCCTTCTTGCATGTCATGAGACATGGTACTATTTCAAACTCTCTCTCCTTCTTCTTCATCTAATGGTTCAACTTATTTAGGGTAGCATAGAATTGTATACCCATACTCATCTATCTAATAAAATTATTACTCAATTTTAGCATGTTTCTCATTATTCCAATGTTCTTCATCTTCATTCAATTATTCACCTATATACACACATTTAAAAAATTCATTAGTCATAAACATTTGAGTCTCACTTTCCCCTTGGCTTCTTCTTCTAGGTTGCCTTGCTAACATCTTCACCATTTATCTTCTTCTCTTTTCCATCATCTACTTGAGAGACCATCTCACTTTCCTCTTGATGCGTACAAGGAATCTTGGTATCATATCTTCCAAGACTTTCTCTATCCTTGCCAACACCATCTTTATCTCAACAATCTCCTTTTTTCTCTCTAGTTCTATTTGCTTCTCTTCCATTTTCTTATGGCAATCTTCATTATTTAATCCCTTCATATATTTTTCACTCTTTATTCAAGCTCACTCTTGATATTTATAACAACTCTCTCACACTATCGAGCCTCACACTAAATAATTTATAGGTATTTATAGATATATGTCAAATATAGAATCAAACATAATCTTATACACTCACCTCTGCTACCTAGCCCTGATTTCATCTATCTAGATCTCTTGATCATGGAACTCAAGCTTGAAAAAACTTTGTACTTATTTAAAACCTTTCATCTCAATCCTTCATCAATATTGTCTCAATTTCTCTTTAGTACCTATTTAATCAATACCATTCATAATTTTCACCTTCTTATCAACTTTCATAGTTATCTTAATTTACTATGCTCATTCATGGACAAGGACTCATTGGTCACTTGGATACACTCTTGATTCAAGTTCCCTTAGACCCTATATTGTTTTATTGACATAAATATACTCCTCAAAAAATTCTTTTCTTTTCTCTTTATCTTCTCTCGCAACCTCCAAACTAAACTATTTATCATTCATTATTTTCTTTCTCTATGATAGGGTCCTCTAATAGAAAATTTGTAGGCTTATTTACATTATATAGATAAGTACCATCTCAATTTAGGAAAAAAAAACCCTTTCAAGGTACCATATATGGTATTTTATCTTTATATATAGTTTAATGACATAAATCCTCTCTTACATCACTTTTCTCACTCCATTTCAGGCTTTGATTAGGCCTAATAGGTCTCCAACCCCTATTTTAACACACAATCTCTTCTAAATTATACATAGCCATATTGAAACAAATTGTAAGCCATAAAATATATTAAAACACATGTATCGACATGTTTTTAAAAATTTCATGGTGTTTCACTAATGGAATTTTCCACAAATTAAAATCTTGTCATGAAACCCTAGAATAGGGTCTGCAATAGACTGTGTAACTCGAGAAGGTGCAAATTTAGTTTTCAAGCTTTTATAAAGGTTTCATATTACTAAAACTATTGGAAAAGGTCTGTGTTAGTCCCTTTCACATTTTAATTCATATAATTATTTCCTTGAGGCCAATTTAGGTTGGTTTTCATAAATTTTCTATTTTACTGAGTCATGTTACACTATTGTCTACTTACCTGGTACCTTATTTATGCCACCTATGTGTATTAAACCACTTGAGTCATAGGATAACCTTAATTATATTATAAATAAAACTTACCAATACATATATTTTAATGTCAAATCAATTCATATATGATCCTTATCTTAATATTACATGCTCAATCCTTCTCTTCATAGAATGTAAACAACACAGGGGTACACAGGTCTATGACCTTGAACCATCTCAAATAAATTTGAAACTAATATAGTAAATAATTGAATCACCATAATAATACAAGTACACACTGAAAACAAAAATATCATCATAAACTTTTTGTTATCACATCTTCCTTCTTTCTTTCACAGTCAAGTTCCATTGCACATATATATGGAATATAGGGTCCATTATCAATTTGATATTTAAACAAGAAATTTTATATTCTTATTATTTTTTTTCTCCTTTACACTTATAATCCACCCCCTAACTCTTATTTGTAACAAATACTTTTAAAATTTCTTTTATTCCTCATAACTGATCTAACTAACTTTTAACTCCCTCATATACATTAGGAGAGTCTTAACTAACCTTAAACTCCAACATGAGCATCAAGATGACCACATATGAAGTTATGTTCCATTTACTACTTTAGGGTATACACAAAAATACTACACTATTGAAAAATCCTACCGATATGACAATATCCCAAAACCTTAGGCAAAAGATTCAAAATTTCAAATTGAGGAAATTGATGAGAAAATGTCAATGTGATCCTAATTCAAATTTGACAAAGACATAACATCTAATATTGAATACTACAGACCTCTTATGACCATAATGAATTATTCATGACTCAAAACATGTGAAATATACAAAACTTACAAAGGGTAGTGATGATCCTACATCATCACCCCTATTCTAATGTTTATAATAAGAGGGTTTCAAATAGCAAGTAATAATTAATTTTTTGTCAAAATTCACTTTTCAATGTTATAGAGACAATATATATATGATAACATGAAAGTAATACTCATTATTTTGATCATATATTTAATATACCTAATTATCAATGTATTATATATGAAGAACTAGAAGAACACCAAAAACATGATAAACCCACTTCTATTTATTATAACTATGATATTGAAAAAATTAATGAGTAGCCTCTTTCCCTTACTTATATCTCCAATATCTCAAGGCCTAAAAATTTAAAATGTATTAATTTTATGAAAGGTGATATAAAATATATTATGGAAGTTAGAATGGAATATGATGAAGATTTTCATACATAAATTATCAATATGAATCTAAAATTGAAAGTTTTCCTTCTTTGTCACATGATGAAAATATTATCCCTTATTTAGATAATTCAAATGAACATAGTACAATTAATTATCCTTATATATTTCCCAATGATACAAATACATGTATTACTTATCTTCCTATTCTTTTAGATTACAAAGATGAAAATGATAGTACTAGCTAAATTATTGGAAAAACATGTTCTTCTACTTTTCTTCCAACTCAAAATAAATAAAAAAGTATGTTTGTTAAAGGTTTTATAATGAAATCATTTCCTAAGAAAAATAGAAATGATGTAAATGATAGTAATACAAATATTCCTTTCCTACATAACAATGATGCACCTAAAGTATAAAGTCAAGTCATTTCTCCTACTCCTAAGGTATGTCATAATAATTCAAGCAGTGTTACACCTTGAAATAATAATTATATCAACCTTAATTTTATTCAAAAATATTTAATTATCTTTTAGACATGGGTGTTTCTTTATAAAATATTGGAAAACCATGTGATAATCCTTCTAACCCTATTATGGGTGATAGATCTTATCTTTCTAACTAGGTCTAGGCTATCACTTTCCAAGGAGTAAAGTGGCCCACCGTGTAGTTTCAAATGAAGGTAATCAATTTGAAATAATTAGGATTTTTGATTATAATCCCTAAAATATCAAATCACCAGTATGACCAAGTTAATAAATGAGTTAGAAAATTAGATTACATACCTATAGAATCCAATACATTTTAGTGTTAATCATGTATTTGTATCTTCAATTACCAATATTATACCCAATAAGGTTTCTTATAAAAATTCAAAGATAAAACCAAGCACATAAAAAATAAGTAAATAAAGTATTATACCAAAGGGTACTAAAAGCACAAATGAAATCCTAAGAGAAATGATTCAAAATAGAGTGATAGAATTACCCAAATCACTTCCTAAAAGGAAATCTAAATACTATTATGCATATAATAGAATACATGGGCATCATATATACCATTTTTTTGCATTAAATAACCAAATATAAATTCTCAAGGATAGTGGTGACCCTATAATTAATACATCACTAAAGGAAACCAATCACATTGTGAGTACCTCTCCTGAAACATAAGTTCCAAAATAACAAATGTGGGTACCAAAAAAAACTTTAGAGAAAAAATAATTGAAAATATCAAACATAGAGCAAGAAAAGGTTCAAAAACAAGAATTAGATAAATAAAAATATACAAATATACCTTTCAATAATGATACTCGATCTTCCATAGAGTATGGTCTTCCAAAGAAATATTTTAAAAAAATTGGTTATCATGGTCAAGGATTAGGAAAACATTCCCAAGGCATCACTCACCCTATTGCCAAATTTGATCAAAATGACCACAAAGGATTGGGATATAGTGGTAATTATAATACCAATCATTAGAAAGTTATATTTTATCAAAGAGCAATAAACCACAAATTAAAACAAGGTACAAAAAGAGAAATGGACACATAAAATATTTACAACTAGATTTATATCAAAAGAGAAAAAAAAATAAAGAGTTAATTGAAAAATATAAAGTTATAAATATTGTTACAAAGGGGTAAATTACAGTCCCTTCCTCATATCAAAACACGTCTACTCACTATCCATATAGATGGTGCATAATCTACAAATGAAAATTCCAGTAAACCATGTTCTGATTCAATTGATAACTTACCATATGATCATCAAAGTAGAGCTTTATTATTTTAAAATGGTTTTCTTTACATATGGTGATTCCCTTAGTTATCACTACATTAATGAAAAAGATCAAATTTAAGGTGAAAAGGTCTCACAAATTCTAAAAACACCAAAATTTTCAAAAAAAGATTCAAAAAACCAAAAAAACTTTTGGCACTTAAATATTATAGTGGCTCCTTGGCATCCATGATTTTAATTCCATATTGATAGACCACATACTTAAATACTCCTAAATACACATATGTGTCACACTTCTACATTGGGTGTGAATAGGCATACATAAATACATGATACACTCCTATTTCAGATTTTGGGATTTCCCTTTACTCATGTCATATGGACATTAGAGGAATTCGATTATTTGATCTTGATACACAAAGGTTATATGATTTCATGGTCACTTTGCACTATAATTTTTGAGATTACATATGTAATTACACATGCCTATTATCCTTGATTATATCTTACATTGTGTACTTCAAATGATATACACTTGACATACTTTTCTATCACATTGGATCCATTGGAAACTATGACATGTTTATTTTGGTTTCTTATGCTATAATTTATGTACTTCTTTAAGTGTATTGTCTTGCTTGTTCAAGAATTTGAATATGCTACTTTGATTACAACTCTCATTCCTATGTATGATTTTTTTGACATTTGCATCATGTCATTGCTTATTATATGTATATTTGAATATGTCATTATTGTTTTCATGGAAATTTTACTAAGTCATGTCCTTTCAATTTTGTGGCATTTGAACATGACCCTTATTTTTAGTATCTTTGGACTATTGCTTGTTGACTTGATTTTCAGTTTTATTGTGTGTGTTTTTTTACTTGTTGAGATTTTACTATTACACACACACACACACACACATTATATTTATCATGTATATTAGTTCTACATGTTATCACATTGGTTTTATGTGCTTCAATCATACATTTACCTAGACATGTTCCTTTTATATGATACATGGTTACATTCATAGATTATACAATTTTCTTTCCATTTTGAGGTGAACTCACTCTTGATTACTATATTTACCTCACCTATGAAAGGGGGAATATTATTAGGGGAATGATTGGGAAGCATGTTCTACTCACTTGGCTAGTTTTAAAATTCAGTGGGGGCATGATTTAGAAGCATGTTATCTACACTCATTTACTATTTAGTACTTATATTAGTTTATAGATTCAGTGGGGATGTGCCATATGTATGTGTATTACACACATTCATAATTTTTAGATTCAATGGGAGAATTCTTGGGAATCATGTTCTCCACATTTATTCAGTATATGGTACTTAAATTAGTTCGTAGATTTAGTGGGAGCATGTTCTTCATACCTAGTTAGTATTCAACATCTCTAGTCTATAGTGAGGATATTTTTCAGAAACATGTCCTACACATTATTAATTATGTAAATTTTAATATTTATCCATATATAGTGGGGATATGCTTTAGAACCATGTATTCCACACTTACATAATTATCCTAGTTAGCTAAAGCACACAATTATATGATTCAGATTCACAATTGCGATAGAATTCCATATGTTGATACCATTGTTATACATATATTTAGTACTAAACATATCTAAGGTGAATATTATATTTAACATGTGCCTAATATTGTAAAATCTAAATCAATTTCATATTCTAAAACCATTTCATGTATTGATACCCTATGTACTTTTATGAGCCATATTGAACCAATATATTGCAATAGTTGGTTAATCTTATAGTATGGTTGAGGTGGTCAAATCACTCAATATTGATAAGTTTTTATTTTATAATTAATCATCCATACTCACTAAGTTATAAGTATCATTAGGTTACATGGTTGAGATAATATCAACTGTTAGGTGGTAACTCACTTTTGTTCCAATGTTTGGGGCATGTGACTTCTCTCTCTCTCTCTCTATATATATATATATATATCCTTGGATATATACACTTTAATTATTTATATATATTTATATTAGTCTTAGTTTCATATCCTTAAAATGATACCTCTTTTTCAAAACAAATTTCTAATAGGCAAGGTAGATACATTGACACAAATGTGTACTCCTAAACCTTGCTCTTTCATTTCAATATGTTTTAGTGAATTTTAAATTGTATTAAATGAACTAATTTTACACTATAACATGTACTTGGTTGGAGTATAGTCACTAGATAAATTACTTAAATTCAACTCAATAAAATACAATATGTGCATACACACCCAAGTACTTATACCTTTCTTTTAAAATATAAATGCCATTACTATATCAAAGGGTGGGATATGTAGATGATATTTTTTTTATTATATATCACCTTAGTCTTATACACTTAAAAAACATAGACCTTGGTTGTTCCCTTAGTTTTACACTCTCTTTTCTTCTGTAAGCCTCTAATCTACTCTATCTTATACCCCTTATCTTATATCTTAGTATGGACAGTCTTATATTGATGACATAGATATTTTATCTTGTCTATAATTCTTAAAATTTACTTATCTTACACCTATGCAATTTTTGATCCTATACCTATTTTAATACTCCCTTAACACTAATGTATGGGATAGATAGTAGTGTTGACATTACTATTCTTCCTCGATGCAAGTGTCCACTATCCTAAAGACATCTAATTTTCAAATGAAATGTATTATATTGGTTAGTATTAGTGATTTAATGTGAGTTATTACTTAAAAAAGATCGATATAAATACAAGATGAACTCTCATTCAATCCTCACCTATAAAATCGAAAAGAGACCAAGCTAACTTATCAAAATCACTCTATCAAGTATTTAATTTATCAAATCTCACATATTTCCATACCAACTATAGGTAAAACACATATATAGGTCTAAATTACTAAAGGAGTATCCCAAGAGCCTAATTTTCCAAGTTATAAGCTATGTCACTATTATACTTACTTTACACACATTGTATGATTTAGACATAAGCCAAACATAGGGGAGAACTACATTATTCTAAGGCCCTATTCAGATTATTGGCTATGTAGGAAACATCCTTTGACATTGGGGTCAGCTTGACATAACGTGTTCACTAACCCATTTTTCCCCAAGGTCACATTGAAGATAGAAAGGTAGGGTTTTTCCATTTCATAAGGGCTAACTATCCATGACCCAAATTTGAATGCATGAGAACAAAGGCAAAGCCAAAACTAAAAACTTCTAGGTGGTTGCATCTTATTTCACCAGATATTATTTACAGGACACTATCATTAGACTCAAATAGTAGCATTGTGTAACTCTCTAGGGATGATTCAACTATCTAGAAAGACAAATGCATCAAATATAGAATATGATTACTATTCCAAAATTATTTCCCACCTAATTTCATCCTATTATAAATATAGAAATACATTAGCATTAGAACAAGCAAGTATTTTTATTATTTGTTATTTTTATATCTATCTTAGTTGTACTTTACATATTTATACTATCTCAGTATAATAAATTTAGTGTGTGCTTATATCTAATTTTATTATTTAACAAGCCTATTGTAGATCTTATTATCACCCTTTTATCATTTCATTTCTATATTCTTAACCCTATGGTATAAAGTTAAAATACACAACATATTTCAAATTAGAGTTAAATAGTTATGTAGTATGAATAACCAACTTAGGAAATGTTGCAAGTGTGTGTGTTTTTTTAAAGGAGATACCTTTTTCCTATAAACATGTTTTTGTTATTTGATTTTGAACTTGTGCATCTCTTTATTAGAATCTCTTTTCCTAGATGCCTAAAATATTATTTACTTTTGCATAGATGTAACATTCAACTTTTGCATAGATGTAACATTCAACTTTGGTTGTGGATGAGGAGGTGGAGGTAGCATGGAATATATATGATACTCATATTTGATCCCCTAAATTATAAAAAATTGATTGCAATAAATATATTTCATACATATATTAATTGTAGAATGTACAACATGGGTTTTTTTCAACCATGGGCATTCTAATATCATATTAAAATTTCCATGTTGAGAGAAGTAGTTAGTATAACATGGCCCACTTGAAGAGGCAACATAATATGTCCCAAAGTGGTTTTTTTACTACCATTAAAAGGATTAACACCTTTTTTTGTTTTGTATATATAACTTTGTGTGTAACTCACTGAGAAAAGAAAGGTAATTATGTATGCATTTTTTCTTTATCCATTATCAACTAGTAAATTATGAATTGATTATTGATCAATATGAGCTATTATACACAAATCATGAAAATTAGAATCATCATAAAATATTTCACTATCATCAAAAGTAATAGTAGGATATGGTGTAGTATTTAGAGTAATTGTACCAATAATTCAATTCGAAGGAAGATAATATGATTGAGGAGGTGGATAAGAATTATAAGTATGATATATATTAAAACTATCCTTGTTGATATCATGCCTAGAAAATGGATCATAAAAATATTGAGCTTATCATGTTAATTATTTTTAGGCTTTATTTAAATCCCACCATGAGAAAAAAAGGTGATTATACAAGTTAATGCTGATACTCCCTGGATGGTGTTGATTGCAAGGTGAGTGGATCATGCATATGATAAGAGTTAGGTAATCAATGCTTGAATTATTTCCTTATTTTGTAATTTAAATTATACATGCATTAAGTTATGTATGAATATCACCTCATGACCCTATTAATTACTTGGTAAGGTTATTATGTTTGTTTAAATTAAATGATATAGTGTTATGATTACAAATTTTAACTATTAAGATAAAATATTTCATGGGTGAAATAAGTGTGTAGGAACATGTCATTGCAAATGAAGGTAAAAAATAATATGTTAGGCATTATTTCATCATGTGTGATCCCACATCTAATTGAGATATTATCTTGAACCTTGTTTGATCCTAATTGAATGCCTTGTATTCCATTCAACCCTTTCTTTAGTCTAATTTAGTCTTGGTATGTATAAATGGATGGTAATCATTGTTGGATTGGTGGAAACACCTCTATATGGTCCTCTTAAATTCATGAGGATAAAGTAGGCCAACATCTAGATTTCCTTGTGGAAAAATTATAGACTTGTCCATTAATTGCCTTTCCTTGAGCCCTATGTAGGGAGGTGAATTGTCTTAGACACAACCATAAAACTCTACTAGAGCCATCATTCAACATTATGGACTAGTAAGGATATCACAATTAAGAAGGCATGGGTGGTCCAATAGAAGTGGTTAGCCAATCCATGGGAATAAAAAACACATGACATGTTTTAATTGGGTTGTAAGAAGGAGAAAATGCCTATTTGAGTAAAGTGGATATCCTAAAAAAGGGTTCTACTCTCCAAAATTTTAATTTTAGGATATTATGGAGACCAACGTAAAATAAAAAGGAAAAACAAGAAGAGATCTAGGAGAGGGAGAGCCTCAGCTAGTAGAAACCTCTATATAAGATCCATGGAAGGGCCTGGGTTGTATTGTAGGTATCTTATTGATTGGAATATCTTGATATTTGACTAAATGAAGTTTGTGTGATTTTTTATTGATTTAATATGTTCAAAATGAGTAAGGATACTTGGATTACTTCCTCTCTTTGTTTATTTTTCCCTTTGTTGTGCTTGGGTCACCCCATAGTCTTTATCACTCCTAGGTGAGAGTTCAGAGTTGAGGTATTCCTCCATGATAGTCTAGCTGTTAGGACTTATAATTTCTTTATTATTAATGTAGTACCATGGAATATTTATAATGTTTTGAAAGGTCACATTATTCTTGATGGAAGAAGGATTAGTCATCTCATGTAGGACATGATAGTAGATTACCTAATCCCTCTCATTATTGCTTATAGAATTTATATCTCATTGGATGTATGCATATTTGTTACTACCTATGGGTGTCCCTTATTATAATTTTATGCTTATAAAAATAGATTTGAGGTTGGTAACATCTTAACTTAGAGATGTTTGGTTTTCACCTTGTGAGTAACTATCTCCTTGTCTCCATGACATCTTGACTCTTGTGTGCCTTTACATAATTACACCATGATACAAACATGCTTGGAGCTAGGAGTCCTGATCAAGGGTACCTAGAGTAGTCACTTGTTGATGGAAAAAGGTTAGAAGGTGAGCCCACCTCCAATTGTCCAAATTTTCACTTGGAGTGAAGAGGAGATCATCATTATTTTTAGTCCACTTATGTTTTTCTACATTATACAACTAGATAGAGGACAAGGATTGATTGTTCTCATCTGAACATTTTGTATTTATGCTTTAATGATTGATTATGGGCAATGTGTGGTCCACTAGCTTATGTATTTTATTAGCTGAATGTATTGATTATTACTATAGATAATTAATTTATTGTCTTATTAGTATATAGGATTATTAAGCCTCCTTGAGAGGGATTTTTGTTGAAAATAGAATCCTAGTGAAGGCTTGTACATACATGATTGAGCTTGGTGAATTGAATTTCCTCAATATATATAAGTGTATTGATGTCATTATGTTGAATACCCTATGAAGGCTTGTTCATTACATCTTGGGTTGATTTTAAAGGTATGATCTTAAATAAACTATATGTGTGTGTGTGTGTGTGTGTGTGTGTGTGTGTGTGTGTGTGTGTGTGTGTGTGTGTGTGTGTGTGTGTGTGTGTGTGTAGAATGAGTCATATATGAAGGGACGTGATTTAGTATGCCTATGATTTGGAAGATATGATTTAAGGTGTGTTGATTTTATGAATTTAGTTAGGTTAACAAATTCATAATATGGATTATGCTTAGCTAACCTATTTTTTGTTGGCCCATTTTACATTTATCATCTCCTTTTAATCTAAATGTGAAGATTTTATGGTATTCTAACATATCTAAAAATGATTGGAATCTATATAAATAGCTATGGGATTTTTATTAAGAATAACAATCAATCTTATTGAAATAAGTAAATCAATAGTGATTTTTTCCATAGTTATGCCTATCATGATTAAAGACTTATGTAGTCTTGTGTTGATATTTTTTGGTAAAATGGGTCATTTTTAGTTATGACCAGTTTTATTTAGATCCTTGGGAAGGAGTCATTTGTTAAGGAATATCTCAATCCTTCATAGATATTTCAATAAGATGATAAGTATGCCCTAATTGGTTTAAACCTATTGATAATCAACCTAAAAATAAGCTTTATGCCTCCTCAGGTATTCGATTAGAAATTATAATTTTGACTAAGTTTATCCATAAATGGGTGGATCTCAATAAAAATGACTGAGTGATTAATATTAAGAATAAATACTCAATAAGACTTTATATTATAAGTAATGATTTAATTATGGTAAATAAATATCTTAGGTAGGAGTTCTAAATTTAATCTTGAGCAAGTTATTAGCCTTAGAATTTTCTTGTATCAAGACCCACTTGTATTAAAAAAGGACATTAGCTGAGCTAGGATCTCAAGCTAAAATGTTAAACATGATAATAGGAATGGGTCTTTGTAATATCCTAAAATCCTTTTTACGATGAGTAGACTAGTTAGCTCACATGTTACATGATAGTAGAGAGGTGTTTAGGCTTGATTAAGTTACCTATCAATATTTTTTTAATCAACTAAACTAATGGGAGTATTGGTTTAGTTTTTATTTATTGATTTAGATTATAACGTGTTATGTCGATTTGTCAAATTCATATTTTGGTCTTTAGAATTTTTTGCCTTTGCTTTGATAATCAAATTATGGCCTTACTAAGTTATTCTACATAGATTAATGGTTTAAGTGATTTGATTTACCTTGGTCACCCTTTGATTAGATTGTAATATTTTTCATATCTAACAAAGGTTTTATTCCTTAATTACCTTTTGGAAAATGGTTGAAGACCTTGCCTTTGCCATTTTTTGAATTGGCTACTAACTTTAGCTTAATAATATTCCTTGTCGACTAAAGTTATGTCTTGCCTTTCTCATTTTGCTTAGGCTTTCCTTTTGGTTTTTCACCATAGCCATTGGATGAGTTACCTTAAACAACTTTACCTTAACTGATCAATGGGTTCTATATATAGGCTTACTTATGCAACACTTGCCTTAGCCATTTGATAGGAGCCTTCACATCTTTTTTTGACTTAGTCATTTTAATTAGTTTTTGTGTGTGGTTTGAAGGAATCCATGTGTCATCATCCCATGACCTTGGGAGTGACATAAAATTGGTCTAATTTATGTATGGTATCAGGCCAATGGAGGAGTGGGATGCTACCATCCTAACAACCTATCATCCCTGAGATGACCATACTATGAGTCTTGCCTCTAAGAAAGTGGGTGAGCAAGATGTTACCACATGTCATAATCTTAATAACTTTTAATATTAGGGATGGATGTATAGAGAGATTTGACTTTGGTCAAGTAGAGAAGGGGATGTTACCATGTGGCATCATCCTAGCTACCTACAATATTAGATATGACTATATAGGGAGTAATACCTCTAGCCAATAGGGGAGTGGGATACTACCACATGGAATAATCTTGGTGACATTTAATGCTAGATATGTCCATGTAGTTTATAAATCATCTAGGCAAGCAAAATAATGAGATGTTTCCATGTGGCATCATCATGGTGATCCACTATCCTAAGGAGGTTTGTGTAGAGTGAAAAGCCTATGGGGAAAAAAGTGAGAAATATGTGACCACGTGGATAAATACCAATAATATATTATTATGAAGGCATGTATATCATATGTAGAGTCTTCTAACCAGAAAGTTAGTAGGATGTTGCCACATGGCATAGTCCCACTACTTTGCAACGCTAGGAAGTTGGCCAACCTATAGAATGGTAGGGTAGTAAGTAATTGATTTACTACAATGTAGATATTTTCTCAAATTCATGATGAACTACCAAGTGTAAGTGTTACAAAATCTCAAAGCCTTTAAAGGATTAAATTTATTGAAGGATAATGCCCTAATTCTTTCATGCTCTAAAGATTCAATGAGTTTCCATATGGTAGCTTCTTGGGGGGCATAACTATGACATGTCATATTTTCAAAACCCTCATATCTTAATCTAATAAAGACCCAAAGTCACTACATGTTTCCATAATACATCTATAAAGACTTGGGTTAAATTTTATGACCATCTTGAAATTAATTATGTAGAAATCATTTAGGTGAAAGGATTTCCTAGAGCTGAATGAATTATGGTATGTATCTATCAATTTTTTTTTTTAAATTTTAGACTCATATTCTATGTTTTGAATGGGTCCTAGTATTAATCCATGTTTTTTCAGTTTGTTGGCTATAATAGTTTTTCATACATATATTTCTGGAGAAAAAAATGGGCATGACATTTTGGTATCAGATCATTGAGTTAAACTCTAAGAGCTCTGGGAATGTTCTGTATGAGTTCATCATCATTATAACTATAATATATTATGATTTGTGTAAATTATTTATTTATGAATTACTTGTTGATGTTGTTAAAACATGAATTATGTAGACAAAATTCCATTAGAAGAAGGAATGGAAAATGATATAGATGGGAGTCACCAAGATCCATAAATTATGTATCTAGTTGAAATCCATGTTCAAATTCTTGAGGCCCTATATTGAGTGATGGTTGTGGTGGAGGAAATATTTCCCTAAGTTCCTATGCTACAAAAAGGATCCTCACCACCCCAAAGAAGGAATGGGTATATTGGGCAACCCTTAGAGCCTCATCATATAAATATAAAAAATAAACACCTTTCGGAGTACCATAAGAGGCATGTTGCTCAGACACAAGCCCCACATGAAAAAAATATATAATTAGGACCATGTAATGTCTAATATATGTAATTAGGAAGAGACACTTTCAAGGGTGCTTACTTGAATTGTGGAGCTGTTGAACATTATGAATGAAATTTACCTAAAAATAATTGATAAGGGGATACTTATGTCTTGATATGAACTAGTTCTGAGAACCAACTATTTTAATAATCCCTAATGTACTTATTTTGATTATTCTATAATGATAAAAATATATACATATGATAAAATTTTATATTAAAAGGATTGTTGGCCTTCTTGTTAAGTATCCCTAGGTATTATGTGTGTGTGTGTGTGTATGGACATATGTGTGTGTATGTGCATGTTGATTGCCTATTTTGAGTGTTTGGTTGAATTAATAAACTTTGATTATGGTGTTACCATTCTAATAGGAAGTTATGAATCTAAATTTATTTAGATTGTAATGCTTGAAATAATGCTCATATGTTGTTAAAATTTAACTAACTGTCATGAAAAGGTTGCTAATGCTCATATGTTTTTAAATTTTAATTAATAGCTATGAAAAGGCTGTAATTATATTTCTTTTTATATTTTGAAATTTTTTGGATACATTGAGACATATGTTTAGAATGTAGGAATGCTATATAAAATGTGGTCTTGATGTTTAGAGCATTAGAACCATTTAAGGAACCATGTGATTGTAAAACTCTAGTACTAAGGATATGGCTTATACTATTAATGAATTTAATATTTTATTATGCTAACCAAGATGAATGGTAATATTACATTTTGATTTTTAAGTAAGATGAATCTCCTTGGCATAAACTAAAGAAGGTATGTCTCTACATAATTATTATTTTCATAAAAAAGAGCATGTTAAAGCTAGATAATTTTGGACTATTAATCACCTTATTTATATATATGAGAACATACTTACTCATAATTTGTATTTATGAGCGAAAGATAAACAGTTATGAGTGAATATTCTTGGGGATAAAGTATATGGAATGGATTGAGGTAACCTTACACATTTTTGATATTATGGTGCTAAATCAATTAGTATATGAGTCTGCATCTATAATAATGTTGATTGGCTTAATAAAATCCTATATGAACTAAAAATCATGTTGAATTACTTGGAATTCATGTGGAAATAAAATTGAATGAATACATCTAGTATTGATAAATTTCTCATGATGAAAACTTATCAATTTGGATATCTCAAATTGCTAACTACCTTGGGTACTTGTATGGCATTGTGTGTCAACAATAATTATGAGTGGTGACCATGGAGGTTCCCCTATTTTAAAATGATAGACTTGCATCTTTATTTACATAAACATTATGTATACACATACTAGTGGGACGTAATTATAGGTGGAATTATATCTAAATCATCATAATAAATAAGGTAAGGCTTGATTTTAATGCCAAATCATAGCTTGGTATGTGGTGAATATAGACTATATGTAAGTATGTTCTCTAAAGAGGCACAATGTACCAACTACTTAAGAGTATAATTTTATGTAATGGTAGTGGTGTATCACCCTCCAACATATCATTCCTAAAAATAATAGTATCATTTTATGTAGTGGTAGTGGTGTATCACCCTCCTACATATTATTACTTGTAAGCAAATGGCCTAATGAATTCAACATAAGAAATTAGTAGTTGGCTCCACAAGGAGTCTTATGGGTAATGGATGGTGGGACAAATTCCCTCTTACCTTATTATTTCTCCCCTTTTAGTTATTCCCTAAGTCACATAGTGGTTGTACTATGATCTATTTTTTTTGAGATGTGCTTACCAAACATATTTTAAGTTGGCTATGATTTTATTTTATTACTTAAAAACTAGTATTGTTTTCTTCTTGAATTCAAAAGTTTTGAACTAAAAGATGATCATAGAATTTGTTGATGAACTTGAAGTTGGATTTTATTTACTTGTTGAGACTACTTGGTCTCCTTTTTAGTTATATTACACCTACATAATCAATTGATGTTTCTTTAAGTGAATGTGATATTTTCTTGTGTTGGTTTCATTTGTTATTATGTACATACCTATCATTTAAAATGATTATAAAAGAGAATAAGTAGATTTAAAATGATAGATAAATGGGTCAAGATGAGAACCTATTGCATAGGTGTAATATCCCATCCTTCCTCACCCACTAGATGTGGTGGTCTTAGACACCAAGGTGTATCTTCACTATGTACATTACATTAGCAAGGGGACCCATGTCTTAAGATCCCCTTATGCATCAACTATTATCTTCACTCTACACATTGCATTGGTATCGAAAACCATGTCTTGAGAGCTCCTTATGTATTGAATATCTTTTCTCTATATGCATTGATGATGTTAGGGGATGTTTTCATATCAACTATATTGGTTAGTAGACTAATGTCTTGAGGGATATATTTATACTGTTATGCACATGAATATCTTGACTAGTGGATTGATGTATTGATAGCCTCATACACATGGGTTGATATATTATTCTCTTATTCGGTGGACCTATGTTCTGAGGGATACACAAAAAAAGAATAAAACATAATTATTATCAAGTTGGAATCATATCAAATCCCTCTTTTATAAGGCATAATGGAAGGTTGTTTGATTCTCCCATGACCATTTATAGGAAGTAATAGAGTGAGACATCCTCTTGCTATCCCAAAATTTTGGCATCATTATAATGATATAATAACTTGCATACTAAAATTTTATTTATGAGTATTTTGATTCACTCAATTGATCATTTGAATGGTTGATTTTCTTGTATCTAGGACTAAGATCCTCCTATATATTGAGCTACATATGATACCTGGGCTGGTAGGTTGAGATTATAAGAGCACACTGATATTAAAAAATATGGTACTAATTTTATTTAAAATTTCCATGAATGGCATGGTATATTGAAAATGGAGGCTATCCTATTTGTGTATTCTTATGTAGAAGAATGGATTTTAAGGGAGGCATTTTACCTATGCTTTGTTTATCTAGAAGATCCTCTATATTAAAGATGACACAAGTTATGGTAACTCAACACTACCTCATATGATTCTAATGATAAAAATGTGAAATTAATATGGTTGAACTTCAATCAAAATGGTATACCCATGGATACTTAATTTGGTTTAACAAGATGGTTTTTGTTGTGGTTGGCAATGATCATTCCTCTCTAAAAAGGAATTACATATTCAAATATTGGTTGAACTTATTCATGTAAAAAAGATATTTTAAATCTTAATGGATTGAGAAAAATGTGCTAGTATGATTTACCTTAGAATGAATTTCCTCTTTCATAAATTAATATTAATTCATCTTGCATCCTATGCAATCATTAACATATAGTGTAGAAGTATAGCCTTAAATGAAACAAGTCTTGGGTCTAAAATTGAACCATTTCCATCTCTAAGTCAAAAATATTTTATTGATAGGAATCTCAATTTTTTACAATAAAAAATTTAAGCATCCTTATCAATTGGTAACAGTAAATTCTAATTTGGCTGAAATGCCAGTAATAGTATTATAAGAAATTTTGGGAAATAGAGAACTAGTTCCTCCATGTTGTATAAGGTTCTTCTATTTTGATATATGTGTTATATATGTTATTGTGACATTGGGTTATAGTGCCTTATGTGTAACATCTTCATGATGATATCATGGTAAATTACCTTTCTATTAGGACATCGTGTAAGGTTGTTCAAACCTTACCTAGATGTCATGATGATAGCGGTTCAAGACCTCTCATGTTAGACATGATAATAGGTTTATCAAACTCTCTCATGAACATTTTGAATTAAATTTGTGTGAAGAAGAAATATTTAGAAAATGGAAGAGTTTATTGCATGCTAAAAATAGAATCCATAACTCATGTTGTAGGTATGGAATGGTTATATTACAACTGATCTCAAGCCATTAAGTGACTTGTTATCAAAATGAATGATGATCGAAGCTAAATAAACCTTTAAAAACTCAAAGGGCTATACAAATTAAAAGAGTAATAACATGTTTGGTTCTATGTAGTAATTGATCTCCATAGCTAAGGATGTTCATTGGGGATATAGAAAATAACTCATACTATGGCCTACTTGGGGTATCACATGAATAATTTGGGATAATGTTCTAGTAGATAAATATATTTAAAAACCTTTTTAGAGGAACAAAGTATTCCTTCATCAAGGATGATTCCCTCTTTAAAGGGGGTAGACTGTAATACCCCTCATAAGAAAATAAGGTGATTGTGTAAATCAATGATAATACTCCCTAGATGGTGTTGATTTTAAGGTGAATGGATCAATCATATGGTAAGATTTATCTAAGCAATGGCTAAATTATTTCCTTATGTTGCATTTGAAATTATAAATGCATTAGGTGTTTCATGAATATCACTTCATGACACTATGAATTACTTGGTAATATTATTACATTGATATAAATTAAATGATATAGCTTGTTATGATTGGAAGGTTTGGCTATTAGGATAACATATTGCATGGCTTCAATAAGTGTGTAGGAACAAGTCATTACCAATTAAGGTAAAAATGACTATGCCAAGAATTGTTGCATCATGTGTGATCCCACCACTAATACATTTCTTTTCTTAAACCTTACTTGATCTTAATTGAATGCTTTATATTTCATTTGACCCCTTATTTAATCTTGGCATGTATAGATTTATGGTAATCACTATTAGGTTGGTATAACCATCTTTGGCTATTTATGTTTAATGCATGAGGACAAAGTAGACCAACATATAGATTGCCTTATGGTACAATTGTAGACTTGTCCATTATTTTCCTTAGCCTTGAGCACTATTTAGGGAGGTGAATTGTCTTAAAAGAAACCATATGAATTTTCTAGATCTACCATGTACCATTATGGATTGGCAAAGAGATCACCATTAATAAGGCATGGGATAGCTAGCAAAAGTGATTGGCTAATCTAAGGGAGGAATAGATAAATGTCATGTTTTAATTAGATCAAAATAAGGAGAGAACACGTATTTTAATAAAGTGTAAAAGGGTTATATCCTCTAAACTTTGAATTTTAGGAGATTTTTAGGACCAATCTAAAATAATAAGGAAGAAAAAGAAGAGATCCAAGAGAGGGAGAACCTTGACTAGTAGAAACCTCATTAAAATATCCATGGAAGGGCCTAGGTCATATGGTAGGTATCTTATTGACTCGAATATCTTGTTGTTTTAATAAATTAAGTTTGTGTGATTATTGATTTATTTACTATGTTTAAGATCAGTAAGGTCACTTAGCTTACTTCCTCTATTTATTTATTTTTCCTATGGTTGTGCTTAGGTTACCCCATAGTCTTTCTCACACTTAAGTGAGAGTTTAGAGTTGAGATATTCCTCCATGATAGCCTAACTATTAAGACATCTACTTGCTTTGTTATTAAGTTACTAACATGGAAGAATTCTAATATTTTGAAAGGTCACAATCTTCATGATGGAAGAAGGATTAGGCCTATCATGTAGGACATGGCTATAGATTTCCTAAGACATCTCATTACTACTTATATGATTTATATCTCATTTTCCGTATGCCTATTTTTTTCTAGCCATGGGTGTACCTTATTATGTTTTTATGCTTATGAAAATAGACCTCAGGTTGGTAATCTCTTGACTTAGAGTTTCTTGATTTTTACCTTATGATTAACTCTCTCATTGTCCCAAAGACATATTGGCTATTTTTTTCCTTTAATTAGTTACACCATGATGTGAACATGCCTAGAGCTAATATTCCTACTAGAGGATGCCTAGAGTAGTCATTTGATAATGTTAAAAGGTTGGGAGGTGATTCCACTTGTGGTTTTCCAAAGTTTCACTTGGAGTGAAGAGGATATCATCATTAGCTTTAGTCCACTCATGTTTTTATACCTTATAAAATTGGTTAGAAGCCAAGGATTGATTGTTCTTAGCCAAAAAGTTTATATTTATGCTTTAATAATTGATTATGTGTTGTGTGTGAGCCATTATCTTATGTATTTCATAAGCTCAATGTATTGATTATTAGTATAGAGAACTATTTTTTAGTATGCTTAGTATTTATGAGTAATACACTTCCTTAAGATGGATTCTTGTTGAAAATGGAATCATAGTGAAGGCTTGTACATTCATGATCAATCTTTGTCAAGTTACTGGCCTTTATGTTTGTGTGTGTGTGTGTGTGTGTGTGTGTGTGTGTGTGTGTGTGTGTGTGTGTGTGTGTGTGTGTGTGTGTGTGTGTGTGTGTGTGTGTGTGTGTGTGTGTGTGTGTGTGTGTGTGTGTGTGTGTGTGTGTGTGTGTGTGTGTGTGTGTGTGTGTGTGTGTGTGTGTGTGTGTGTGTGTGTGTTTGTGTGTGTGTGTGTGTGTTGATGACATTATATTTAATACCATGTGAATGATTGTTCATTATATCATGGGTTACTTTTAAAGGTATTATTTTAAATGAGATATTTAGATACATATGTAAAATGAGTCATATATGAAGGCATGTGATTTAGTCTACCTATGCTTTGGAATATTGTGATTTAAGGTGTGTTACTTTCATGAATATATTTAGGTTAGCCCATTCATATTATGGATTATGCTTAGCTAACCTAGTTTTGGCTAGCCCTTTTTGCATTGACCATCTCCTTTTACTCTGAGTGTGAAGAGTTTATGGTATTATAACATATCTAAAAATGATTAGAATTTAGATAAATAACAATGGGATTATTATTAGGAATAAGAATCATTATTTTTTAAATAAGTTGATCAATAATGATTTATATCATAATTATGTCTATCATGATTAAAGACTTATGTAGTCTTAAGAGGAACCTTTTTGGTAAAATGGGTCATGTCTAGTTATGACCATTTATATTTTGACCCTTTAGGAGGAGTTATTTGTTAAGGAATCTCGTAGGCCTTCGTGGATCTTTAAATAAGATGATAAATATTCCTTTATACATTTAAACCTCTTGATAATAACCTAAAAAACAAGATTTGTGCCTCCTCAAGTATTCTAGTTGAAGTTATAGTTTCAACTAAGTTTATCAATAAATGGGTGGATCTCATATAAAAGGACTGGTTGGTTGATATTAGGAATAAATACTCAACAAGACATTATAGTCTAAGTATTGATTTAATTTTATAAAATAAATGTATTATGGGGAGTTATAAATTTAAGCCTTGAGAAAATTACCATCCTTAGACTTTTCTTACATCAAGATCCCCTTGTATAGAATAAGGGCATTAGCTGAGTTGGGCTCTAAAGAAAAAATGTTATACAATACAATCATAATGGGTCTCTCTAATATTCTATAATGTTTTTTAGGATGTGTAGACTATTCAAATCATAGCTTGCATGGTAGTAAGGAGGTTTTTAGGCCTGATTGAGTTTCTTTTTGGTATTATATTAATAAACTAAACCAATAGGAGAATTGGTTTAATTTTAATTTATCAATTTAGATTTTGACTTGTTATATCAATTGATCAAATTCATATTTTGGTCTTTAGACCTTTTTGGGCTTCACTTTGACATTTAAAATCTTTCCTTGTCAGGATTTTATATGCATATTAATGGTTTAACAAACTTTGTTTGCCTTGGTTTCCCTTTGATTAGACTTCAAGATTTTGCTTAGCCAAATAAGGCTTTTTGCCTTAGTCACCTTTTATAAAATTGTTACAGACCTTGCCTTAGATGCTTTTCGAATTTTTTGCTAACTTTAGCTTAGTCATCTTCCTTATCAACTAAATTTATGTCTTACCTTAGTCATTTTTCTCTTTCTTTCATTTTATCTTTCTAATATAGCCATTGGGTGAGTTAACCTGCACAACATTGCCTTAGTTGCTCAATCAGTTTTTTGCACATACTTACTTGCACATTTCTTTCCTTATCCATTTGATAGGAGCCTTCATGGAATTTTTATCCTTAGTCATTTTTACAACATTTTGTGTGTGGTTCATAAGAATCCATATGTCATCATGTCATGGCCCTAGGAATGATTTCAGCTTTGTCTATTGTATGAATAGTGTCAAAATATCATAGGAGTGGGATTATAGCACATAACGTCATCCAAGAAATCCTTGGTCCCAAAAATGATTTTATTATGATTCTTGCCTCTAAACAAGTGGGTGAGTGGGCTGTTACCACATAGCATCATCCTAGAAACACATAATCTTAAGGATGGCCCTTTAGATATATTTGCCTCCAGCTTAGCATAGAAGTGGAATGTTACCATGTGGCATCATCCTGGTGACCTACAATCTTATATATTACCATATAGGGAGAAGTTCCTCTAGGTAGGTGGAAGAGCAAGATGATGCCATATGGAATCATCCTAATGACCCACTATCCTAGAGATATCTATGCATTTTGAAAAGCATATGGGCAAGTAGGCTTGTAGGATAGTACATGTGGCATCATCTTGATGACTAGATATCCTAGGGAGGTTAATATAGAGCATAAAGCCTATGGGTAAATGAGTGATCAAGATGTGGCAACATGTCCAAATATTACTACTTCATTATTATGAAGGCATTCATGTCATATACAAATCCTGTGGGATAGTGAGATTCTTCCATGTTATAAAATCCCACTACTTCATAACCATAAATAAGTCATGTCAGCATATAAAATAGTAGGGCAGTGACTTATCAATTTACCACCATGTAGATATTTTATCAGAGTCACAAGGAATTGATAAGAGGTAGCATTATAGAATCTCAAAGATGCATAAAGATTAAGTTATTGGGGGTTAATGCTTCTATGCTTTGAAGAGCCAAGGAGCTACCATGTGGTAGCATCCCATGGTTTAAAAGGTTTAAAATAGACTGAGGGGCCATAACGATGACATGTGTCATGTTTGAAGCCCCCAATATCTTAGTATGGTAAAGGCCTGAAGTTTCCATGTGTGTCCCTAATACATCTATAGAGTCTTGGGCCAATTTTGATAGTTGTATCAATCTCAATTGTGCAAAAATTATTTGGGTGAAGGGATTGAGGGTAGAGATAAATGTATTATGGTCTGCATCTATCTAATGATTTATGGAAAATATCAGACTTGTGTTTTATGTTTGGAATGAGTCCTAGTATCGATCCATGTCCTTATCAAATTTTTGGTTATAATAGTGTGTTATGCCTATATTTTTGGAGAAACAAATGGCCATGACACTTTGCTTCCTCTTTAGGAATGTCTACTTATATGACATTATTATAAATTATATCTTAAATAATATCCCTAATTTATAACACTTGTTTGTATACTAACCATTGCATAAATGATAATCACAATATGCATGGTTATTAAATAATTTAATTTGTAGTTTATTTTTTTAAAATTCATTACGAGGAATTTTGTTTACATGACATTCAAGTAACTTTTGTATCAATTTGTAAGGTGGTTATGATCATTTATAAATTGAGAAATAACATTGACTTGAACCTTTGCTTATTTTTTATTATCTTGAGTCTTAGCTTTGTAATATGGTTTTATTTTAAATTTATATTTATCAATTTTAATAGGTGAAAATATGTACTTAATCTTGTTCAAAACAAAAATTTTTACTTATTTATCTCTTTTAGTGTGAAAAGCTCTTCAAAAGATTTAAACTTATTAAATATTATTGAATCATGTAATGGTTCAAGAAAAATATGTTTTAATATGTCTTGTATTTCATTATCTACCAATTCATTAGTCATTTTAGCCAACATAGTCTTATAATGAAACACACAATCATTGATGGGTTTGTTTTTTCATTGTTTAAGCTTAGCAATTTATGCTTATGAAAGTTTTTCATCAATTTTGATAATAAATTGTTTAAGAAATAAATATGCTAAAGGATTGAATGTTTTCATTAATTTAGAAAAAAATCATAAAACCAATGTGTTGGGTGAATATTTTGTCATCAACTAACTGATGACAAAATGGGTATATCAACCATAGCACAAGGAGATTTATGCCATAAAAAGTGTGGGTTTACCAGATCTGGATGAGGTAAATCTCTCCTCTCATCAAGGGGAGGTTCCCTATGAATATTTATACGCTATATGTATATATATATATATAGGTAATCATAAAATAATACTTGGGGTGGTATAACAACATCCACCTCTCTTTTTTTAGAGGTGATGTCCAAGGAACAAGAGAGAGAAATCTTGGTCATTGGCTAATAGCATTCCTCTTCTTTCAGGAATGGTATTCAGCCAAGAGTAGAAAATCCCCTGAAGTGTAACAAAGTTAACAAAGAAACCTACGCAAGCACAAAGTCTTTCATTGTCTCCTTCACTGATCTGGAATATGAGTAACCATAGAGTGAAACAAAGCACAAAGTCTTTGCCTGAAACTACAAAGGATAATAGGATCACCAAGATGAAAGTAGCTCAAAGTCTCTCTTCTATCTTTTAGAAATGCCCTCAGATAATGTCAACACACACACTTTGCTTATTAAATCAAACAAATAAGAGATTATCAGGAAAGATGACATAAGAACTATTTCCTAAATAACACAAATAACTTAAACACAAAGTCTAAAATAAACCTGCTTCCCATTCATTCAACAAAATATGATTTACAAGTTAAGCACAAAGTCTCAAGAAGTGTCTCAATTTTAGCAGAGTTTTTGCTCTCAATTATCAAAGATCCAAATACAAAAGAGGTCCCCTCTATATATAGGGAGAAACCTTCAAAATTTATAAAATATTAAAATACAAAAATATCCTAGTCAAAGATGACTCATCTTTGACTTTGAGATATTTTTATAGATTTTTTACATGTAATTACACATTACAAAATTGCACTTGAAAATGTCCCAAGTCAATTAAAAAGTGCATTTTGAATAAAGCATGGAAGAAAAGCTTCAATCTTTATTTCCAGTCTTCTTCACGGTCTTCAATTTTTTCAGAGAAACTTCAGTGATTTTGAAAAACTTTTGTTGAAAGGACACTGATGAAGGGGGATCCTTTAGAGAAACTACAGTATGAATCATGATTATGCAATCAGGGGGAAGAAAGTAGCAATCTAGGAAAGCTGCACATTCAATGGTCATGATCAAGAAAAAATGCTTGAAAGTGATGAGACGTGAGTGGGTCAAAAAGTATAAGAAAAGGGGAATGGGTGCAGAGAATGAAAGAAATGAAGATTTCCTCAGAGTTGGAGAAATTAGAGAAATAGAAGCAGGGCAGAAAAAATTGTAGCTCCTGCATGTCTTAAATGCATGGGTGGAAAAATCTACCACTCCTACATGTCTCAGATGTAGGGGTGGTAGAATTTGTTGCTCCTACATGATTAGATGTAGGGGTGGTAGAATCTACCGCTCCTGCATGTCTAGATGCAGGGGTGGTAGAATCTGCCACTCCTACATGTCCCTGATGTAGGGGTGATAAAATCTGCCACTCTTACATGTCTCAGATGCAGGGGTGGTATAATCTACCACTCGTACATGTCTAGATGTAGGGGTGGTAGAATCTACCACTCCTACATGTCCAAATGTAGGGGCAGTAGAATCTACCACTCCTGCATGTAGGAAGGGAAAATGTAGATGACAAAAATTACTGTCTATGCATGGAAACAAAAGAAAAACACTAACTCTGAAAAAGCCAAAATTTGGTCCCCTGGTCGCATCGAGGTAGTAAAAAATTTCACATTTTGGGGAAATCATAATGAAAAGACATTGTGAACTTCAAATGGTTTCAGTTGAGGAAGCATGAAAATGAGAAAAACCCATCTCAAAAATGGGCTTAGAGAGACAAAGGGGGAAACAGACAAGTTTCACAAGTTGTTCTAAAAATGAGCATAGCTGATTTTTGGAACAACACAATGCAAAGCATAGTCTTTTAATATCCTTGGACAAAATTTATTTAGTAATTTATCATTAAATGCATAATCCAAGTGTTGCATGAATAAATATGAGATGTTGTTCAAGATCACCTTTACCCTCATATAAAGGAAGCTTAGGATCTAAAAATATAGTGGGTAAAATATATGATGGAATATAATGTGCTAAAGGATTATGAAACATTGGAATCCAATGATTAGTTATCTTTCAAAATACTTTCCTCTAATTGCAACACCTTAGCTTACTAAAATGTAATTACTTAATTGAAATATTATGCATTATATTAGGTATGTATTATGGTATTTGTATCTACCAAAGGAGTAAAATGGATTACATGGTTAGGCATAGTAATAGAAATTAAATCTAAACCATGTGTTACCCCAAAGCCTAAATATGTAAATGGGATATCAATATCAACACTAGTAGTGGCCACACCTATAATAGGGTTTACATTTGGTTGATTACAAAAACATTTTTTAATTTAAATTTAGCTTCATGTTTGTGTATTTTTTATTCTTTTCGTGTAAGAAATAATATGGACATAATGTAATCTAGATGGGTATCAAGGTATTAACTAAACTCTTGTGCATATACATTATATAAATTGCCCTCTTGATCAAACTGACTCATTTTTTTATCACTTTCTATGGCCCTAATAGTTCCATTGAGGGGGTGAAAAGCAATTTATTAAGCATCCATTATATAAAATATTAAGAATAAAATAATGAAAGGTCAAAACAAGAAGAGGAAATGAAAAAATTAAAAAAATAAAAGAATTTTTTTTATAGATCTTGATGCAAGAAAAAATGACACCATATAAGGCTAGAACCCTAAGGAATACCTAGGGTTATGTAAGGTTTAAACAATAAACAAGTTCACCAAATGTTTATGATGAATTTGAATTAATATTATAATTAACCCTAAGTCACATAAGTAGAATAGAATATTTAATGTAATTAAATATAATTATTAACAAAGAAATAAATAAAAATAAGTAAAATGGATAAATAAAAACATAAATGAACAAGGATAAACTATGTGAGAGAGATAAAGAGAGATGAACTTAGAGTTTTTAGTCATGAGCTAACTAAAAAGGAAAATAAAATGTAGTAATAGATAGAATGCAGAAAACTCTAAAACATTCAAGAATATAAGTTGAGAGACCTTAAGGATAGGAACACCTAGTAGAGGATGAGATAAACTATCGCTATTGTCCATTTTATCTTGTATTTTTACATAAAAGTGGAACTTTTGGAACATTCAGGTGTGATTATGAAAATTAGTTATTTGTTCACTAATTTCACTTTTAGAACTATGCAGGAGACTTGTATGTGCCTTATAGAAGATAAAACCACTATCTTTGTGCCATAAGGAGATAAAGATCTATGAAAGATTAAAAAGGTGTTAGTGGTTGAAGTTTTTCTAGATAATAACACTGCACTTCATTGAGTGTTTCCTACATACCAAAACTATAAAGAGGGGTCAAACCTTCATGTAGTTCTCCCACCTAAGTGATTTATGTAATTGTGTTCATTTGAATATATTAATGCATCTAGAATCAAATTGAATACTTGATCATGTTGGATTATGGTTTCATAAAACTATCTTGAAACTTAGGTGAGGATTGTTTAAAGTGTTTTAAACCTAATTTGTAAGAATGTGTAAATGTTTCTCAATGTGCACTCATTTCAATAAGCCTTATGAAATGAAATTACTAATTATGTAATAAGTGATTTAAATGTGTAGATTATAATAATACCATCAAGATGACAACATGCTATGAAGCCTAAAAATAGGGAGGATGGACTTAAAGGGGATTGAATTTAAAAATAGGATCATTGCTGAGACACAAACAAAATATTTGGATAAGGATAGGATAAATAATCACTATTTTTCCTATCTACCATTCATTTCCCCTAAGGAAATCTGTTGGATATGATTTTGTATTAAGTCAAATAGATGCATAGATGTGTTTATAAAAATCATAACATTTTGTGTGTAACATATGACAATTACAAGATAAAATAGGTCCTATCTTAGGCTTAGGATAGGTCAAATTAGTGAAATAGGTTCCAATTAAATGGATAAGTTAAATAAGGATAAAACTGGGTAAAATAGGGATGATTAAGTATTTATTACTAGATTTAGGTTACTACAACATCCAAGTAATATTGGCTCATCCTATTGAGTTTCATGTTTTATTTCCTAATCTTAGTCAACACATAGCCCCTATATAACATGTTTGATGATAATAAATTGTTACACTCTAAAAAATAACCTAAATAAGATAAGTATCCTATCTTTTAGGTCATTTTCCTAAATCTTAAATTTTAATAAATAATTTATATTATATTATTACATTTAGATTTGATTAATTTAGAAATAGATTATACAATTTAAATTAGACTCAGTGTTTTGGCTTATTTAGACCAATAAATCCAAAATAATATAAAACAAACTAGTGAACCTGATGTGAACACATTCTTTATCTTGAACATAGAAAACCTTATGTTAATTTAGGGTTTCATTCTGCTATCTTATATTTTTGTATTTACATTTGATTTCTAATTTTCTATCATAGATGTTTATTTCCTATTAGTGTTTCAATTCTTAAAACCCTATATTTCATTATTATTCATTTGAGAAAACCAAACCCTAGGTTCCCTTAAGGTATCCTTATACCTTTTTAGGGTTAAAATATCTATGTTATGGTTTCAAAATATAATTTCTAATTTCCACATGTAATTAAAATAACTAATACATCACCATAATGGAAGAAACAAATATGGTGGATGGTATAATTGATGAGGTAATTCAAAACTAATCAACTAAATATATTCATATGAATCCATGCTTACATGATAAATTTTTTCATGTAAATAGAGAATACATTAAAAATAATGTTAAGGTTACCACATATTAATAAGAATATGATCCCTTCATTTATACTAATATACATTTTAGAGGTATTAACTCTAAAACATTTGTTCAGACTACTACTACTAGTACTACTACTACTACTACTACTACTACTACTCCTCCTATGTCCACACCTATACTTATGCATGCGATTCCCACCCATGGTGTGGAGGGAACATAAATTTGTACTCAAATTACTATGAATCTCCTTGCATAGAATAATTTTCAAAGTCTTATGGTTTCTATTCATGTGACACCATCCACTGCTAAAAACATTTCTACACCTAATGCCCAAGTCCTTATGCAAATGTTTCTTTATCTTCAAACTAAATTTTTAAAATTAGAATAAGGTTATTATAAAATTTCCATGCCACTGATTCTTATTCATTATTACATTATCCATTGGCCTTTCGTATCTTATCTTATCTATTACCTACAAGATTTTTTGTACCTGATCTTACACTATATAATAGTAAGGGTGATCCAAAACAACACCTTTGAGCCTTTTACATAACATGTTTATACTATACATAAAATGATAAGCTAAGGACTAAGTTTTTTCTACATAGTCTTAATGACTATGCCTTTCATTAGTTATATGACCTCCCTTTCTAAAAATTCCATAGCTTTAATCCTTTAGCTGATCAATTCTTATCACACTTTTCCATCAACATCAATGAGAAGATGTCATATGCTCAATTTTATATATTAAAACAAGGACCTAATTATCCTATCAATAAATATGTGCTCCTTAAAAATACTACGCTCTCTAAGATGATAAATATGATGTTAATAATGAGTTATAAAATATATTTAATAAAACTTTTCTTTCCCCGTGTAATCTAAGAGTGTCGTTTCAGTTACCCTATTCCTAACTTAGCTATAGACCTATCCTATGTCATTAGACAAAAAATTTCAATCATTGTGTAGACCAAAATCACCTAAAATAATTCAAAACATAGTACTAAAACTATCTTCCTAGATCCCAACCCAACTTACTCAATAGTTTACCAAGTGGATATTAGTGCTACATTTGGGACACCATAGCCACATTTCACTAATGTCCCCAACTAGGTGTTACTATCCTTATCCCTAGATCTTCCCAATGGATAATTTTTTAAATTTTTACCCCTCCTAATGTTGGCCTAAGCATATTTTATTATCTACACAAGTAATAAAACTCTATAAATATAAGTCTAATTGACTTCTATTCACTAGATGGAAAATAGATGCAAAAAGCACATTCAAACCAAAGACAAGTTAAAAAAAATTAAGGTATTTGATCCCTATTCTACCCTACTTCTACATAATACCATCTTCACCATCTCTAAGCCTACTTTTCAAATATTTCAACCTTAAACACATTCAAGGCATCCAAGTCCACTCTCATTCTAGTATTCAGTTGTACTTGTATCAAGCACTAGGTGGGATAAATACATTGGGCTTGATCCCTCATGAGAGTATTGTTAAATAGTAAAATCTCTTCATATTAAGGTGTCAAATATGTCCATCTTATCATAATAATAAACACATAATTATTGATTATGCTTTAAACACTAAATTAGATTTTTCAATCACAACACAAAGCTCTAGGTTTAATGTGTGTAGGAATAGGACATAAAAACACAAGTGTAGGAGCTCCCATAAAAAATAAACCATATTTCAAAGGGGACACTACCACCACCTCAATAATAATACATAAACATGACACTAATATCTATACTAGATGTTATTATCTATAGAATGGATTAACACTAGAATCCTATTAATGACTTGCAAAAATACCTAGAACTCAACTTTTAAAACCCAGATCATTCGTGATAGTCATTTCCTAAATAAGTATATATTTATGCCTATTTATTTATATTTTTAGAAATACAAATAAGGTCAAATTATATAATAATTTAGTGCTTACTTATTGAAATTTATTTAACTAATTTGGACATCTCGACCCTTTAATCTAAATAGAAGTATTACATAGTTAAACCCTAAAAGGTAAATCATTTGGTGAACCCAACTTACTTTGAATATTTCTTAAAACCTTAGCATGCATTCATCAAAAAAAAATTCAATAAATTTAGGGTTGCATACCTTTGATTCTATGATTTTTTGTAGATAACCCAACTAATTAAAATTAAATTTATATTAGGGTTTCAATTTATTTTACATCTCATTTAAATTGTTATAAAGAAACCCTAGATACAAAAACCCTAACCCTAGATGACCTTAATCTTTGTGTCCTTTTCTTTCCTATTTTCATTAGTTGTTATTAATTTTCTATAATTCATATTTCTATTTTAGTATATCTATTTCAATTTCTTTACTATATGCCATCTAAAAAAATTATCCCTCTTTTATTAATAATAAATTCTAGATTAGGTGGTCATCTTATAGAGCATATCCATATTATAGCTATCTAAACCTATAATAGGGATGAGGAATCTATTACAACTTCAAATATGAATCTTTCACACCTTGATTATGTGGAATTCAATGATAATGCATACAAGGATGAACAATATAACCAAGAGTAATATGAAGTTCATATTGAAAATCAAGACACACTACCTTCACTTAACAATAATGAAATAATTATGAATAAAGATGAGGTATTACAAGGCATAAGATATATAATTTAGGAATATACCCTTGATCATGCATATACTCTACATGTCATATTATAAATAAAGAATAAGATAAACAATGGTCAATATTCAACCCATCTAATTAATAATGTTTTTATGCCTTTAGTGAGGCCAATTCAACCAACTCAAATCACACAACCCAAGATTTTTATTCAATCATCGGTGATAACTACATCACTTGTGGCTATTTCTTCTACTCTAGATGCACAATACCCCATGAATAGGTTTTTAATCTATAGTCTAAGGTGTCACATCTTGAGAAAGGAGTATCTAGGCCATCATATGCCTTGGATTCCAACATTCTCTTGCATACACCTTTATCACATCACATAGAAAAAACTCCTTTTCTATCTAGTTTTGTGGAACCCAAGCTCACATTATATGATGGCAAGTGTGATGTAGAGAATCACCTCAAATCCTTTCATATAGCATATTTGGGCTATGTGTCTAATGATTGGCTTCTCACAAAGTTATTTCCATGTAGTCTCAAGGATTATGCCTTATAATGTTTCTATTATTTTCCAAATCAATCTATCATGACATTCAATCCTTTATCAAATATGTTCCTATCACACTTTTCTATTAACATAATTGATAAGATAACATATGCACAAGTGTAATAGTTAAATAAAAACTCAAATGAGCCTATCTCTAATCATGTCTTATGATATAATATAATATTATCCAAATTAACTATCCCCATGGTAGATAGAGAGCTTTAAGATATATTTAAATATATTCAATTACTAACATTACACAAAGCTATCTTATTCAAGAACATTCCCACATTTGCCAATGTGTGCGACATAGTTAAGGAAAGAGAGGTTAAGATATTAGCAATGGGTAAACTCAAGTACACAAATGGATCCTAATAATCTATTAAGAGTTCAAATAAGCATCCATACAATGTCAGGGCCATAGAAAACAAAAGTGATCAAAAGGCCATTTTCAATGCAATTCTGAGCCTTCTCCCATATTATTTTTATCCATTACTCAATGTAGAGTCTTCACTAATATTCTATTGACACCTACATGGTTTATACAAAAAATAATGCAATATAATGTCATATCTCTCTATCCCATTAAAGAGGTTGATACGACACTACCTCTTCCAAAGAGTTATGACTCAAATGGATTATGTTAGTATCATAGGGCACCAAGCCATATGACAAATAGATGAATTATCTTGAAGCACAAGATACAATATCTCATTGAGGCTAACATTATTGATGTGGGTGTTAGTAACCCAAGTTACACCATGTGAAGGAGAGTTTTCAAATTTTCTTCAAACCTGGACTAACATGGGAATGGCCTAAAGGTTGTGGGTGCCCTTATACCTAGATTAAACCTCTAGATTATAGGTCTATCTCCCATAGTTCATATATTTAGATTAGTTTAGTAAAATATATTAATATCAGGGTGAAAAGGGATATAAATTTCATAAAATGAATCTACTCTAAGGGGTGGTGATGCACCTATATTGCTTATCCACTCAAATTAAACTCCTAAAAACACTAATAGATAATACATATAACAAAATAATATTATTTAATGGATTCTAATAAAAAATGTTTCATATAGAGGTTGGTTTTAATGACTAAAGTATTAGGTTGAGGAGAGGAAGGGTTGGTTTAAGATAATTAAAATTAGACTTCCATACCAAACTTGAGACATCAACATCATAACACAATAGATTACTTGCATATAATTATTGTTATTACATAGGTGAGACTTGGAACTACAAAGGGGAATATTACACCAATTATGAATATTGAAACACTAATGTACACACTAGACACCAATCATGAAGAATCTTTAATATTTTATTCATTAGTGTAATAGGTTTGCAAGTACAAGACCATCTAGAGTTTCCTCATTCCCAAGTGAGGGATACAGATCAAGGTCTTAAGGCCTAAATATATAACATAAATGGAAGATAAATAAGGGGATGATGGTGTGTATTATATAATTATGGGTCATCAATTACCATATTCAATTCAAACTTTACTTATAAAATAGTTACATAGTCCTCCCAAATGATTCTTCATGAGTTGATGCTCTTGATGGTATTTAAATGAGCCCTTAGGTGTTAAAGTGGAGTAGTGAAGGATATGGTTTAATTTTTAAACATAATAATAAATCATTTTATTCCCTTTTTTGGGTCAAACAAATCTTATTATTGGTAGTTACAAAAATCAATGAGATGCTATTATGCAATCATAAAGCACATAATAGCCTTTCCTACTTTTGAGCATATGACCAAGTCAAGAAAACTCCTCCATTCCTTAATTATGAAAATTATTTTTCACTTGTATTATTTAATTAATATATATGGTGTAATATCTTGTGTTTACTCACTTCATCATCCCCTTGATTCCAACTTTCATTCCTCTTGGTTGATCAAGTAGGTCCATTAGGCCTATTACGCCTAGTTACCTAACTATATGGATTTTATTACCATGAAATCCTTAAAGATACATTAATAACATATGAATATGTTATTATTAGGTATGAAACAACATAATGTACCATAACATATGCCTTTATGAGCAAGAAACCCCTGTAATTTTTCCAAACTAGGTGACTAGGTCACCTTCTCCTTCAAATCTATAGACTAGATCTTTAGAAGAAATCGACAAAGGCACTTACAATAATATTTTTAGAGATATAATGAATTTAGGAGATAAAAAATTTCTAAACTTCCCATCTAATTATTAGAATCATTTGAAATAATTCTATAACTTATTCTTTTCCCAAATCCTTGAAAAAGTATAGTTTTTTTGCAAAATTCATTTAATGTCCATACTGATTAGTACTATAGGTAGGGTATCCTTTGAGTTTAAATTATGGTTAAAGCATTTTTAGGGTTATTTATGAGTTTATAGGTGCCAAAATATCTATTTTTTTCTAAGACTGCTCTATATTAGGGTTTAATGAGGGTTTTGGAGGGCCACTATCTTAACAATGGTTCATAAAGTATGAACCTCTAAACCAAAAATTATTTTTATGTATATTAATTCCATTGAAAACTTCAAGTTTTTTTAGTATCTTGAGTTCCCATTCAAAAGGTGATTTAAAATATGAAAATAATATGATAGGTTTGTAGTCTTTTGTAGGCAATCTAGATATGTTTATAATCTTAACCTTTATTCATAAAGGTGATCCCATTAAATAAAATATCTATAACATGGATATAAAGTGTATATTTTTGCCTAAATACTTATAATATAATTTTACTTGAGTCATTTTTTTGTGAAATATCCAAACACTTGAACAAATGGATCGAACTGGCTACTTAGACTATGTAGTTCGAGTAGGGCCTTAAGACTAGTTAAATCCTTTGTTTGAATTTATAATTATTTAAATATAATTAATAGGACCTGAATAATCCAAATATACCTTCTCATTATGTTCAATTTTATAAGATGGTCTGAACATAGTTCCATGGTGATATAGGCCTTCTAGTCATAAGATAGGCTTTTAGGCCTAATTTGCCTTTACAAAGTGTTATGGGTCTAGATGGTATATAGGTGTTTTGGAATTCAAAAAAATCATAATAAATTATTTCTCCATATCTCAAGACTTTTTCAACTACCTCTAATCATTCAAACTCTATTTATTCCTACACTATCTCATGGTTTCTTATAGGTGACAGTGTGAGGACTACTAAGTATGAATGATTGGTAATAGTAGGAGGTTCTAAGTAAATTATCATCACCATTACCCATATGATGAGGTATTTATAACACTTATTCATGAACTTATGGTGGACAAAATTTTATACCCAAGTCCTTCAACAACTCAATCCTCATATGACAACCCAGTTAGGCTTAGGGTTTCTAGGAATTCTTACTTATGTATCCCTAAGGGCTCAATTTAGTTCTCCTTCTATCTTAGTTTGGAATTTAATAATTAAAAATTCTTGGATATTATACTACTCACTATCCCTCAAGTTCTTCCAACCTTAAAACAAACACAAGGTCTAATAACTACATATGCATGCCTCTTTTAGGTCTTTCTAGGCCTAATAGGCATGTTAAGGCCATTTAGGCTCTCTATTCCTTTGGTACGGGTTATTTTAACTATAAATAAAATATAATACTTTTTAAATATTTTAATCAGATATATAAACCCCTCAATATCTAAAAATCATGCATATATGTCTGAACTACATGTTCAACCCTGATTAGGTCTATCTAGGCTATGTGAAAAGGTGAGTATGTTGTTAGAACCTGGGGTATTCTCCTTAGTTGTAAATGGATAATAAATTAAATATGGACTTAATGATTTTTAAGAAAAAAATTAATAAATTTGTCTCCATCCTTAGGTTTCAATCTGATATACAGATCACCTTTAACTCTTGCATTCACATGTGATTCTACATGTAGGAGACATCTAGGGTCTTAACTATATTAAGGGGTGAAGGATGAACTATTGGCCTTCATGTCCTAAGGTAATCATTGTCATAAGACATATATTACATTTATTTTACCTCATTTTTTGTCTTTATAAATCCTTAGTCCTTGTAATTTTCCCTTGCATCTTAGACCAACTATGACCACTTCACTTGTTTAACCTACCTTCAAAGAGCTGCAATGACTACAAAATGTTCCTCCTATGTAATGGATAAAGATGAATGTTTGATTTTCATTTAAATTTTTTTCTTATATACACACTTATTTTATGGTATCTTATGACTCTCATTGATATCTCTCAACCTTCAACTCTATTTGTTTCAATCTCTTATGCATCCAACTAGGTCTCTAAGGGTACTGAAGATTTCTTGACTGTGTTGTTTAGGATTGAGGTTCATTCATCTTCACATGGTATTTATAATAAAATTTTAAATATAAATTTTTTTACCTTAATTCTTATAGATATATATTGTTTTCATTAAAACCTCTACATAATGTAAAATGGGCTTTGAAAGTTATTAATGGCTAACTATATGTTTGTAGACCTACGGGTGGACAAAACAACCTTAAACCTCCCATTAATAGATCATGGGTCTTATCCATTTCAAAAAAATAATAAATTAAATAAAAAATTCATGGAATTTACTTGAATACATTTATCATCTTGTACGTATATGTAAAATTTTAATATGATCACATAATCCTTATGCAAGATTCAGACCTCTATATCATAGCTTCTTATTATGTGTCTAATCAAGATCATAGATCAAAATGATGATATAGATGTTATTATATCATTAAGGTAGTAATTAAAATTTTAATATACTCAAAATTATGTATGTAATTTACTTAAGCTTCACTATTATACCTCCAACCATTACGAACCCCAAGGCACTAAGAAACCATAGCTATCACCTTGCAAATTGCTTCCAATGAGGCTTCCTTATCTCCCTAAGATCACACATGTGAGATGAGGTTTAATAATTTTGTTTAAAGATATTTTAGACTCATAAACATATCTCATATCTTCCATTTCTCTATAACCATGCTCAGGAGAGGAGAAAACAAAGAAAACTAATACCCTGCTTGAATGGAGAATGCATTATGAGTACCCTACCTTATTAAATATTATTCATAAAAGAGAGATAGATAAAATGTGTTTGGGAAAAAGATAAGACTATATATATATATATATATATATATATATATATATATATATATATATATATATATATATATAGTCTTATCTTTTTCCCAAAATTTTAGATCCTAATATTCTCTCTCATGACCATACCATTTGCAAATCTCAGGGTCTCTACCAAGCTACAAAGGATCTTGATGGAGAGAAAAGGTTGGTTTTAAGCCTATTTGAAATTATTTTCCCATGAAAATCCATTAAAATACCTGAAATTACCCTACATAAAATATCTTAACCTCCCCTATATGGAATAGTCTATATAAGTCTAAACATCAAAACAAATGAAAATAGTCTCTTTCCTATATTTTTTCCATTTTTAAAGCTTTGACCTACCATTGAAGGATTAAGAGGGATGTAATATGAGTTAAATGACCTTTTAAAAATATATATATTATAGGGGGAAGTGGGAGAGAAACATTTTGGCATGTGTGGGGTCTATTAGGTGGGTGGGGAAAGAAATGGGTTTCAAAATGGAGTTGCTAGTATATGAAACACATGAGTCATGAATATATGATAATAAATGTATCTTTTCAAGACCTTATAATGAAATTTAATGAAAAAAACTTCCCATTTTATAATATTTTTAATGAAAATAAACTCATATGAAGTGATTTGAGTGGTATTTGATGGCTTCTTAAGGGTGAGTTGAGGTGATAATAGGCTTGGTTGAGCATATCATTAATAATGAATATAAGCACACTATTTATTTTCATATTATGACCTAAAAAAATGTTAAAACACCATTACATCTCATTTTCAAGGTTTACCTTTTTTGAAAAGTCTTAAACTGGTCTCAAATTATAAGGATTAGAAACCTCATTTTCTCTAAATTACCTTAATTTTGTCAAAAGATACTTAAACTTATCAAACAAGGTCAAAATCACTCACTAGACCTAAAAGACACTTTAATAATCTCCTCACTCACTCCATGATCACTATAACCACTTTCACCTTAGTGAATAGACTTAAGGTATCTATGATATAATACATTCACATACATGAGCTAAAACACACAATAACACTTCTTAGAGTGTTATCAAGGTTCAAAAAGGATCAATAAGGACATGATCATGAAAGAAATCTTCATGAGTAGGCTAATATGTTTGTTGTGAAAAAGGTTTAGTTATAGGGGTTAGCATTTGTCCTTGAAAGATCAAATTTCCAACATTTTTGGTGACTCTTAGGGGTTGACCAACCTACTAGTCAAGGTAACCCATTAATTTTCATGAAAATGATAGACTTATACATGACTCATGACTTGATGATCATTTTATTGGATATTCAAACATATTTAGTACTTGTGATGCCTCTAGGATTGAAATAAACTAAGAAGATAAAACAAAGACAACAAAGGAAACACACCTAAACCTAAGAAAAATAACAAGACAAGACAAAAAAAAAGGAACTAACTACAAACTTTTGCTAACCACTTATTGATAAGATAAAACACTATAAACAACTAACTTGAGATGAAATCTTTCCTCTAGGATCAAATGAAAACCTTTTTTGGGAACTATGGCACCATGAGGTGTGGTTTCCACATCTTGATTTGAGTCTAACCAAGTATTATTCACTACATGAAGACTCCCACTTGTAGCTAGGATTACTATCATTTTCATGACTTCTTGGGAAAAAAACTAGACTTTCTTTTTCTACCCCTAGGTGCATGAGTTGGTTAGGTTAGACAAGTAGCTAATCATACTCATTCCATACTAACCTTCCTTTCATCAATAATTTACTTTCTATGTTAGTCATGAATTGATGATGTTTCTACCTATTAGACTTAGGATAATTACCTACCATAATGTCGTTAACAAGATCTTCATCAAGCTCCTCATGGGGTAAAGCTGGATTTTATAAACTCAAGAAAAAGTTTTCCAAGTCTTCCCAAAAATTCATATCTTCATGATCAATTAAAAAGACATGGGGTTCACTAATGTTCATACCATTTGCCTGTGAAGCATAATATTAATCACTCATCTCCAACTCTTTGACATAGTCATAGAAAAAATCTAGATCTACTACAACTTGGTCATCTTCATCTTTAATGTAGAATGGCATCTCATCAACCCATTCAAGCTCCATATCATCTTGTCTTGGTGCCTCCAAAACTTCATTATCATTTTCAAGCTCCAAAACATTAGTAATATCTTGATTTGAAACCTCAATCTATTGTCCTAATCCACCATTCAGATCCGCCATGCTAATTTGTTTAATATCACTCAAGAAATCATGATACAAGTGTTTTTAAGGGTCATATGACTCACTTGAAAATATCTTAGCTTAAATAATGTTCTCATATAAGTTGTCTTCATGGTTATCTCCTAGAGAAAAAGCTATATGAGTTTTGCCTTCATGATTTTATCATCATGCCACTATGGCTACACATCATCAAACTTCCATTCATGTTCAAATTTTGATCTAAATTCATGAACATGGGTACCAATGGCAATCTCCTCATCATAGGTTCTTTAGGTGTCCTCATAAAGTGTTCTTGAAGTTCGTTTATAGCTATAACATGATCCAAATCTTGAAGGATTTCCATCTCATTTGTTAACCTTGACAAATCACCTCCCAATCTTGGATGCTCATGTTATTTATATAATGCATTTGGTTTCTCTTCAAAAAAGGAGGGGATGGGAGGGAAATGCACCTCATTAGCTTGTTTGATAGTTTTTAAGGTGTTCTTACATCTTATAACCTTATGATTATCAACCTTAAGTACTAGATTATCCTTATTAATGTTTCAATTTCCTTATCAAAATGAGATATATTTTGATACTCATGAGTGGATAAAACATGGAGGACTAATGGGAAAGTTGGAAAATGTGAGACACCTCCTAAACTATACTTCATACTTTTCCCCTCTTCTTGACTTTCTCTTTTAAGGGTAGGCATGATATAGTTTAATGTTATAGCCCACGAAGGCCTCCATTCTAAAGTTATTTTAGATTCTAGAGAAGGCATGGATGTATCTTGGAGGGGAATTTAAACACATGGATGTTGATTAGGAATAGGATGATGAATTCAATCTACAATAGAGGTGCTTGGTGTGTAAGGATAAATATGAAACCCAGAGAGTAATTTAGACCTAATTTTTACCCTTACACCATACCCAATTTTTCAATCCATATAAGACAAGTCATTAGATATTCATCCCCCAATCTTGGCCATAATATCACTAGAAAAATAAAGGGAAAATGAGGTGACAAATTTGAAACAATAATGTCTTTTTAAAATGAAATCTTGGAGTAGGCATGATGGGTGATATATAGGTTTTTGATAAGGCCAAATACCCTTTTATTTGACCCATTACATTATAATTCAAAGTTATAAATAGGATCATACACCAAATTTAAACTATTAACCACTAGCTTAGGGATAAATGAGTTGTTAGCCTTATCATCAAGAAAGCAATTATGAACTAAGAAATATCTAATGACCACAGATGTAAGAAAAAGAGATGGAGTGGTTACCATAATATATTTTTCTTAGTATACAGGGGTGTTTTTTTGATGGACAAGGGATTGGCATTCAATATCCTTGTTTTTATTAAAACATTCCTTCAACCTATTTCTCTCCCCCCTTAGCTTCTCAATCTCTAAACTCAAATCATCATTTCTTGGTGTAGGATGACTATAGGTAACAATAAGTTGGTGCCATGATTGGTCATAAGGACAGTAAAGTTTCCAAGGAGGTGGAGGATAATCCCAATAAGGTTGATGGTCTTCGTAGTAAGGAGGCCCATTGTAAGGATTATAAAGTTTAGCATAAGGTTGATAGGGGTTATATTAGGGTCGATAAGAAGGTGGATGATATAAATTTTCCCCATAAGTTAACATAAATCCTCATGGAACATATGCACAACAACATTAATTATGAACAAGAACCTTACTTAACTTTGTAATGATGACTTTGTGATGTATCTTAGCATGAAATCTGACTGTAAATCTTTTCCCAAGTACCTGAAACTATCTAAGATGATTAAAAGACTGAAATTGAGTACTCCAATGGTTGAATCTCATCCCACCAATCATGCCAAAACTATTATCAACCCAAGTTTCACAATATTAATGAGAGTGTTCAATTCTTTTTCAAACCTGGGATAATATGGGAATGGCCTAAAGGTTATGGGTAACCTTATAACTAGACTAGACCTCTAGTTTATGGGGTTAGCTCCCTTGGTGCATCTATTTGGCCTAGTTTACTAAAACCTATTATTTTTGGGGTGAAAAGGGATAATTTTTTTATAAAATGAATCTAATATATGGGGTTATGATGCACCTATATTACTTATCCACTCAAATTAAACTCCTAACAACACTAATAGATAATGGATAGAACTAAATTGCTATCTTCAATGGCTTATAATAAACAATATTTCATATATAGGTTGGTTTGAATGAATAAATCATGAGGGTGATGAGATTAAGTCCTAGTTCAATGAACTTATAGTTATACTTCCACTCCAAACTTGATCCATCAACATCATAACACACTAGATGACCTATATAGAAATCTTGTTATCAACTAGGTGAGACTTGGACCTAAAAGGGGGAATATTACACCACTTATGCATATAAAAAAAAGTGTGTACACATTAGATAGAGATTATGAATAATATAAAATATTCTATTCATCAGTCTAATAGGTTTTCATGTACAGAATTAGATCGAGTTTCCTCATACCTAGGTGAGGGATACAAATTAAGGCCTTAAGGCCTAAATATATAGCATAAATGGAAGAGAAATAATGGGAGGATGGAGTGGAGTAGAGAAAAATGTGTCATAAATGACCATATTCAATTCAAAATTTAGTTACAAAATGGTTACATAGTCCTCTTAAATAATTCTCCATGCATTGATACTCTTGATGGTCTTTGAATGAGCCATTAAGCATTGAAGTGGGGTAGTGGAGGTTGTCATTGAATTTTTAAACCTAATAATGAAGCATTTTATGCCCCTATTTGGATCAAATAACTCCTCTTACTAGTAGTTATAACATCAATGAGATGTTATTATGCCATCATAAAGCACACAATAGCCTCTCCTCCTTTTGAGCATATGTCCAAGACAAGAAATTGCCTCCATTATTCCATTATGAAAATTATTGTAAAATTACGTCATTAAATTCATCAATTATATGTAATAATATCTTGTGTTTAATCACTTCATCATCCCCTTAATGCCAACTTTCATTCCTCTTGGTTAACCAAGTAGGTCCATTAGGCCTAGTTACCTAATTGTGTGAATTTGATGATAATTAAATCCTTTAAGAGACATTAGAAACCTATTAATAGGTTATTTTTATGTATTAAAAAAAATCATGTACCATATCATAGGTCTTTCAAAGTAAGAAACACCTACAACTTTTTCAAACTAGGTGACTAGGTCACCTTCTCTATCACATCTATAGACTGTCTCTTTAGAATAAACCTATAGATGAAATTAAAGGAATTTTTTTAGACATATAATTAATTGAGGATATTAAAAAAAATTCCAAAGTTCCACCTATAATGATTATAATCATCCCAAATAGTTTTACACTTTTTTATTACCCAAATCCTTTAAAAAGTATAGTTTTTTGCTAAATCCATATAGTGTCAATATGTACCACTAATATGGTAAGGGTATATTTTGAGTGTATATTATGGTTAAAGTTTTTTTAAGGTCATTTATGATTGTATATTTACAAAAATATCCATTTTTTCTACGACTAGTTTGTAATAAGGTTTAAGGAGGGCTTTAAAGGTCCATCATCTTAATGATGGTTCATAAAATATGGACCTCTAAAACAAAAATTCTTGTTAGATATATTAATTCCATTGACCCATTAAAATTTATTTATCATTTTCATTTCCCATGAAAAAGGTGATTTAAGATATGAATGTATGATGGTAGGCTTATAATCTTCTACATGCAATCTAGACATGCTTATAGTCTTAACCTTTATTCATAAAGGTGAGCCCCTTAAATAAAATATATATAACATGTATCTAAAGTTTATATGGGTGATTAAATATTAATAATATAATTTTACCCAAGTCTTATTATGGTGAATTATCTAATCACTTGAACAAATGGCTTGAACTGACTACCTGGACTGTGTAGTTTGAGTAGGGCCTTAAGACTAGTTTGATCCTTTCTTTGAATTTATAATAATTAACATCTAATTCATATGAAATAAAACATACCTCTATTACTTATCATTAAATTCACTTATCTAGGAGGGTCTAAGCATAAAACCATGGTGATATAGGCCTTCTAAGTCTTAAGATAAGATTTTAGGCCTAATTAACCTTTACTAAGTGTTAGGTTTCTAGATGGTCTATAGGTGTTTGGGAATAAAATCCATCATAATAAATTACTTCCCCCGATTTATATCCTTCTTAAATTTCCTCCAATCATTCAAACTTTGACTCTACCTACACTATCTCATTACTACTTGTAGGTGACAGTGTCAAGACTGTTAAGTCTGAATGTTTGGTAGTAATAAGGGGTTCTAAGTAAATTATCCTTAAAATTTCCAATATGATGAGGTATTTCTAACCCTATTTCATGATCTCATGGTGTATAACACTTCAAATCCAAGTATTTCAACAAATCAGTCCTCATATGACAACATAGTCAGGCTTAGGGTTTCTAAGAATTCTTACTTATGTAGCCTTATGGGCTCAATTTAGTGTTACTTCTATGTTAGTTGGAAGTTTAATCATTAAAAAGTCATTGTATATTTTACTCCTCACTATAACTCAAGTGATTCTAATCTTTATCCAATCTTCAAACAAACACAAGGTCTAACAACTACATATACATGCCTATTTTAGGTCTTTCTAGGCATAATACGCCTATTTAGATCATTTAGGTTCTATGTTCCTTTGGTATAGGTTATTATCACTACAAATAAATTTTTCACATTTTTACATATTTTATTTAGATATATCAACCCCTCAATAGACATAAAATATGCATCTATGTCCAAAGTACAAGTTCAAGCTTGATTAGGTCTATCCAGGCTATGTGAGAAGGTGAGTACCTTGTTAGATCTTGGGTCTTCTCCTAATTTGTAAATTAATAATCCATTCACTATGGACTTAAGTTTTTTTAATAAATAAAATAATAAACTTATCTCCATCCTCTTATTTCACTCTCATATATAGGACCCCTTTTACTCTTGCATTCACATATGACTCTACTTATAGAAGACAACTAGGTGTTTCATGTAAATTTTGCTTTATTTTATAAGAAGAAAGTTTTAAAACTTAAAATAAGAGTGAGGTTAGTATAAATTATATTAGGTTTTTAATTTTTGATCTATATGGTTGTAGATACTCCTCTTTGTCTTAGGAGGATGACCTATAAATAAGAAAGCACTAAGAAAATGGCTGATTAGCTAGGTAGGTGTGTGGATTACCTAAAAAGTTAGATCCAATTGTAGATAACTTATTTGGAGGCTATCAATACACCTTTTAATAAATCAAGTTATAAAAATTAAATATAAATTAGTTTTACAAATAACAAAATATATTGAAACTAAGTACAAGAAGTGCTTGAAAAGAGATGAATTAGACTAATTATAGTAATAAATGATTAGATATTAATGCTAAATGAATTAGACATGTTTTATAAAATAGGGTGATGTTTTGTGATTAGGAAAAGAGTCAAAAAATTAGGATTTGGTTGGGGTATACTAGGTGGAATTGACTTTCTATTGAAATTTTCACATAGTGACCATCAATAGTTCGGTGAACCATCGACAGTTGGGTGAACCATCGATGGTTAGGTAACCATTGGAATTTGCATAAATATCAGTGGTTGGGGGAAAAATATCAATGGGTAAGTGAAAATTGATGGTTACTATCAAATTTGGATTAGGTAAGGGTAGGTCTAGTTGGAAAGGTTGTTAAGTAATTTTAAGAGGTGGGTTTAGGCTAGAGGCTAGTTGTGAGATAGAGAGGAATATTTAGGGCTATCTAGTTTAGAGTTTGGTTGAAAGAGAAATAAAATGAATAATTAATGAAAATAGATACTTATATTTGTTTTAATCTAAATAATGTTGAGGTGTGTGGTTGAAATATCATTGTGGACCTTGGAACAATTTTGGTAGAGTGTTAGTGTATTTTCTATGATTGATGAATTACAGTGTTTGTGATCTCTATCATGATCATTGGGAGCTTTCTTTAATTCATCATAAGAAGACCTATAAAATAAGTTATGATATAAGTTATTATAATTATTGATTCTCTTTGATGATTCTTGACCTCCTTTTCACCTTATCCTCCTCTCTTTTTATAGAATGAAGGGAGAGGTGAAATAAGTTCAAACAAGGTCTCAGTAGGTCATTGAATTTTAGTATTAACATGCATAATGATGTGAGTGTCTAAGAGTAAAAAATCAAGGTGAAGTTGAGTTGGAATTAACCCTTAAGGAAATTAAAGGCTAACTATCAGTGATTGAGTATAACTATCAGTGGTTAGGGGTTGACCATCCATAATCGATAAGTCAAAGGTAGAACAGTCAGAGTTAGTTAGGGTGAATTAGGTTTGGAGGTTGAAAGGTTGTGAAATGGTTCCAAGGGGGTCCAAGGGTGGTCTAGTGGTTGTTAAAATATCTAGAATCATAGTGTGTGGATTTTTAGTGTCTAAATATTTCCCCTTTTAATTATGCAATTTGTATCTACAAGCTATAAAATTAAAAAAATGGAAGGTTAGTTTGAAGGTTTGGATTCCCTAAGCATCGGAAGAGGTGTTCCACCTCAAACCAAAATTTAATGAGGTGAAATGGATTTAGGTGTAGGTTTTATAAGTGGATAAGTGGATGATAAAATGGGTAATATGGATGGATTGGTAAAATAGGTCACTATGAGGAGGACAAGTGATAAGTGAACCAAGACACAACATTAGACATATCTGATATGGGTGTACTTATAAATTCAAGTTACCATGTAAAAAGTTGTCATGTTATTAGGATTCCAAAAAGTGGGTGATCCTAATAACATAGAATAGGTCATAGGTTTGATAAGTTGGATAGTTGGGTGATAAGGTTGGTTTGGTTAGTTGGGAATTGAAGTGTGAATAAGCACATAAAATGTGACTATGATATCATAGATCATGCATAGACTAAGTTTACATAGTTGAGTAGGTGGTAAAATAAGCTGTGTACTAGAAGGACAAGTGATAAGTGGGCTAAGTGACCACATTTAGGCATGAAAGTTATGGTTATACTCATAAATATAAGACTCCTAGACAAGGTCAATGTGTTCTTAGGTATCCAAGGTAGTATGTGATCTTTAGAATATAAAATGGTTGTAAGTGTTGAGATTTAAAAGGGTCATGATTCAATGTACTTAAATGGTTGGACACAAAAGGTAACACAAATTTGTCTAATATGAAATGGTAGGTATGTGATCAAAATTACCAACACAAGGTTTGGTCATTAATAGGTGTGAAAGGTGGGCCAAAATGAACAAGTTAAGGTTAATTATTTTGGTTTGTTGGTGGAGAATAATGTGCTCTCCTATAGGTGCATGGTTTTGGGGAAAAAGGTGATCCTTGATAAGTGTATGGCTATGGTAATGTTTTGTTTATTTGAAAAGGTTTGGTTGGGTGGTCTATAAATTGGTTGCCCCATTTGGTGGAAGGGTAAAAATTAAGTGGGAGGGGTTTCAATGACTTAAAGATGAAAGACACACATCTTATCAAGTGGTCATGAAAGTATAAAGAGGTTGAAATGCTCTAATTGACCAAGACCATAATGGTAAGATGGGTGGGCTTAAAAACATAAGCCCTTTTCATGCATTAAATTGGTGTTAGTTCATTGGTGAAAAGAAGTAGCTTGATCATGTAGTTTTAAGTAAGCTCAAAATCCTTTGATTTTCTAGAGGTTAATGGGTGAATATGAAGGGTATGTGGGTGAATGGTAGTGTAACCTTCTTATGGATATGGATTGCCCCTCCTGTAGGTGACCTAGGAACCATTATAGACAAGTTCATGTTCTAAGTTTGGTATAGATTGATCAAGGTGGGAATTCTACAAATGTTGTTTGAAAGTAGGTTGAAGATTTCTTGCGATTGATTTATTTTAACTTTGGGGTTTTTTGATGATTTTATTTGATGGGTTGGGGAAGTTGATCGATACAATACGCTTCCATGTGATTACTTGCATGCCAAATTTTTGTTTCATCTATCCTTCAAAGGAGTGGTCTAAGCTTTGGATTTGTTTATGTGTGATACTTATCCTTTGAAGGATTAGTCTACCTTTTTAATCAATTTTTGGTAGTTTTGGGTAGTTTTACTTCAATGGAGTAGTCTACAATACTAGATATTTTTGACCCAAGTGATATTCAATATACCAAGTTTTAATGTTATTCTAGTTTAGACATGGACTTGTCTATATAAGCTAAAATGATTTCCTTTATGGACGTAAAACCATAACACAATAAGGTTAATGATGGGAAAAAGTGGTTTAAGCAAAAAATACCATGGGGATTCATCCTATAAGGGATGAAAAGTGTCCATGATAATCATTCCATAGGTAGAGACATGGTATCCATGCTTAGGATTAGGCTATGGTTGTGATAGATAATCACATGATCCTATTTTAATTTTTTGTCTTTAAAATAAGGAGATGAAGGTGGTTAAAAATAAGGGATGATCTTATGTTAGACATAAGATGACTAAGAACATGGTTTAACAAAAGAATGGATGCAAAAGCAAAACATTGAGGGGTTTAGGTTCTGATACACCCCAGATCCACACTTACATATAAATGGTTTGATCCAATTAGGAGAGAAGAGGTCCCATAGTTAATTTATAACACTTGATTAGGTGTGGAAAATATGATGGATGGATAGAGTAAAAATGCAAGGTTGGTTAGGTGATAGTGGCTAGACTTTATTTAAAGGCATGTTGGTTGGTTTTTGGTTTAGCTAGGTAGGTTTAGGTGTTGGTTTGGGTTGGTTTGATAAGTAGGTATAGGCAAGGTAGTGAAAAGGCAAAATTTTAGGTAAGGTTTTATTTATGATAATGATTGTTAGTGGTTAGTAGTATACTAGTGATGGTTCACCAAAGATTAGTGATGGTTAATATTTGTAAGGTAAAAGAGGTCTACGGGCAGATCAGTGATAGTTAAATAGAGACAATTGCCAATCAAGGTTTCAAGAAAAAATAGGGCTAAAAGGTGTGATTGATATTGAAGGATTGCTTAGGTTTGAGGTTAAAGGTTGGGTTAAGGTCAATGTTGATTTAAGTTTAAGGTTGGTTTGGTGGTAGTTGAGATTTGATTGGTTATAGGTGAGGTTGGTTTGATTATAAGCAAGGTTAAGTTAATCATAGGTGTCAAGGGTTGGTTTGGTCATAGGTGAGGTTATGTTTATCATAAGTGAGGTTAGGTTGATCATAGGTGAGATTGGGTTGAGCGAAAAATTTTAAGGTAAAATTTAGGGGTGAAGTTTCTAAACGCGAGGTTGGAAAATGACAAATGGTCAAAGACTTTTGGAAGTAGAGTTCCCCTAGTTACTTTTTTCATGTATGATGATAATTTTTGTTAGTAAATAAGGTTTAGGAGGGATGAATATGAATTAATCCATATCCCAAGGGTTATTATTTTTTAGTTTTTGTTTTGGAGTTCAAGTTTTAGGTGGTGGTTTAGGCAGGATCGCCCTTATGGTGCTATGGTGAGGGAAACATTGTTGGGTCAGATTTGGGTAGGGTTGGGGTCTAAAAATTATGTTGGGAACATCATCTTGAAATAAATTTGGGTTGGATAAGAGTGTTATATTGTCTTAATGAGGGATCTTAGGTTATGTGCAAGTATATTGGATAAAAGGGTAGCCAAGATTTAAGAAATATTGAATTAAGGGTTGATGTTGGTTTGGGTTGATAGATAAGTTACTTATGGTTGGATAAAAATTTGCATTTATCATGGTTGATTGATTTGGTTTAGAGGTTGGTTTTATTAGCTCAGAGAGGTAGGATGGGTGGTTGATTCAATTTATTGGTTGGGTTTACCTGTTTATTTAGTCTTTTTGGTAACAAAGATGTGACCCTATTCAAAAGGTAATCAAACCAAAGACAATGTCATTAGATAAATGAAAATGAGTAGATTATAGAGGAATTTAATGGGTTTGGTTTTATTTGAGGTTGGGGTTGGGTTAGTTTGAGGTGAGGTTAGATTAGTTATAGGTAAGGTTTTTTGAGCTTGGATTGGCTCCACTAAAAGGGTAGGTGGAAGAGGTAAGGTATCTTTGATTGGTTCCACCAAAAGGGTAGGTGGAATAGGTATGGTTGTTAGGGGTGATTCCTCATTTGGAGCAAGTGGAAGAGGTATGTTAGTTAGAGGTTGATCCACTAAAAGGTGAAGTGGAAGAGGTGGGTTGGTTTCCTTAATTATGTTTTCAAAGGAAAGTTGAGAAGGGTCCACTTGGTAAACAAGTGGATTGGTTAAGGTTGATTCTTCCTTAGTGATGATGGTTGTTGAAGGAAGTTGGGAGGGTTTTTCTTGGTCAATAGGTAAATTGGTTGGGGTTTTAATTATAGTTTCCTTAGTTATATGTTTTCTAAGGACCAAATCTAATGGATGGGCCTAATTACTTTAAGGGATTTGTTTATTGGTTTCCACAATAATGGGTACAAATAGAAGTTCGATGATTGATTGTTTGAATACAATCAAGGTTAAGTTGGGAATAATGTGGAGGCTATCTTATGGGACCTCATTTTAGTCAATAAGGTTTTGGATGATCATCTTAAAACACTAACATCTCTTTACCACATGACCTTTTATATGATGATACATAAAAAAATCATTCTCTATAAACCAAATGGGCTTTGGAAGAGAATTATTTATGGGTTTGATTGTAGGAAGTCTAATGACATAATACTTCAAGAGTTTGTTAAGGATTAAGGCATATTATTCCCCCAATGGGGTATACTACCTAGAAGAGGGTGTACTAATGGCTCTTGAAGTTATGATCTAATTAGCTGGTTGGATGAAGTTGGTTGGTTATATAAGTTTGGTTGATTTGACAAGTTTGACTAATTTGATGGGTTGGAAAAATTTGGTTGATAGTTATTGGTTTGATTTTATGAGGTTGGTTGCTTTGATAAAATCAATGGGTTTGAAAGGTTTAGTTGGTTTGATAAGGTAGATAAGGTATGTTTGTTTGAGAGTTTGGGTAATGTTAAGGTATTTGATAGTTTTTACATGGTTGATATGGTGGGTAGGTTTGATATGGTTGGGTGGTTTAAAAATTTTGGTGGGTTTAATAGGTTAGGTTGATAGTTATTGGTTGGATTTGATGGGGTTGATGAGGTTGAAAAGTTGTTTAAGGTAGGTTGGATTCATAGGTTTGATAACGTTGGTAAGGTTTAAAAGATTGATTGGTTAGAAAAGTTTATTTTATATTTTTTAGTTGGATTATTGTTGTTCTATTTGATGAGGTTGATAAAGTAGGTTGATAGTGGTTGGTTTGATAGTCGTTGGGTTGATAGTTGTGGGTGGAATGATTAGGGGGATAGACCAAGTCTTGGTTTTAAGATAAAGAATGTTTCCATAAAGGGGATATAGGTGATTGATATGATAGTTGAGCTAGGTAATCAAAATTTTGATGTGGTTGAGGTAATTAATATGATGGTTGGGATAGGTAACCAAAAGATTGGTAACATTGAGATAGTTGATGTGGGTTATGACAAGTGTCAAATAAGGGTTGAAAGGTTATTTGTTGGTTGAGGTGATGATCAAGTGGTTGTTGATAGGTTTTTAATTGGTTATAATTGAGGTTGAATTGATTATAGGCAAGGTTGGGTTGGTTTTAGGTGAGATTAGGTTGGTTATAGGTGAGATTGGGTTTATGATAGGTAAGGTTGGGTTGATTTTAGGTGAGGTTGAGTTGGATATAGGTGAGGTTAGGTTGATCACAGTTAAGTTTAGGTTGGTTGTAGGTAAGGTTGGGTTAGTTATAGGTAATGTTGGATTATTTATAGGTAAGGATAGGGTCATAAGTGGCTCTTGATGTAAGGTAATTCTCTAAGGCAAGAGGGTTGTCTTCTAAGATTTTTAAAAATTTAGGATCTCTAGGGGAAATATAGGAAGGCTCCCCATTGAACAAGGAAATGGAGATGAGGTGGATACGTAAAGATGGTAGAAAAATAATTTCCCAAGTGGGGTATATTCCTCAAAATTAGAACAAAGATAAGACAAGAAAAAAATTCAAAGAAGATAAAACACACTTTAAAGCACATTAAATCTTAAGGTTCTTTTTGTCTCACATGTGACTTATGCCTTAAGTTAGAATTATTTGACTCAACTTGGGTTTTGAAAAAAGTACTAGATAATAAATATATGGTTGGTTTTAGTAGTTTAAGATCTCAAAATTATCTATGTTAGGATCAACACATGGATTTATATTGGGACCTAGCCCCTCACTTCACACACCTGATAAGGGTGTCGAGTGCTTAGCTAGGATATACTGATTGTCAAATATTATACTCAACTAGAGACCTATGTTTTGGTTTCTCCCCTTCATAATGACATCCAAGTGGGATAGCCAATGGGTGAAGGCTACCACTAGGAGATGAAACCCTAGTTGGGCCTTATGTAAAGTGTTATGATGTATTATTTGGTGTAAGTGGTTTGGTATTATGTGTGTGAAGAAGTGAGGCTATGGTTAATTTAGTTGATTAATTAAGCTATGCGAGATAATTATGCAAGAAAACAATGTATGAGAGGTTAATTTTAAGCCAAGAATAAATTTTTATTTCATTTAAATGAGCATAAAATAAAATAAAATAAAAACCTAGATGCAACTAGGGCCCATTAGGAATGCCAGAATGTTTCACATAAATTTTACTTTATTTTATAAGAAGAAAGTTGTAAAACTTAAAAGAAGGGAGAGGTTACTAGAACTTGGATTTGGTTTGGGATCTATGATCCAAATGGTTGTAGATACTCATGTTCATCTTAGGAGGATGAAATACAAATAAAAAATCACTAAGAAAATGGTTGATTAGTTAGGTAGGTGGGTGGATTGCCTAGCAAGCTAGATCGAAGAAGTACACAACTTCATTTGAGGTTGTCAATCTACCTTTTAAGCAATGATGTGCTGAAAATGAAATATAAACTACTTGAATAAATAACAAAAGATATTAAAACTAAGTACAAGAAGTGTTTAAAAAGAGATGAATCCAACTAATTATATTTTAAAAAATTGAATATTAATGCTAAATGAATCAAACATGGTTTAAAAAATAGGTTGATGTTCTATGATCAGGAAGAAAGTTAGAAAGTGGGATTTGGTCAGGGTCTACTAGGTTGATTTGAATTGCTATTACAATTATCACATAGTGATCATTGGTGGTTACATGAACCATCAACAATTAGGTAATTTTTAGTAGTTGGGTGACCATCAATGATTAAGGGAAAACCATTGATGGTTAAGTGACTATCAATGATTACTATCAAATTTGGCTTAGGTAAGGGTAGGTCTAGTTGGGAAGGTTGTTGATTGATTTTGGGATGTGGTTTTAGGCTAGAGGTTGGTTTCTAGACAAAGAGGAATATTCAGGGATGTCTAGTTTAAATTTTTAATTTGAAGAGAAACAAAATAACTAATTATGAAAAATAGATACTTAGCTTTTTTGTTATTGATATGAAGAATGTTAAGGTGTGACTAATAACTCATTATGGAGCCTATAACAATTATAGTAAAGTGTCAGTGTCTTGGTTGTGATTAATGAATTTTATTGCTTGTGCTCTCTATTAAACTCATTGGAATATTTCCTAGATTTTCTGGAAGAAGACCTATAAAATAATTTCTAATATAAGAATCTATTATAATTATTTATTCTCTCTGATGATTTTTCCCTTCTTTTCACTTCCTCCTCCTCTCTTTTTATAAAAGGAAGGGAGAGACAAAATAAGTTCAAAAAAGGTCTCAATAGGTCATCTAATTTTAGTCTTAGCATGTATAATTATGTGATTGTATAATAATAAGAAAACAAGGTGGATTTGAGATGGAATTAACCCTTAAGGTGGTTAAATGCTGACCATCGATAGTTGAGTATTATTATCAGTAGTGAGGTGTTGACCATCGACGATCAATAGGTCAAACGTAGAATGGTTAAATTTAATTAGGGTGAATTAGGTTTGGTGGTTTAAAGGTTTTAGATTGAGGTAAAAATAGGTTTTGAAGGGGCCCCGAAACCCTGTAATAGAGAGAAAAATAAAGAACGTCTAAGCCCACAGGCAATGCCTAAAAAACACTACAATGAAGTAGCAAAAATAGGTTTTAAATGGACCTGAAACCATTAGAGATGCATCCGGTCAAAACCTAGAAACAAAAATTTGGTAGCACAATATACAAAAGATAAAAAAAGGGGAACAAAGATCAGTACCAATTTCTAAACCAACAAGAAGGACCAGATTATTCATCCAATTCTAGTATCAAGTTCATGGCTTCTTTTCCTTTCAAAATAGTTTCCTGAGTGGTAGCCTCCAGCAAAGCTCCTTTTTGTGTATCTTTCTTTCTGGAGCTTTGCCTTGTCCTTTTGCTGGGACCCTCTAGTGCTTTGGTCTCCTCATTGGCTAATTTACCTATATTGATAGCAGCTGCACAAATGTTGGACATTACTTCCTCCATTTTCTTTCTGTTGTCCTTTATTAGTTCCCAGAGGTTGTTTTCATAAGCTTTGAGCTTGACAGGGATCTCGCTTAACTAATTTTCCATGTTGTTTACTTTGTTCCAAGTAGCTTTCAGAGAATCTTCCAAAGTTTCTGCTTTTCTCTTGAGATCAATGATCTCCCTACACAACCAGGAATCAAATTGGGAAGAAGACTCAGCTTTACAATTAACCCAGGTCATAGGAGTGTGTGTTTCATCTTTCTGATTCTTCCCTCTCCAATCCTCAGACTTTTTATTGGGGCTATTCCTTGCTTCTTCAAAGAAGTCTTCTTGACTCTTCTAATCCTGCTCATTGATTCCAGTTTGAATTTCCATATCCATATTTTGAATATCATCCTAGACAGAAATTTCCTTTTCATTCTTAGAAGTTGGGTCCTCAACAAGATCTTCCTGGACATATTCATCCTCTGATGCTTTCTGGTTTTCTTCCGTCTCTTCTGTTCTGATAGCAGAATCCTCTTGTGTATTGACGTTATCTTTTTCAATTTCCTCAAATCCTTCTTCATCATTACTAGAGTTGGTGTCCCAACTCTCAGTTCCTTCTTCCTCCTCTAGTTTTTCCTCCTCGGGTTCTTCAATTCTCTCTTGACCCCTTTCTTCTTCTACAATCTGTTTATTAGGACTAGGGGTATTAATTTTGCCTCTCCTACTTACATTTTCATTCTTTTTATTTCCTGTCAACTTATCTTTCCCCTGTTTGGGATACTTAACCAGTGCCCTCTTCTTGCAATAGCCTTCAATAAGCAGAATAAGGCCTTCATGGAGAATAGGGCACATATCCTTTTTCCTATGAGCATATAGGCTTTGGATCAGGGAGTAGCAAAGATAGAAAGGAAAAGACAAGCTAACCTTATGCCTGAAGTGGTTGAGCAAGACAAAATGGAACTTATGTACTCATTTGCTTCTTTCGTCCAGGATGAAGTACTCCCTTATACAGCTTAGGACGTCCCTCCATATCCCTTTAATCTGGTCCAGCTCATAGAAATCCCCATTTTTGACCAGCTTCTACTCCTCCTCATCCATTTTGGGGAACTTACAAAAGGCCTCGTTCGAAATGCTGGTCTGCTTGGAAAATTTGAGTCCATCCATTGGCAACCCTGTAACCTCAGCAAGAAAATCCTCTATTAAGTTTATAGTTATTCCATGCAAGGTGACCCTGTCATCAGACCAATTTTTGAAAAAGGCCGTCGTGGTATGCGGTTTAGAGCTGTGGAGTCTTTCCATGTAGCTTGCCACTTTCCTTTCTGTAGAATTCTCCAGACTTGATGTTTCTCTCTCCATTCTGCACAGCTCTTAGGCTCCTGTTTATGGGATTCTCCCTTTCTTTCACGTGCCATACTCATTTTCTTTGAAACCCAATTACTGTGGTCTCAAGGGGGTTTAGGGGTGGTCTATGGGTTGGTACGACATCTAGAATCATAGTGTGCAGATTTTTAGTGTTTACACCAGGGTTTTGACTATGTTGTGGGGGTGAAGGATGACTTCTTGTCCTTTATGTCCTAAGGTCCTAATTATCATGATACTTATGTTACATTTATTTTACCTCTTTTTTCATATTTATAACTCCTTAGTCCTTATAATTTTCCCATAAATCTCAGACTAACTATGACCATTATACTTGTTTAGCCTACCTTCAAAGAATTGTAATGACTATAAGAGGTTTCTCCTGCATAATGGCTGAAGATGAAAGTTTGATTTTCATTAAATATCTTTTATAATCTCCACACTTATTTTATGGGATATTATGACTCTCATTTAGATCTCTCAACCCTCTAATCTATTTATTTCAATATCTTATGCATCCAACTAGGTCTCTAAGGGTACTACAATTTTTTTGAATGTGTTATCTGGAATTAAGGTTCAGTCATCTTCACATGGTCTTTATCATAACATTGTGCATCTACTCAGGATTAATTTAATTATTATAGATATATATTAGGTTCATTTAACCCTCTACATATTGTAAAATGGTCTTTTAAAGTCACTAACATCCACCTACAGGTTTATAGACTTGTGGGTGGACCAAATAAACTTAAACCTTCCATTAATAGATCATGGGTCTTATCCCATTCAAACACATATTAAATGCACTAAAAAATTCATGGAATTCATTTTAATACCTTTATCATCTTATATGGATATGACAACTTTAAGATGACCATATAATCCTTATGTAATATTTAGACCTATAAATTATACCTACTTACTATGTGTTTGATCAAGATCATATATCAACATTATGATATGGATTTTTTTAGATCATGAAGATAATAAGGTAACATTTTAAAGTATCAAGAGGATGTATGGAATTTATTAAATCTTCACTAGTATACCTTGAACCATTGGGAACACTAAGGCATTAAGAAACCAATGTTGTCATATGACAAACTGATTCTAATGAGGATTCCTTGTATCCCTGAGATCACACATGTGATATGTGGCTAAATAATGTTGTGGGAAGATAGTGTAGACTCCTAAAAATCTCTAATATATTCCATTTCTCTATAACCATTCTTAAGAGAGGAGAAAACAAAGAAAACTGATACCCTTCTTGAATGGTGAATGTAATGTGAGTACCCTACATTATTAAGGATTGTTCATAAAGGAGAGAGAAATAACATTATAAAAAATTAAAAAATATTAAATATATCTATGGTCCCCTCATTTATTTAAAATTTTAGATATTGATATTCTCTCTCATGGTTATACTATCTATAAACATAAAGGGCTCTACCAAGCTATAAAGGATATTAAAGGAGAGATAAGTATATATATTGTTATATATAAATTATTTTACCATAAAATCCACTAAAATACCAACCATGACCCCACCTAAATCTCCTAACCCCCCTCAATGGAATAGTTTGTATAAGTATGTACATCTGCATAAAACAAATGAAAATAGTCTCTTTCCTACATTTTTTCCTTGTTTGAAGATTTGACCCACCATTAAATGATGAAGAGGGAGATAAAATTAGTTAACTAACCTTTTAAAATAATATATATGGAAATGGGAAGTGTGATAGAAACATTTTGGCATGTGTGGGGTCCACTTGGTGGGTGGGGAATGAAATAGGTTTTAAAATGGACTTTCTAGTATATGAAACATATGAGTCATTACCATATGATAATAAAGGGTTATTTTCAAGACCTTATAATTAAATTTAATCAAAACACTTTCCCCTTTCTAATATTTTTAATGTAAATAAACTCATATGAAGTGGTTTAAGGGGTATTTGATGGCTTGTTAAGGATAAGTTAAGGTGATAATAGAATTGGATTAGCATATCATGAATAATGAACATAAAAACATTATTTATTTTCATATTTATACCTAAAAAAAATTTCAAACACCATTACATCCCATTGTCAAGCTTTCCTTTTCTTGAAAAGGCTTAAACTGGTCTAAAACTATAAGGATTATAAACCTCATTTTCTTTGAATTACCTTAATTTTATCAAAAGATACTTAGACTTATCAAACAAGTTCAAAATAATACACTAGAAGTATAAGACACTTTTACACTCTCCTCACTCACTCCAAGATCACTATAACCATTGTCACCTCACCGAATAGACTCAAGATATCCATGACATAATGGATTCACATATAGGATCTAAACATGTAAAAACACTTCTAAGAGTGTTATAAAGGCTCATAAAGGATAAATAAGGACATGATCATGAATTAATACATCATGAGTAGGATAATATGGTTGTCATGAAAAAAATTTAGTTACAAGGGTTGGCATTTGAACTTGGGAGGTCAAATTGCCAATAGTGGGCACACCCACAAAGGCACTAAAATAACAAACAAAGGCAAAGGAACTAAATATATTTTCATATAATTTAACAAATCATACATATAATAAGGTAGGGGCACATAAGGTGTTCACTATACATATCAATTACCTCGACCACCATATTTCTATTGCATAATTATAGAGGGGACACATCAACTTCATAACATTATATGCATGTATCACACTCCAGTACCACCTAAACCATTTATCACATTTTTAGAGTGGGAGATTTTGGATGATGAAATAGATTTAAATTTATTATTCATATGATCATACATAGATCACCATCATATTCATAGTGTTATGGTTGACATTAGGCCAAACATAATCATGTACACCATGACACTCTTACAACACTTGGGATACATAGAGTGGGATATATTGCCCATAGATATAGTCATTATTAGATTTAGTGGACATTTTCATATCTCCATTAGGGACATTATGCTTCCATTATAGGTTGGAGTAGCACACATATCCACTTGATTCCTAATAGTACATAATGTAGGTTTATATAATATATTATTGGGCAGGCCATGGTTATAAAAACTCTGAGCCATCCCATCTACAATATACTGATGCTTGAAGTATATACATACTAAACAAGTGGTTAATATTGAGGGTGTCCCATATGAGTATCCTCTTCCCATCCCATGGTGAATTCCAACAAAGTTTCTATCTATAATTCTAGCATAGATAGTAGTTACATTTATAACACCACTACAAGATTTTACATAATTATCAGTTACATTAGAGAATATAGATCTTATGCACACATCACAATGTTCATAAAAATCCTAAAAGTAGGATAGGTATAATTTTATGGTATCTATATGCACATGTACTCTCCCTCAGAGACCATTACTATAGAGACCATTACAACAAGGATACATCACATATTCTAGAAAACCTTTTTCTACTCAATTTATACCAAGATCACTTAAATTGGGGTTTGGGGATTATCAACATAGGGAATATACATCACTTATAACCTCTACTTATACCAAATGGGTCCTTAAGACACCTAAAATTCATAGGGCATCACATTCGGTGCCACAACATATAACATCACTACTCAGATAAATTTAGACTTAGATAATACAAAATAATAGATCATGGGCTCACAATTGCCCTTTCACATTATGTGCATGATCATAGTTACCCTATTCAACACAGGTCATGGTGATAGTGAGTATCTCATGAGACTCATTGGTCAGTATGGTTCTTACCCTTGTACATACTTCCTTCTCTCTCTCTCTCTCTCTCTCTCTCTCTCTCTCTCTCTCTCTCTCTCTCTCTCTCTCTCTCTCTCTCTCTCTCTCTCTCTCTCTCTCTCTCTCTCTCTCTCTCTCTCTCCTTGTACATATTTTATTTTCATTTTCTTGTACATAAATTATACTAATAAAACACCAAAATAATATAACATGTCAAAATATAAAAACATTCAAATATTTCATAAAAAATCAAATTTTTAAAAAACACAAATCTTATAGATTGTATGAATTATTATGTTTACATTTCTACTACTTTCCAAATATTTCATATTGCTATCTATCTTAGTATAGTCAATTTTATCATACATAAATGCTTTAATTTTTTTTATCGAGTGCTTGTAGATTCCAGACAGGACTCTGGTTCACTACACTTATTCAAACCATATACAATCTGCCCATTAGGGATATTTACATAGATCCAAGTTTATACATTTGATACATCTACCAAGTGGGGGAATTTCATACACACTTGATACTACCAAGTTATATCTTTACATACTATACATTATAATTTATGCATTGATTTATATTGATAATGATCATTGCTCATATTTTTTGCCAACTATCACTAGTTAGATTTAGTAAACATTCATCCTACCATTTACATAGATTTATATTACATAATTATACATGATTTCATTTCTAGTTTTCCTATATTAGACTTGATTGTGTTCCTATTCTTCTTCCATATTTGAGGGCATTTAAATATTACATTGTTATTTGGCTCTATACCACTTGTTTATTTGTATGCCTTGGACATGTGGACATGTCCCTTGTGTGTGGTTTCTGGTTTCTATATGTGGACATTTGAATATTTCCTTAAATGTCTTCATTCTTATATTTAGTGATATGTACTCATGTCCCTTGTATTATGTCCCCTTGTCTTATATTTTGCGTTCCTCATGTGCTTGTTTTTATGATTCATTATATACTTCTACACCACGATACTTGTATTTTCATATTACACACACACCAATTTTGATGTCATGAGGGACCTCATGCATCTACCCTTCATACTTGGGAGTCATGATGGACATCATGCCCCATTCCCCTAGGTAGTTACTTAGATTTTATACTATACATATTGATTACATATATCTTAACATCTTTTTGCAATTCTAGATTATAACATACATATTACATGACCTACTTATGCTTAGATTCATTTTACATTCTAATGTTATGTTTGTACATTGTATTGTAATATCATGCACATGTTCCAACTAACACATTTTGTAGAGCTACTTCTTTAGAGGGAAGTTATTACATAGGTTTCAAAACTACCTTCAAAAGAGGGGTCATTCATAGAAATTTGTCATAAAGATTAGTATTCTATATTTCTATTCATAGATACATTTTAGCATATAGGCTCAATTTTAGACAACAGACATAGGACATACACAGAACATAATAGAGACTCAAACTTTAGTTTATATTACTCAAAAATTAGACCAATCACCTATTATAACCCAAATTGGGACAATAACACTATAGGGTACTACTATCTAGTAATCCCAACTTTAGGACATTCTAGTTAATTTAGACTAGTACACTAGGTATATTACATATTTGTATAGATATAGTCATAGGTTTGATACTTATGTTTAGATTTATCTTAGATATATTCATTTTAGCTTAGATTCATACCAATTTCTTAGATTATGGGAAATCATGCATGGTATGACCACTCTGACATTCACTTTAGTTGCACATATTTAACTATTACATAATTTAGATTTAGTATACTTAGATACCAGATTGTGTTCATGTGTACAACACATAGTTTCTATATAATCAGCCTCAAATAGGTTGATCAAATGGAATGTAGAATTCCATGTCATTCTCTATGTTTTATATAGTTTATATCACATTTTAGGTTGTCACCATATTCATACATTACTCCATATATAGTGGTTGACATTCTCGAGTGGCCTAGAGATGCCTAATATACCCGCGTGGCCATAGAGATGAATACATAGTTAGATTTAATTAGATAATTTTAGCACTTTATATAGTATATTTATAGATACATCTATTCACATAGGTAATAAATGATGGATTCATGGCCTAACTGAGTTCTTAAGCCACCTAATTAAAATGGATATACAAACTTATAGTCTTATCCAATCTATTCATAGAGATCAAGATCTACCAATCGGGGGTGGGAAAAGATGGATTCAAAACTAGATTGAGTTATTGAGACACCCATATGAGGATTGAGTAATGCATCATCTCAATCCAAGATATTCAATGATATGATCACTATATACAATCATAGAGATAGGTTATCACTAGGTTCATGCATTATTTTTCATACCCAACTAGGTATATTTATTCCTTTCCTCTCTCTTCACTCATATTTTACTTAGTTACTTCATTTTAACATAGTCTTTTTATTTTGATCATCTCTCAAGTAAGGACTAATTTTTTCATGTTTCATTGAAGGACATTGCTTTGGATCATGTTCAACATACACATACCTAAATTCACATAATTAAACTCAACTATGAGTGCATCACTTCCAAGATAAGTTTAGGTATAATTATTTTTTCCTTTATATTATTCATTTTACTTTGCTACACTAGTAGAAAAAGTGGGGGGGGCAAATGTAATCACCTAAAAGTGGTAATGGGATGCTAAGAGTGTCATTTGAGTTCCCATGTTCCTAGATTAGACATAGACCTATATTAGAGCCTTAAACACACTTTTTTAGTCATTATATAGACCACAGTCACCTAAAGTCAATCACAAAACAATCCTAAAACTATCTTCCTAGATATCGACCCAACTTGCTTAGTAGTCTGCCAAATGGACATTAATGCCACATTAGGGACACTATATCCACATGATACTAGTGTCCCCAATTGGTCGGTATTGTTCTTATCCCTAAATCTTCTCAACATATACTATCTAAAATGTGTGTCCCTCTTAAGGTTAGCCTAATCATATTTTCTTATTTTCATAATAAAAAAATCTATAAATACAATTCTCATTGACCTTTATTCACTAGATATAAAATATATGCAAAAGGTACATTCAAACCAAAGACAATTTGAGAAAAATTAAGGTATTTATTCCATATTCTACCATAATTATACATCCTAGTATCCCTAATCCTAGTTTTCAAATATTTCAAATCTCATGCACATTCGAGGCATATAATTCCACTTTGATTCTAACATTCACTTTCACTTACATCAAACACTAGGTGAGATAATTATATCAGCTTGATTCCTCTTTAGAATATTGGTATGTAGAAAACTCTCTTCACAATGAGGTTTTGAGGATGTCTAGCCTATCCTACTGAATAAAACACAATTATTTTGCATGCCATACTTGCATGGATTACTAGGGTTTTCACACTAAATCTAGTTATCTAAGCACAACACATAGCTCTAAGTTTCATGTGCACAAGAACATGACCTAAAAATATAGGTGTAGGTACTCCTAAAAAATAGGAATAGTCTTGCAAAGCAGAAACTTCCACCACATGAAGGACATTACACAAATATGATACTACTATCCATAATGGTCACTATTATTTAATGAACAAATGAACACCAAAATCTTGTTGACAACACTTAGTTCTATGTAGAACTCAAATTTTAGAATCCAAATCATCCATGAAAGTTAGTTTTTAAATAAGTTTATTTTTATGATTATTTGTTGTTATTTTTATAAATTCAAAAAAGGTTAAATGCTATAGAAATCCATTGCTTAGCTATTGGAATCTATTTAACTAATTTAGACATCTTAACCCTTTAATCTAAACATAGGTTTTACATAGTTAAATCCTAGAAGGTTAAATCACCCCTCTACATGAATCCTATAACAACTCTAATATTTTAATGACTTATTCCTTATTATTGAGGATTACAAACTTAATCTATTGGCTAAGATAACATAAATTATCAGTCCAACCCTCCAACCACTTATATTAAAAAATTTTAGAATAAACTAAATGTCAAGTCCAAAGTGATTAATACTAAGAATGATAAAAAAAATCATAGTTATCCTAGTGTAATAGCATACTAATTGGCTTGTTTTATTAATTCCTCAAAGGAGTTAATTTTCACAATTATCTAAACCTATTCATAATATTCTACATAATTTATTTGAGTACAATCTCATATAGTCCCTCCACTAAAATAGGTTATATGAGTAGTCTTAAATATAAGGAATTAAACAATAATTCTTAATGAGATTATCATAGATGCACAAGACATTCAACAAATAAATTCATTAGTTTATGACATAAGATAAAATATTTTGAATATGATAACATTATTTAGGTCAATAAACTTTAATTTTTTTTAGGGTATAACCTAATGAGAATGTAAACTTACAAATATTTTTTTATCCCTTTCCCAATCATGTGGCATAAGATACTAACAATAATATTGAGGTGTATATGACTTAAAATGCATAAACTCCTATAATATATTATGTTTATAGGACTAAAGATGAGCATTAATTAGATGTTATTATATGCACACTTGACAGTATATAGTTATATATGCCTACTATCACATTCAATAAACATGATATGTTTTATGAAGATATTATATGTGCCATTATTTGTGCATACCTACATCGATTCACAACGTATATATAGTATAATGGTAGATAATGGTCTATGTGAAAATGCTTTCATCATGTCACTCCTACTAGTATTGGATATATATAGAAGGACTTTATGGATAAAATAAATATAATTAAATTATTTTATGGAAATATATATAACCCTCTTGGGAGTATTGTGATACCACTTGAGATAGGCCCTATACTAGTTTCTATTTTATTATTAGTCCTACCAAGTACATGGGAATTTGAAATGTTTTTATGACATCCTTAGATATATATAATCCATGACATAACATCATAAATACATATATTCATGAAATATATACATAAAAAAATTTGGTTATAGTTCCATCATACCATATAAATTTTAATTTTAGCAACAAACCTTCCCTCTGAAGGATACATTATAGCCAATTATATAGCATATATAGGTTCATTATATATAATAATTTCAAAAAAGAGTATATAATTTTACTATAAGACCAATACCTCATCATCCATTACATAAAATGTATATTCCAGATCAATAGGAACTACCTACTCAATCACATCCAAAACTAGTTATATAGTTTACTCTATATGTTCCATATTGACTTCAGGGATATTTTTGTACTATATAGTATAATCTAATGAATAATATGCTTGATAGAGTTATTTATAATATGCAATATCATAGGGTCTATTATGACCATGATTGATGTGTTACAACATCCGATCACTTCTTAGATTCTAATATAGATACATGTGTTACTACTCATTGATGATGGGTAACATTCACCAAGATTGAATTGGGACCTACATCATAGCCTCCCCTTGAAGGGATAATTATTTATCATCAACATATCTAAAATTCAAAAACATTCAAAAATATATTAAAAAAAAATTAAATATTTCAAAAATGCAAAATATATATATATATATATATATATATATATATATATATATATATATATATATATATATATATATATATATATATATATATATATGCATGATATTTGTTTCTAATTTACATGATTTGTTAATTAATATGGTATGTTATAAACATATTTTATCTATTCACATGCATTCAAAGTTGACATATAGGTTATATATGACATGGGAATTCAAATTTAGTACATTCCTTTATCCAAAGGCTACCTTTCTTACATTGGGATAGGCTTACACTGGGGGCATCTTCATCTTACATAGGTTACATATTTATATGACTACTTCCATTGATTGTATTAAGCTATTTATACTTATTATTAATGACATGATCTTACTCATATTACTTAGAGTGGTATTTATTTGGATATTATATTTTTATATATGCAATGATGACATACATTGAATGTGTAGATTAGCATTTATTTTTATATGCATCACTATTGTTGTTGTGTACTACATGTGATCCTTGATTTTTTATTATATTATGACTCTTACTATGTTTCAATCTAAATTTTCATGTTTATTAGATGACTCTTTTTATGTGTGAATATTAATATATGTGACATTATTTTTTCTCTATGTGCCTCATAATCTCTATAGCATTATGTGTTATCATGCATGTTGTGCTTCTTATTTATGTCATAGCCATGACATTTATTGTGACTTTGTGTTATGTGTGGATAAATATAGTATTTTATATTGATATTATGATGTCATGATCCATATTACATATTTATTATTATTGTATACAATTTCATGATACATATCATGCATCCTCTACATAGTTATTGTTGATTGATTCTATGATTATTCATGTGAAGATCACCATTGCATGCCTCATATATATATAACTTGTAGGACTTGGGATACATGTTGCATATATAGTTTCATATTTAATAATATTATGATAAAATTAACTAATAATGGTATCACATGATTTACATAATTACATTGTTTTTATATATAACATTATGCATATAACCTTTTTTATATTATTAATTCATATACTTCATCCATTACCTCAAAATTAAGCATACATAGTGGCCTCATCTTAGAGACTAAGTTTTTTACATAGATATATTAATAAATTTAACATAGTGTTGTCACAAAATATTTAAACCTATAAGAGGGTGTTTAATCCTCTTCCATATTTGGGTAACATAATAATAATTTTAGGTATGTGGGTTTATCTATAGGTAGAAGTAGACCTCTAGGTTTAAGGGATAACTTCCTGAATATATCTTGAAATGCTTATTACCTACTAACTAGCTACTTGTGGGGAAAAGAGTTAGGAAATTTCATTAAATTAAACTATTATAAGGGGTTAATACACCAATATTATATACATGACCATAATATTTCTCTCACTAAGAAACAATGCATACAAACTAACTTCTAAGTCCTACAAGGTTCTAACATCAATGTTTTAATATAGAGGTGATATGTAAGAAAAAACACAAGGTGAATGAACTAGAGGGTAAATTTCATACTCTAAGAAAAATTTTACACTTTAAAAGAGCCTAACATACTTGAATACACTATATATGCAATGTTATAATAGGAAATCTTGCATAAACATCGAAGGATACAAAAAGTAAGGATAGAAGATTATCACTAACGTCACCATACATCACTTGCAAACTTATAAAATTATTCATGGACTCAAAACAAAAAGTTTATTGATTTTTTAAATTCAAAATACAATTTCATTCCAGTATGTCTTTCCCATATGTGGTGTGGTATTAGCTTACAAGAGCCAAAATGGCTAATACTTATAGAACTTGAGAGAGAAGTGAGAAGAGAGAAGTTAAAGGGTAACTAGGATATGTGTCATGCTAATAAAATGAGTTAAACATGTAGGATAATGAAGTGGAGGATATACCATGCAAGTTTTGATAGGAAAAATTGTCCTCAAATGCATGAAACTCTTGAAATATGGCATAGGACTCTACATTGCTTGCTTAGAAAACTGCCATCATCATTTGGCCCTTTTGGAACGTCCCACAAATAAATAGGGACATAAGTGATGATTGAAATTAGTGGGATGGGTTTTATACATTCTAAACCATGTATTTTTTATATCCCTAAGGATTAATATTATTTTGCACATGAGTTATCATTGCCTATAGTCCAAATAAATCTTCTTTCACTCACCCCTCACACTTAGCCTCAAAGTTAGATTTGGTTCTCCATGAAAATTCATAAATAGGAGTGAATTAAAAATTTAAAGACCTTGAATATCCTTATATTCATTAGGTATACCTTGAATGGACTCAGATTTAGCATTTTCACTGTCCCACTAGCTTGTTCACTATCATAGTTTTGATTGGCTGAAGTGTGAGTATTTGTAGGAGAACAAAGGATTTTTTTTATGAAATATATGGAAATTATGGGTTATGTAAAGTCCCAAAATTTATCCCAATATTAATTTCATCTCTTGATTCTTCCTAGAACCTAAAAAACATAAAAAATAGTACAATAAAGCTAAATTCTTCCCTATTTATACAAGTAGGTTAACACTCAAGTTGATTGAGAGGATACATAGAGATTAATATGTAACATCCAATCATATACCAAGCCATTAAAATCCATTTGTATTCATATCCTTCTTTGTTTTCCCAATCAGGTCACTATTTAGGGTTTTAGAGCATTCTAGGTTATTTTGCCCTCTAAGGATTATTAATGAAGATGTGACATTGAATATATGAACCAATATCATAAAAATATTTCTTAGGAACATATTAAGCTTTTCCAAGATCATTTATATCTCATGAAAAGTATCCAATAAGATGTGAGTGTTTCAAATTGCCTAATCGATCTTTTCATTGCATTCCCTATAGGCCTAAAGAGGTTTGAGAAAATAAATGACTTACCAATGGTTTTATTTGAAATTAAAGATATAAAAAACATATAATATATCCATAAAAACATTTTCCATTTCATTTTAATTCTCACCTAAGGCTAGAGCTGAAATTGACCCTCTAGTTGGGCTTTAGGCCTAGTTGAGACCTAATAGGTCTGCTTACATGTGTGTGAGTTATAAACACATTGATGAGTTTTAGTCACATGTGCATTTTTATTAATGTTTTTTCACTTCTTATTAAACTTTTTAAACCCTTATTATATGTATTTTTCACCCTCAACTCACCTTATCATTTCCTTTATGTTGAATCTGTAGGGTTTTCACCCTTGGGAAGTGCCTTCTGTCTGAGACAAAACAAAACAAAGGGAACTTTTGTTATTTTAATAGACAAGGTGGATATGTGGAGGGATTATCCAAGTGATTCATATGGTTTTTTAAAAATTTTATCTCTTTTTAATATCATTAGACCCTCTAAATTCCTCAAAACCTAAGACAAATTCATTGGGAAGCTCACTGTTTATAGGGTTTTAAAAGTGACTAGATGTTGCTTTGTTAGAGTCCTTGTCCTACATTTTTTATATGTTATTTTAGTATCCCAAGTACATTAAAACATTGATGAAGGTGTTATAATACCTACCTACCATACAGACCTTGCAAACACTTCTCATGCATACCTTTCCACCTAATTTGTCTAGACTATAAATTGTATTTCCTACTCGAAAGGGGCACCTGTAGGTGAATTTAAATAGTTTAGGCCTATAAAATAATTTAAAATACCTTATTTAATCTTTTTAATGTTATTTGGCAAACATATAAGTCATATTAATACTATTCCAACCTCCATATCACCATACTCTTGTTCATTATTTCCTACAATCAACTACAATTGACTATATTGAGGCAAAAAGGGGTTTTGTAGGTGAGAATCCACCTTGAAACTTATGTCTCTCATCATTGAATATTTTTGAGGTATTTTAAGGTAGATTACACTAACAATTTTTGGTTTTTCCATGTTTAGAGTCACCTCATTTATGATATAAGAGTTTATAGTTAGCTATACGTGACTTGTCTCAAAACAAAGGAAATTTGTAGGTGCAGATGAGGTCCACTACCCTAATCTTTAACCCTTTTGATGAATTTTGAAACAATGTTTTACTATATCATCTTAAAAAGGACTCCTAACATGAATATCTACTTACATATGACAACTTTGGATTGTGAAGGTTGCTTGGAGGTTTAAACCTGTAGACATCACTGAAAGAATGTAGAGAAAAAATATGGAACTCTAGAGCCTTCTAACATGGAAAAAATTTGACCAAAATACTTACTTATTTTTGAAAGTTTTTACCCTAGGGTAGGTCTAAAATATGGTAATATTTGGATTCATCAAATCTCATTTCAATATTGTCATATGATATCAATAAAAGTTCTTAGTGCTCTATTTTTGAGCTTTAGGGAAACCTATCCCTCAACACAATTCTTTCAATTAGAAGATGATTATCACTCTGTTTACCAACCTAATGCCTCATAATTATTGTAATATATATTCAAAAATAAACAAACCTCAAGGGGTTTAAAAACATGTCATAAATCTCCTTTAACTCTTTCATGCCTCTATGATACCACCTATAGGTGGACATTTGCAAGTATGCAAGGAGTAGGTATGAGTTTAGGCAGTGTGCATTGAATATAAGCCTTTAATTAATTTTAAACCTTATAAATGTATCCAAATTAATATTTATCACCTTTAAGTAATTTAATCAAGATTTAAAACTCCAACTCAATGTTCTCAATCCCATGTAGATGTTGATGGAAGTTACAAATAGGGTAGTGAATGGAAACATGAGCAATACACATGATGTATCAAAATTAAAAAATTATTATATTATCTCAACATATAAAAATGGAATAAAAAAAATTAAAATTCTTGAAACAAGTTTAATTGTCTTGGTTTCTAGTGTGACATTCTCTCCATGGCACCTGTAGGTGCACATTCATGGCTGACTAACTGTGTATGTATATGGTATTGACTATCAACTTTACTTATTTTTTTATTTGGGAAATATGAATTGATTATTCATGATTATAATAAGGTATAAAAACTCATTTAACTATTAATTACCTTATATTTATGTTTTCAAGACCCTGCATGCCATGCATGTAAGTAAAAGTAAGTAATAAGCTGACTATATTTTCACATGTTGACTACAAACTTCATGATGTTGATCTTGGAGAGTACTATTGGAATTAATGGGTTTTTAATGACATAAAAAAAATTAATAAAATAATATCAAATTCATATAAGACCCTTTAAAATAATGAAACCTTCTTTAAGTGGTGAAAATTGATAGTGACCTTACTATCAACACTTTCTTGAAATTTGAACTGATTAGATCATTAAATCATCTTAAAACATGGAAAAATAATTAAAAACATGATAGGAGATATTAAACATTATATATAATAATATTAACTGATCCAAATATACTTTTTCAAATAAGAGCGAAACTTGCAGGGTATGGGAAACAATAAGTAGAAAACCATAGTCAACTTGTTAAAGATGGTTCATAAGGTATAAGCCACCATTACTTGAAATAAAAAAATTATATTAAATATAACAAAGTTTAATATCACCCCAAAAATGTATTTTACCTAGAACTTCTTCCATTTGTCATACAAACTAAAAACATATTGACTGGTTTTGCATGTCTAGAAGGGTGATGAAGGATAAAAATGGTTTTAGACCATTTTTGGCACTTAAAAATCATTCAAAGCATGTAAATTAGTATAAATAAGTTTAATATATATCAAAAAACCTTCTCCCATGTTCCACTCTCTCTCATAGGTTGTACAACCTTTGAAAATCCTTTTCCACTTACTTTCTTGATTTTTAGTTATCACCTGCAAGTTTTTAGTTAGAAAATGATATGTATAATAGGGAATTACATATTGGATGTTGATGAGATTTTATAAAACTTATATTTATACTAAAATAGTACCAATTTCATTTAATTCTCTAAAATGACATCCAATTAACTATGGCACACCATATGAGATTATATTAGACACATATATAAGTTTTTAACTATAAGGGCTTGAGACATTTCAACTTGTAGTTAAAATGGTCAACATTATTGGTGATTTCCTAAGGATGGTATGCTTTTTATACCAAGACCAATTTCATAATCCTATCCATTGGGCCATGGAGTCACCTATACATAAGTTTGAACACAACTTTCCTTTAACAACACACCAAACATAAAGGAAATTCACACAAAATAAGACACAATAAAAAGAAACATATGTTCAACTAGAACACTTATGGAACATAACATAATTGGAAAAAAACACAAAAATATTTTACTATTTACAAAACCTCAATGTTAAGGTGAAACATCTGATCATACCTTAGCTAGGGTAAAAAATGGTTCCCCTTGCATCTTTGTCACTCCATGAAGGCAACCTAGCATGAGGAAAATTCTCATCACCAATCATTTACATATGCATATGATCAAGATGCTTACTAACTCTATGCCTTTTACTGACTATAAGTGGACTATTTACATCCTTCCTGAATAATTTGTCTTCCTCCCTAAGAACCTTAATTAGGGATGCAACAACTATGATATCTATCGTATCCATTGGATATTCTCCAATAAAATGTAGATTGGAATGTATGAAAAATGCCTCAACCTCTCCACCTTATTGGATAGAAATTTCTTGATGTTTGGGAGTATCAAGTTCTTCTCTTTTATGTCCCAATGTCTTTAAATGTAGCTCAACATTAGATAAAACTCTTGACTATTCTTGAGGCACAACAACTTCTTCCTTGACCTCATTCTCCATGTTCACAACTCTTTGAGCATGAGCTTCATCAAACTCCCTCATAATTACAAGACCTTGGTAAGTATAATGACCTTCATCTTTGTGATTTATAGAACACTCAACAACTTGGTTAGTCCAATTAGTATCCTTGACATCAGATAGAGAATCTCTTGGAGAAAAGGATACTTACCAATCTTGTCAAATTCTTTTCATATAGTATTAAACCTTTACCATAAGTCCTCTCCATTCACAACATCAGACTAATTTTAATGCTTGTTGAGGTAATCAACATAATGTTTGTTAGAATAATTATCAAACAAATCAAATATGGACCCTTTAGGAGGGTAAGTGGCACTACCTAGTTGTTCAAATTCTTGACATATGACATTATACCTTAACCATAATTCATCCTCTTATTCTTTGTGAGTGTCATATTGTTGTTAATACGGGTATGGATTTTGATAGGCACCTTTTTTCATGTTATCTTGCCTAAGTTGAGATCTTAGCATTTAAAATTTTATATCTTTATCCATGACACTATCTACCTTCTTAGGATCAGCCTTAGGCTTGGTGTTGGCATTAAGAACTTGGCCCACATTTAGAGTGTTAGCAGAAGTATGAGACAACATAGGCACATATACTTTAGGAGGTAGTTTTATAGCTTGAATGAGGCCATTCTTAGATCTAATGGCAAGTTAATATGCATTGAAAAGAGTGAAACCACCCATAGATCAAATCATGATAAAAATATTAGTACTAATGGCTCTCAAGTAGGTAGGTAACACAAAGCTAGTAGGTGATCTCATGGGAGGAGGAAATATATACCAATTATTTTGAAACCTCTCATTAAATTCATGCATTTTTTCTTTGAGGCCTCTTTTTATTACATTGAGTTGATATATAAGACAGGTATGGTCACTTTCATCTTCAAACATTGAAGTCATCAACACTCTAAAATTTTCACATAATGTGATACATCCACTAGGAAAATTCCTATACCAATCAAGAGTTTTCCATGTAAGTGATATGGAAAGGAGACTAATGGAAATATTCTCTTCAGTAACATTATGGAAACTAAAAAATTTGAGATATCCCTGATGTGTTCACTAGATGTAACATGACTCTCACCATTGAATGTAGGCACATTCTTTATGGCATTAGGAGGAATTCCATCTTAGGCTTGAAGGTGGATTGGGTTTTCAGTATTAAAGGTAGGAAAGGCATGTTTCCTAGCCATGTTTTCTTCAAGATCTTCAATCTCTTCAACCTATTCACTTCCTTGGCTAGAAAAATCTTATTGATCCTTAAAGGGTTGATTAAGATGAAGATATTAAACTTCAAGAAGAAGTAAATAGGTGGATTGATAGGATTGAGTAATCTAATAGATTATGACCTAGTAATAACCATAAATTATAAGATAAAAATTATGAAAAAACACTGGTCTTGAACCATATTTTACTTGAATGGAGTTGTTAAATGATGGTTAGCACACCAATTTATAGCTGATGTTGTCAAGACCAGCATTCACCATGACAAGTTATCTTGAAGATAATGGGTCCCAATAGGCATGCCAAAAATATCATCACAAAATATTAAACCCTATAAGAGGATGTTCTATCCTCTTTTATATTTGGGAAACATGTGAATACTTCTAGGTATGTGGGTTTACCTATAGATAGAATTTGACCTCTAAGTTTAAAGGCTATCTCCCCTTGAAATTATTATCACCTACTAACTATTTACTTGTGGAGAAAAGAGTTAATAATATTAATTAAATAAAAATATTCTAACGGGGTGATAAAACTTGATTATTCCCACATGACCATCTTACTTCTCTCACTAACAAATAAAGCTTACAAACTAAATTCTAAGTCCTAGAAGGTTCTAACATCAATGTTTCAATATAGAGGTGATATGCATGAAGCAAGAAAATTTTAATGAACCAAAGGGATGATATCACACTCTAATAACAATTTTATACTTTAAAGGAGCCTAATATACTTGAATACACTGTATATGATATATTAGAATATAACTCTTGCATAAACATGAAAGGATAAGGAAAACAAGGATAGAAGATTATCACTAACTTCACCATACATCACTTGTAAAATTAGAAAAATGTTCATGAAATAAAAATAAGACTTGTATTTATTATTAAAATATAAAATAAAATGTCATTCTACCAAGGTTTTACCATACATGGTGCGGTATCAGCTTACAAGAGCCAAAATGGCTACTACTTATAGAACATGAGAGATAAGTGAGAAGATATAAGTTCAAGGGTCACTAGGACATGTGTCATGTTGATAAAAGTATTTATACATTTATTTTAATGAATTATAAGATATACCATGTAAGTTATAATAGGACAAATGACCCTTAAATGTATGAAACTCCTAAAATGTGGTGTATGACTCCTCATTACTTGCTCAAAAAAATACCTTAATCATTTAGACCTTTTGGAAGACCCAAAAATTGACTAGGGATATAATTTATGATTTAAATAATTGGGATGGGTTTCATACATGATCCACCATGAATATTTTATATCCCTAATCATTAGGATTCTTTTATACATGAGTTATCACCACTTGAAGTCTAAATAACTCTTATTTCACTTACCCCTCACACTTTGCCTCAAATTTGGATTAATTTTTCCATTAAAATACATAAAAATGAGTTAATTACACATTTTAATTCCTAAAATATCCTTAAATTCATTAGGTATACCTTAAATGTACTCACAGTTAGCATTTTCACTCTCTATTTAGCTTGGTCACTATGGCAGTTTTGACTAGCTAATGTGGGAGTATTTGAAAAATCACTTAGGATTTTTTTTGTTGAAATAAATGGAAATTATGGGTTACATAAATTACTAAAATTTATCCCAATATTAATTTCATCTCCTGACTCTTCCTAAAACCTAAAAAACACCAAAAATAGTTAAAGAAATCTAATATATTTCCTATCCGTATAAGTAGGTTAACACTTAAGTTGATGGGTGTATACACATAATATTTGAAAATTTTATAAAATACTAATAATTTACATATTTTAATAACCCATCAAGAATAAATATTTATAATTTCATTCCCTAAGGGGTAAACTAGGAAAGGGGTAGGTAAAACTTTGGTGTTTCACAATATTATTGTCCCTTATTACCATATTATTACCAATCCAACCAACTCTTAAAACCATTCCCTAAGATATTACTCCTCCCTTGCACACTCCTCTAGTATTTTTCATCTTTCCATCCTCCTTTTATTTCCTTTATTCCATTTTGGATAGTTGGTTGTACTATGTCAACTGGGTCAACCCTGTATAGTCTAAGGATATTTTCCATTTTTAGGTTTGTTAGCCTTTCATCTGACCTAGCTCAAACCTAGTGAATTATATGGAAAAACATATATAGTCTACTAGGTTAACCCTATATAGATAAATTTTTTGGATGATTTATAACAATATAAACCTATAAATATAATATCATTTCATCATTATTTCAATATGAAATCAAGAGTTGTTATTCGCTCGTGCTTCTTCACAATATTCTCTTCCACCATTCTAATTGAGGAGTCTTAACTTAGGGTTTCTACTTTGAGAATATATTATTTTGGATAATTATTTGATTATTTTTCCTTTATTATTAATATTTACAAACCAAAATAACCTCTTGTGAATCCCTTTTATCCAAGGGATATATTGAGTCTTGATGGTTCACATTCATGTAAGTATATTCTAACTTTGTTCTCCTCTCTTTAGTAGATAGAAGTATCATAAGTGTTATATAAAATAATATTACTCTTAATATTCAATGTATTAGGTTATTACTCATACTTATATTAATTAATATTCTCTTATACATGTTTTGATTACTTTACTAACCCCTCATGTTGTACCACAAGCTTTGGTGTGCACTAGATTAGATTTACTTTCTTGTTTATTAGAATAGGTGAATATTAAACCTAGGACTCTTTTAGGGTTATTTAATGACTGTGTTAGACTATAGTATTTGTAACCCTTCCTATCATGGTGTATTGGTCATGCTCCCGGTTAACAAATATATTCCCAAATGAAAGTGTAGGTATACTCTATCTTCTTTAAGCTAGGATCAATTTATAGACATGATGAATTTTTTATTGCATAAATTATAGTGAACCAAAAGGAAACTAAACCTTATAGGATTTATTTCATTCTTTTTATACTTATTTTTATCACATATATATATATATATATATATATATATATATATATATATATATATATATATATATATATCATACTAGATTAATTCTCTCGACCCATTTCTAATCTCTATGCACATGTTTTTAGGAATAGTCAATTTGATCAACTAAAATGACCTAGTATAGGATTCCAAACTTCTATTTCATACTATGAGGTTGACCCAATCAAACTTTTACACTTTCAAGCATCCAAATCTAGATACTAGGTCAACCCAATCAACCTTATACATTTTAGGTACTCAATAATAGGATTCTGTAAAGCTTGATCAACCCAGTTAACCTAGTTAGTAGAGTTTTCAAGCATATTCCAAGGTTCTTGACTAGAAATATTCATTATTATCATCTATGATCCACCAATTTTTCTTTCTTTCTATCTCTCTCTCTCTCTTTATTTTTTGTCTTTCCTTTCATTGTTTGTAGTCTTCAAAACTACCCCTACACAGTCAACTATATTGACCCTATCAACCTAGTTCTATGTTGTGTGTTGTCTAAATAATTGGGTTGACCCTAATAGACCCTATTAATTTTTAGACCTTACTTCCATAATATAGGTTGTTACCCTATCAACCCTATTTTATATTTTATGCATATAGTGTCAACACTATACCTTATTTCAATTTGTAATTAATCTTTATATGCTAGTAATTAGTTCACACTTTCTTTTCTTATTGCTTATATTCTTAGAATAGTTAACATATCCTAATTTGGGGGTTTTTAATTAACCATTTAGTTTCGATATTTTTATTTTATGCACAAATGACCAAATCACAAAAATAAATAAGTATTTTAACATTTATTTACCCAAGGCCAACCTACTTGGATTTCATCACCAAGGGGGAAGCCAACTTGATACTTTAGTAAAGTATAAATCATGGTTAATGGTATGTTATATCTAAGAACTTGACACTATTATCATTATGATGTGTGAAGTGAGGGGGTATACCCCAACACCAAGCTTGTATCATTTCCATTATAGTCCCTTTTAACCCAAACTATTAGAAACCATCCTTAGGTTTCTATCTAGTTCTTTGCTTATAGCCAACTTCCCATCACATTTATAATCATTTCCTGATAATCTAATAAGACATCTTAGGTTAACCAATTATTTATCTCTTTACTTTCTAATTTTATTGCTTTCTCTTTGCTCAATTGTGTGTGTAAAAACTTTCATTATCTAGTGTTAGTACAAGGTTTTATATTGTGTGCTTCAATTGGATTGGCTAGTATTGATCTAATTGACTGTTTGTTTCCCTTCAATTCTTACTTTCCTAAATTAGCTACAAAAATTATCTTATTTTAATTCATAACTTGTTATCAACCTTATCATTTTCCCTATCTACTATATTAGGTCAACCCAATCAACCTTGTACATTTTTCCTATCTCTATGAACAATACTATATCAACCTAATCAACCTTGTATAGTTTATAGACCATCATCATTATTTTGTTGTCTCTATTCACTAAACTGGATTGACCCAATCGACCTTGTATGGTTTTTATGCATTATTTCCTATGTTAGGTTGATCTAGCTGACCCAGTCGATCTTGTATGGTTTGTATGCATTATTTCCTATGTTAGGTTGACCTAGCTGACCCTATACTCTTTTTTGTTTTCTTTATTCATTAATATAGTTCCCTATTTCTTAAAATTTGTATTACGTTCATCTCTCTTCAGTCAAAATGAAGTCTCCTCTCATAATCTTCTTGGATATCTTGAATCTATTTAGATACTATATGGGATGTTCATTTCTCCCTCTATTTTCCTCCAAAAATAACCATCACTCTTGGGGCATCTCTTCTCATCCTTCATCTATGAACTATAACATGGTGCAAATAACACCTCAAGATGAATTAGATGAATGTGATCTTTTCCTTACCAAGATACATCTCATATTAAAAATATTCAAACTAGTGTCGAAGTAATTGATACACTTTTACTTAATAATCTCACTAGTAATCCTTCTTCTAGTAATCCTCCCCCTAATATGAACTTGGGAGGTGCTCCTTCCAACACCAACCCACCTCTTGATACAAATCAACTTTTATCCCAAGTTATCCAACAAATGAACATAATGAAAAACTATAACACCCATCAAATGATATAGCTTCAACAACATTTAAATAATGTGGCTAATCAACCTCCAACTATCCATCCTCAAGCTAATCCTAATTCCATTCCTCCATCTCTTAGGGATGCCTAAGGAAATGTTATTCATCAACCCATAATAAATAAAAAAATTATTCAAACAATTGAATATGAGCCTTTATCCCCCTTTATTTTATTCATTGATATTGGTATCATATCTCCAACTATAAAATATGATGGGACTAAAGACCCTACCTAATTTATTAAATCCTTTGGAAACCTTTACAAAGAGTGGATCTAAAATAATACCTTTGCCATAACTAAACTCTTAGTCAAAAAAATTATTTATGATGTATTAGAATGGTATAATAAAATAACCCAACATTCTATTTGGAAACTTAAAGATGTGGTTAATAATTTTGTTAAAGAGTTTCAACATAATGATCTTCCCAAAAAAATTCTTATCCACTTTATTATTGCTAAGCAATCTCCCACTAACTCAAATCATAAATTTATCAAAATATGGAAATATTTATCTCATAAAGTAGACCATAACCTAACTAATTATAACTTATTCAAACTCTTTATCACTTCTTTAACTCCCACTCTTCAATATAAGGTTTGAACCTTTTCTCCCCAAATACTTAATAAATCTCTTGATCAAGATAAACGTCAAGACTTTTTTATGAAGAAATTAGAAACTAATCCTAAAATCCTTATAGTATCTTTCCAAACATATAATGATATCACTATTAATACTCCATAAACTAAAATATGAATTGTCAAAACTAATGTTCCTTCACCTTTTCATACACCTCTTTCAATTTAGAAAATGAAATAATTTTTACCACCCTTGAAACCTTTATTTTATCCCAATGATCCTCCTAAGTGGTATGATACCAATATATTTTGTTGTTGGTTCCATGCCAACATTGGGAATTCTCATGAATCTTGTAGAGGGATCAATAAATGTTTTGTCTCTTATGTGCTTGGTGATTCATTAAACCATGAAGCTATGATCAATCTTCATCATCAAGAGTACATTATTGCCTCTCAAAAATGGCAAACTTATAAAGCTTATACCTATAACAATAAAAAATCCTCTTCAAATAATAAATCAAATTCTAAGTATTTTCGCTCCATTGATATTAATTATGACCAATATTTTAACAATTCTCAATATTTCAACACTACTAAGGTCAACTATCATCATAAACTGGCTCATAAAAATCATGTTACCAAGCTTAAAAAGGCATATTTAGAATAACAATTGCTTAAAGATAACACCACTACCACAAATCCTAATTTGGAAGCACTTGAGGAACAACTTCCTCATTCTAATCCTCCAACCACATCTATTCTTCCAAAATCTAATCTACCTCCCAAACCTCATGCTAGTTCTTCTAAATCTCACTGGAACTTTATTGAAGAACTTAACTCTATTCCTTGTAAGATTCCGCTTATGGATTTGGTTCATACTTTTCCATACCATAATAAATTCCTTATGCAAAAACCTCAACAAATTGAACATCCTTATTCCATAGATGAAGAACCACCTTTTATTAAATCTCAACTTACCAATGTAAATACCATTGAAATTGTGTCCTTCTTCTAAGCCCCCTATTGAATTCCTTGAAGAAGACATGATCAATGATGAAATTATTTTTCGTGATAATAATCTACCACTCTTTATCAATTTAGCTATTAATACCACTCTTATCTAAAAATTTATAGTTAATGAAGGCTTTGGTATTAATGTGACATCTTTATGGCTTATACAACAACTCGATTATAACAAGGATCATCTAAATTAAACTCATCTTACTTTTCATGGTTTTGATAAGACTAATCAAATGCCACTTGGTTTTATTTGGATTCCATTAACCATTAGACATAAGATAGTTATAACTAAGCTTATGGTATTTTATCTTCCTTTATTTTATAACATACTTATTGGTTGTCCATAGACTCATCGAATAAGGGCCATTTCTTCTTCTAGTATTCAATGTGTTAAGTTATTCCATAATGGAAAATGATATAATAATGAAGATAATCCCAACCCATGGAGCATTCAGCTTCCCAATCCTAAATTTTAATAAATTCTTACCATTCCTAAAATTAATAGTCCTCCTTAACCTAAGTTCATCAACATGAATCCTAATTTACAAGTTACTCTTGTGGATTTGGAAGATGATCAGCCCAATTATTTGAAACATAATTATAATATTACCAAGTTACCTCCCTATATTTAATAATGGCTTCCTCCTCTCTTACCAAGAGATGGTATTGTTCCTTTCATGGATGGGATTATAGTCCCCTCCATAAAATGCTTAGATATTTCTCTACCAGAAGATGCCTTTACTTGTAGTGATTTTGGAGTGGCTAAATTATTTCAAGATCCTCTCATCATTTATACTTATATATTTATTAATATTAGTATTTCATCCTCTAAAACTCCCCCTGATTCTCAAGCATGTATAATTTCACAAACATACGATGATAGCTATATCATGGCCCAAGATCAATAGAGACTTGGATGTCCATCATTATTAGAAAACCTTAGCCCAAATTAATTATTCTAATTGGGATTTTCATACCATTTATGTGGATCATACCTTAGATCTTGAGGGTCATGTGCCTCCTATCAAATCTCCTCTTATCAATAATCCTTAGGTGGTAGAACAAATTATGAATTCTAAATCTCCAAAAGTTCCTACATCTCCTTTACCACCTTTGGATCCAATAATTATATCTGATCCTTCTCCCATCACCAAATCCACCAACACACCAATCTCTTCTACTCCATCTAATTATTCTAAACCCAAAATTACACTTGATTCCAAGGCAACTAATGTTCATATAATCCATTATAAATCTGATCACCATGGAAATAAAATTTTAGATCTTGAAGCAGATGTCAATTATTGTGGTCCTATTCCTACCTTACCTAGTGATGAAGTTATCCTTGATTTAATTTATTCTTAAGAACCTCAACTTCCTTTGTAACATCATAAACTTGGGAATGTTAAAACTAAAACTCCTTGCTTCAAAAACTTGATTTCAAGTATTGATCCCATAACAAATCCAATTTCAGCCTTACCCAATGCACCATACCAATTTCAAGATGATAATACCATGCTTATTAAATAAACCACTCATATTAAATATGGTACTCCATCTTTTCCTTGACCAATTACTGTCTCTCATGACCTTTCACCTATTGAACATTATAATTTTGGCTTATTCTTTGATAAATTTCATCAATCTTTCATTTGGTCTTATAAGGACATGCCTAAAATTGATCCAAGCATTGTGGTGCATAACATCATTACTTATCCTGATGCTAATATTGTGCATTAAAAACAAAGAAATTTTTGTCCTAAAGTTTTAACTTTATATCATTAGGAAATCATCAAATTATTTGATGCTAAATTTATCAAACCAGTGGATTATTTTGAATGCATTTCCAACATTATCCCCATTTTAAAGAATGTCACTATGGTCATTTGTATTTGTATTGATTTATGAAATCTTAATCTTGATTTTCCTAAGGGAAACTTCCTTTTACCTTCAATAGATGCAATTATTGACTCCACAACTAGTTATAAAATGTTATCTCTTATGGATGGCTTCTCAGAGTACAATCAGATTCATATCATTCTTGAGGACCAACATAAGACAACTTTTACTATAGAATGAGGCACCTATTACTATGTCAAAATGACCTTCAACCTTAAAAATGATGGAGCCACTTATCAATGAGGAATGACTCACATATTTCATGATATGATTCAAAAAAAATTTAAAACATGTGTGGATGATCTCATTACTAAATCCAAACATTATAAAAATCATCTTTCTGATCTCACTATCATCTTTGACCATCTCTTTGAGTATACTTAATCCTTAAAAATGTGCCTTTGGAATGACATTTGGAAAAAAATTAAGATTCTTAGTCTCTCTCCATGGCATCGATTTTGACCCTACCAAAATTAGTGCTATCATCAACATGACCATTCCTCATTCTATTCCCAACATTCATACTTATTTAGGGAAAATTAGGGCAAATAGATGATTTGTCCTTAAAATTAATTATCACATCCACTTCATCAATTCATATATAAAGAAAGGTACTACTCTAGAATTGATAGATCCATGTCAAAAATCATTTAATAGAATTAAAGAGTTTTTGCTTCACCCACCTACACTTCATCCTCCTTCCAATAATAGACCCTTGATTCTATATACTTCCACACCTATTTTAGTTGGGGCAATGATTTCCCAACATGATGATATGGGAAGAGAGTATGATATCTAATACATTAGTCAAGGACTTATCAATTATGAGACATATTATACCAAAGTTAAATGTGATTTCTTTGCTATCTATTTCATAGTTGAAAATCTTCATCATTACATGGTTTACCAGACTACTTATATCATCATTCAATCTTACCCCCTTCATCATTTTTTCTGTAAAAACTTTTTTCCTAGAGATAAAATTGGGAAATGGATGGTCCTACTTATGGAATTTAATCTCTATATCATCACTTAAAAATATATTAAAGGTCAAGTCATAGTTGATAAACTTGTAACAACTCTCATTCCATCCACTTCTTCCCTTTAATATGATCTTACAAATGACAATATCCTTTACATTGAATGTCTTAAGCAAGCTATCTCTCTCAAATATTACTTTCATATCTTTACCACCAATCTTGAAGTCAATCAACTTGATGAATCTTCCACTCCCTATGGTACTAATAAACCTAAATTAGTTATCAAAGAGCTCCATGAAATTATTTTTGATTTGCATGATGATACTTGAACCCTTCACTTTGATGATACTAAATGCCTTTAAGAAGCTGGGGCAGGTTGCATTTTGACGAGTCCTCTTGGAAAGATTATTCCTTTTGATTTTCACTTCACCTTTGATTTCACCAATAATATGGAAAAATATGAAGCTCTTATATTATGCATGAGAGCTTATCTTGATTTATACATTCAATAACTTCATTATTTAGGTGATTCTCAACTTATTTGTCATCAAATTAGTGGTGATTATTAATGTAAAAGTGAGAACCTTATTACCTATCATAAAATTTCAACCACTCTTTCTAAGGATTTTATCTCTTTCATTATTGAGCCTATTCCTAGAGATCAAAACTCCATTGATGGTTCTCTTTCCTCATCAACATCTCTCTTTCATCCTCATCTAGTCCTTTTTAATCCTACTTTTATTATACAAATAAGAAAATCCCCATCTTTAACTCAACCACCAAATTTTCTTATTTACCATATCAAGGATATTACCATTTACCAAAGCCTATGGTACCAAAATATCATTTAATTTTTAGAACATCAAACTTATCCTCCTAATTTAGATTCTAGTGAAAAGACACACATTCATAAATAAGATTTCAAATATGTATTTCAATGAAACATCCTTTACTATCACAACACTAAAGGTACCTTAATCAATTGTGTTATACAAGATGAGGTCTCTCCTCTTCTTAAACAAGCACATGGGGGCATTTGTGATGGTCACTATAGAAAACATGATAAAAGCTTTAAATGCCTACACATGGGTTAATTTTGGCCTACTCCCAAAAATTATGTAATCAAATATGATAAAGGGTGTAATCCTTGTCATATTTATGATGATATAATTCATTTATTTCTAGCCAAACTTTAAAATATCAAATCTCTTTGGCCATTTTCCACATGGGGTTTTGATCTCATTGGTAAACTATCTCACTCCCATGATGGACATGTCTTTATCATCATTGTTACTGAATATTTTACTAAGTGGGTAGAATCCATACCCCATGTTACTGTCACTAGTCCTACCATTTACAAATTTACTCTTAATTAAATCATTTTCCACTTGAGTGTTCCCCATACCATCATTTAAAATAATGATGGTAACTTCAAAATTATGTGAAGCTTTCCTTCATTCCCTTGATCTTCTTGATAAATGTCATATTTCTACTTTATAATGTAACTACCAATACAAGGCTTGCATTGCCAAACAACATAAAAAATGTGTTAAAATCCACACTTTTAATGTTGGTGATATTTTACCAAATTAGACTAAACTCATGATAAATAAGTTAAATATTCCTAAAAATGGTGGGGCCTATATTTAGTTAAAGACATTATTAGGCCAAGCACCTACCACCTTTAAACCAATGAAGGCCATGTTTTCAAAAATCCAACCAACACTCAAATCCTTAAAAATTAATTTTCTTAAACATTTCTTTCTTTTTGTCATGATTTTTATCTACATATATTTAACACTTTTTTTAGGTTACTTAGGCATGAGTCTCTCCCTCTATAAAAAGTTTCCTCTTTTTCACAAACCTTTAGTCCTCCCTTTTGGTCTTTTGGTTTCTTGATGTACCATAGTCTTCTTTTTATTCTTTCATTTTCTCTTTTGGCACCCCTTGGGTTTTTATTTTATTAGTTTCTTCGTAATAGCATGGATAGGACCTGACATTCCTCAAAAAACAACCTTCTTATTTTTGTCACACTTTTTTCTTACCAATTTTGTTCTCGCACACCTTGGGTTTTTATTTTGTGAGTTGCTTTATAAAACCATAGATAGGACTTGACATCCCTCAAAAAAATACCTTATCTTTTGCTTTATCTTTTCCTTATTTTATGAATTTACAATGTAATACCATCGATAGGACTTGACTCTCCTTAAAACATTACCACATTTTCATGTTTTATATCCTTTTTCCCAAATTTAGCTTTTTCTTATTTTTCTAGATGAAATCTACAAAAAAAAAAAAAAAAAATAGCATGCTTTCCTCCATTTCCCTCATTCTCATGATAAGGAATAAAATTTTACTACCATTGTATCCCTTTTTCCTCTATGTCACATTTTTTGTGATTTGAAGCAATTAATATTGTTTCATGTGGTACTCCTCTTGATTTCCCCTTTATTTCACTCTACATTGGTTAAAACAAGGTCAATGTCAAGATAACACTTTTAGTTCATCTAGATTTATGAGACTCTTAGACCCCATTCTCTTTGAAGTTATATCTCTTACCAACCTTGTCCCAAGTATTCAAATGAAAATCATATTTATAACCTATGTTTATTCTTCCAAATTTTTATGGAGGAGGAATATAAAAATCCATCAAGAAATTTAAAATCTAAATCATTTAAATAAAAAGGCAATGCTATCTAAAAGGAAACATATAAATCTTAAAATTCAAATTCACACCAAAAAATGTGATTACAAGCACATATCTTATCTCCAATTAAAGATCAAACTCCACAATTGGCCTCACATAAATCTAAGTTCCTTTAGGGTGTAGTAGGGAAATAAATTGGAATAGAGGAATTTAAAACATTCTATGGTACTACATACTTTCTCATGCAATTACCCAATCTTCACAATAGACTGATATCTCTATAAGGGGTCCTAAGGAATGGGGAACACATTGTGGGGAGGTAGGCTCATTTTAATTTTCATGCATATATCCTTCATTGGATGCTCTATATACTTCATTTGTTGACCTAAGACTTGTGTGGTTAAGAAAATTTATTCATATTTCTTAAGGTAAAAACTCCTCTTGTTTTGAAAAACCTAATTTGAGTGTCTTGACTTTGATAAAGAGTTCCTCTACCTTGGTTTTTCCTTCATTCTCCCCTCCACCCATTTCATTTCCCCTATTTACATACAAATTGTGATTCCAAATCCATTTCCATTTATTCTACAATTCCTTCTTCATTTCTTAAAAACATGCTAGCATTACTTTGTTTCAATTTTATCTATCCTTAGATAAAAACATATTTGAATAATTATGGATTACTTCTTTCTTTTTCACCATTATTTTTCATTCCTTGACTTAATTTACCTTCCTTTTATCACTTATCATTATTTTTCTATCCTACTATTATGGACACCTGAGTTCATACACCTTTTTCCATTTTTAAGTGAGGTTATCTTGTTACTTCTCACTCATAAATGCTGTCTTCCCTTTTTATGCACCTTTTTCCATTGTTGAGTGAGATAAGGATTGTTACTACTCACACATCAATGTTTTTTTTTATCATTTTGCTTCTTCTTTTTACCATTGATTTGTTTTATTACCATCCTATTTGACATGTATCCTTGGTTTGACTTATTGAGTTTACCTTTCTCACTTAAGGATATCTTGTTTGAGTTTTTTGTTATTTAGTTGCCTTAGCTTTTTGGTTACTAAATTTACACTTGTTTGGATTGGTAATTTGGTCTAACATAACACTTATCACCCCATCTTGCCAAATTTACCAAATACATCCCATCTTCATAGCACCAACTACCTTGGCTTTTCTTGCATTTGTTTTTTTTCCTATTTATTTTAGTATTCTTTGGTTTTTTGAAATCAATATCTATGTTGTACACAATCATAACTAAAAACACAATAGACAACCATCCTAAAATAAAGGTAAGTCAAGGTACGCATTGCATTTGTCTTTTTTTTTTCTAATTTTCAATCATTCACTTTTAGTTATGTTTGCTTTAAAATATTTCATTTTTCTTAGTATCGACATTATGTGTCCTTTTATTATTTATTGAAGCACCATCCCTTGTTGAACCTTAGTGATATGTGATGATATTTGAGTGGGTCATATGTATACACATAATATTTTAAAATTTTATCAAATATTGATGCTTTACATCTTGTAAGAACCCTTTGAGACATATCTCTTTGAGTGCATGCCCTAAGGGGTGCACTAGGAAAGCAATGGATAGACCTTTGATACTTCATAGGATTATTGTTCCTTATTACCACATTATTACCAATCTAACTAGATCTTAAAACCATTCCCTAAGCTATTAATACTCCCTTGCACACTCCTCCAATATTTTTCCTCTTTCCATCCTCCTTTTCTTTCCTTAATCCCCTTTTGTATAGTTGGCTATACTAGGTCAAACTTGTACGGTCTAGGGGTATTTTTTACGTTTTGGGTTTGTTATCCTTTTAGTTGACCTAGCTCAGACCTAGTGAGTTATCCATAAAAACATATAGGGTTGATTAGGTAAACCCTAAATAGAGAAAATTTCCAAGAGGATTTATGGAAATATCTACCTATAAATACAATATCATTTCATCATTATTTAAATATCAAATCAAGAGTTATTATTCACTTGTGCTTCTTCACAATCCGCTCTTCCAACATTCTACTTGAGGAGTCTTAGATTAGGTTTTATACTTGGACAATATAGTATTATAGATAAGTATTGGATGTTTTCTCCTTTATTATTGATCCTTAAAAACCAAAAAAACCTCTTACAAATCCCCTTTGGCCATGGGAGAGATTGACTCTCGACTGGTTCACACTCAAGTAAGTATATTCTAACTTTATTCTCCTCTCTTTAGTAGATCAAAGTAGCATAAGTTTTAGATAAAATAATTTTAATATTAATATTCCATGTATTAGGGTCTTACTCATACTTATATTAATTAAAAATTTTCTTATACATGTTTTTATTTCTTTACTAACCCCTCATGTTGTGTTACAAGCTTCTGTGTGCACTAGATTAGATTCACTTTCTTGTTTATTAGAATAGGTAAATATTAAACCTAGGAATATTTTAGAGTTTTTTCACTATTGTGTTATACTATAGTATATTTAACCCTTCCTATCATGGTCGATTGTGATAAATAATCCCCTAATCAAGTCTAGTGGATCCCCTTATTGGTCATGTTCCTGCTTAACAAATGTATTCCCAATCAGAAGTGTAGGTATGCTCTATCTTATTTGATCCAAGATTGATTTATAGACATGATAAATTTTTTATTTAGTATAATGGGAAATATCCCTATATATTCCTCTATAACCTCCAATCATCTCCCAATCTATTCTAGTCCATTTTTATACATCTCCTTCCTTGTTTTCCCAATCAAGTCACTATCTAGGGTTTGAGAGATCTAAGGATTATCCATGAAAATGTGATGTTGAACATATGAAATAATCTCACAACATGATTAAATATGACCATATTAAATGTTTCCAACATCTATGAGCTCACATGAAAATTATCCAATAATATGTGAGCATTTCAAATTGCCTACTCAAGATTTTCATTTCATTCTCTACAATCCTAAAGAGGTTTGAGCTAAGAAATGACTTACTAATGGTTTAATTTGCACTTAAAGAGATAAAAAAAATCTGATATATCCCTAAAAAAATGTTCTTAATCATTGGAATTATCACTTAAGGATAGAAGTGAAATTGACCCTCTAGTTGGGCTTTAGGCCTTGTTGAGACCTAATAGGTCTACCTGCATGTTTGTGAGTATTGAACACCTTGGTGAGTTTCAGTCACCTATGCATGGTTATCAATATTTTTTAATGTATTATTAAACTTTTTACACCATTTTAAAGGTCTTTTCCACCCTCAACTCACCTTATCATTTCTTTTATGTTGAACTTGTAGGGTTTTCACCCTTGGGAAGTACCCTATATCTAATAAAAAATAGAGGGAACTTCCCCTATTTTACTAGACAAGGTGTTTATATGGAGGGATTATAAAATTGATGGAGATGGTTTGTGAAAAATTTGAGCTATTTTTCATATTATTATACCCTCTAAATTCCTTAAACCCTAAGATAAACTCATTGGGAAGCTCACTATCTATAGGGTCTTAAAAGTGATTGTATTTTGCTTTGTTAGAACCCTTATTATACATTATTTACATGTTATGTGAGTTTCCCAAGGAAATTAAGACCTTTATAAAGGTGTTCCTATACCTACCTACCATACATACCTTGCCAACACTTCTCATGTATACCTTTCCACCTGACTAGTCTAGACTATAAACTATATTTCTTGCTTAAAAGGGGCACATATAGGTGCATTTGAATAGTTTAAGCCTTTAAAACAATGTAAAAGACATTATTTAATATTTATAATTTCATTTTAAAATAATATAGGTCATATTAATACTATGCTAACCTCCATAACACCATAATCTTATTCATTATTTCCTATAGTCAGCTATAGTTGACTGTGTTAAGGCAAAAAAGTTATTTTGTAGGTGAGAATCCACCTTGAAACTTGTGTCTCTCATCATTTAATCCTTTTGAGTTATTTTAAGTATGATTTCACTAATAATTATTAGTGTTTTAATTTCTAGAATAACCTCATGTATGATATAGGAGTTTACAGTTAGCTATAGGTGACTTGTCTCCAAATAACAGACACATATAGGTGTAGATGAGGTCCACTACGCTACTCTTTAACCATTTTGATGATATTTGAAACACTGATGTAATTATTCAACTCAAAAATTATCCTAACATGAAGATGTAATTTCATATGACAACATTGGATTGTGAGGTTTGGTTGGAGGTTCAAACTTGTAGACATCACTTAAAGAACACAATGAATGAATATGGAACTTTGAAGCCTTCTAACATGGAAACAAATTGACCAAACTACTCATTTTTTAAAGTTGTTACCTTAGGGTAGGTGTATACTATGGGAAAATTTGGATTCATTATATCTCCTTTTAATATTGTCATATGATATCAACAAACATTTGGATTAATTATATCTCCTTTTAATATTGTCATATGATATCAACAAAATTTCTTGGTGCTCTATTTTGGAACTTTAGGGAAACCTGCCCCTCAACATAATTATCTCGATTGGAAGATGATTCTAACTTTGTTTACCAACATAATGTATAAAAATTATTGTCATATATTTTATAAAATACATAAATCTCAATGGGTTTCAAAACATTTTATAACTCTTCTTAAACTCTTTCATGCCTCTATGATGCTACCTGTAGGTGGACATTTATAGGTATATAGGCAATGGCTATGTGTTTAGGTAGTGTGAATTGAATATAATATTTTATCTAGTTTTAGACCTTAACAAGGTCTCAAAATTCATATTTATCACTTTTAATTACTTAAATCAATATTCAAAACTCTAACTCAATGTTCTTAGTCCCCTATAGATGTTGATGCAAGTTGTAGACTAGGCAGTGAATGGAAACATGAGAAATGCACATGATGTATGAGAATTCAAAAATTATTATATTATCTAAAAATATCCAAATGTATTCCACAACATTAAAATACTTGAAACAAGGTCCATTATTGTTTTCTACAATATGACATTCTCTCCATGGCACCTATAAGTGCACATTCATGATTGACTAATTGTGTATGTATATGGTTTTGACTATCAAATTTCATTATTTTTCTATTTGTAAAATAAAAAATGATTTTTAATGCTTATAATATGTTTTAAAAACTACCTTAACTCTTACCTTCTATGTACATTATCAAGACCCCACACACCATGCTTACAAATAAAAGTAAGCAATAAACTGACTACATTTTCACATGCTAACTGCAAACTTCATGATGTTGATCTTGGAGAGTAATATTATAAGTAAGGGGTTTATAATTACATAAAAACATGAATAAAATCATATCACATTCATACAAGACCTTTAAAAAGAACTAAACCTTCTAAAAGTGGTGAAAATTGACAGTGACCTTATTAGCAACATTTTCTTACAATCTAAAATGATTAGATCATGAAATCATTTTAAAACATGGAACCAATAATGGAAAAAATTATAGGAGATATTTAAAATCATATATAATAAAATTCAATAATTGATCTATACAGGCTTACTCAAACAAGAGAAAAACTTGTAGGGTGTGGGAAACAACAAGTAGAAAAACACAATCAACTTGTTAAATATGGGTCATAAGGTATAATCCACCATTAGTTTATATACAAACATTAAATTCAATATTAAAAAATTTACTATCACCCTGCAAAGGCATTTGATTTGGAATTTCTTCCACTCATCATACCAACTAAAAACCTGTTGACTGGTTATGCATGTTTAGAAGGGAAATAAAGGAGAAAAATGGTTTTAGATATTTTTTTTCACTTCCAAAGTATTTAAATCATGGAAATTAGTCTAATGAATTTGAATATCTATCCCAAAACCTTATCCTACATGTGAATCTCTCTTACAAGTTATACAACCTTTGAAATTCCTTCTTTTCCATTTACTTTCTTGACTTTTAGTTATCACCTACAAGTTTTCAATTAAAAAATGGAATTTATAATAGGTAATGACATTTTGGACATTTATGAGGAGTTTATATAACTTTATGTTTTTGAAAACTATATCACTTGCATTTTATGCTCTAAAATGACCCCTAAATGACATCAAATGACACAAAGACTAATTAAACCATGACCAAGGCTAAAATGGCATTAAATGAGATATAATTAACTATGACACACCATATGACATTATATTAGACCCATATATATGTTTTTAACTATAGGGGGTTGATCCATTTTGACTTATGGTCAAAATGGTCAACACATAGTACATTCAGATTTTGGGCATAGATTATTTTAGAATGGCACAAGTTTATGTAGATTATGATAGAATTGACATATATTGAGAACATATGTATGGAATATTTAATATATTATACCATATAATGAGTGATAGTTCATAGATTATATGATATTATTACGAAGATTATAGGGATCAAATTACATATGTTATCATATTGGTGAAATGGTCGCAACATATGTGAAAAAGTCATAGATTTTATTATATTATTACATAGATTAAATGGATCACATTACATAGGCTATTATATTTCAGACTTCTACATGACATATATGAATAGTTCCCAAATATTATGATATTTTAACACATGTTATATGACTTAGATTTCATAGGTTATTATATTGGTGGCATATATAGAATTCATGTATGAGACATTATAAAAAATTATTTACTCATATACTTAGAATGAATCATAAAATATGTTTGTAGTGGATGATTTATAAAATTTATTTAAGTTTTCAAATATCTAAGTTGTACTAAAAAATTTTAGTACTCATGGTGGGACCTTATGTAATGAGATAGGATTAACGTAAAACTTATCTTATCTAAGAGATCTAGACTTGGATAAGTTATATCAAATAGATATTTTTGGTACTTATTTATATTGAGGCATGACCAACTAGATCCACTAAACCTAGATAGAGGATCACTTATAATAAAACATTAATGAAGAGGGTTCTAAATCCTCTAAGCAATAAATATAATGGAATAACCCTAACTAGGTCTTGTAATATTAATTTAATCTAGAATTTTCAATCTAACAACAAAAATAAATGGGATGATTAAATTAGGAAAGGGATAAATATCCATAGTAGGAAAATGGGGGCCTATGATACCTAAAGTTGGAAATGGTAAGTTTGAATAAACCTATAGCTACACTAAGTATAAGCGTAGAGGAGATTCAAATATGCAGTTATGTATTCAAACCTTTAGTTTGACTAATAATAAGACTCTAAGTCCATATGAATTCTTAATTACATCTTTTTAAAAAAATGCAAGGATAATCTGGTGGAGGTAATGAATAATTTTTTTCCTTTGAGTAAGATGCTTATGGAATTTAATAATACCTTCATTGCTATAATCCCTAAGAAGAGCATATTTATTGCTTTCAAGTATTTTTTTCCTATAAGTATTTGTAATTTATTTTATGATATTTTCAACATAAATATGGTTTTTAGACTCAAAAATTTTATGGATAATATGATATCTAATAATCAAGGTGATTTTATACTTGGTAGATAGATTCAAGATGGGATTATAGTGGTGCATGATAACATTCATTCTATTGAGAAAAGAAAATAAGCTGTCATGATCTACACATTTGACATGAGTAAGGCTTGTGATAGAGTTGATTGGGATTTTTTTGATATGGTGCTATAAATTTTTTAGTTTAATACACATGTTAGAATATTGATACATAGTTGTGTTTTTTGGGTATTTTTATTGATTAAAGGAGATATTGTTGAGCATTGTCTTTGAGTGTTGAGCTTTGATATTTAATGTTGTCATTGATGTCAAATGTTATAATATAGATGCATGGTTCTCTCATTGATTTGAAATATTCTTTTGAAAATTATTGGTCAAGTAAGCCTTGAGTTATGTATGTGAAGAATTTATGTTTCCAACATAATGTGTATTATAGTTGTGATGAAAGAATATTGTTTGAAGAATGTTCTAATAATTGATAAGCAACTTGAGTAAGTACAAGTCCATATATAAAATATAAATCATCTTTTATTTTTTTGTCTAGATCTTTTGAGATAGTATTTATAGGTGATAAAATGAAATGAATGATCTCTAAGGATGAAGTAGTGTGCTCTAAAGTTCTGTACAATCAACACCAAAGATGCTCCAATTGCATTAAAAAGATGAGAATACTCTGAAGAATACCTAATAGTATTTGAGCATGAGTGAAATTATTTGAGGCTCTACATGATATGTTGAAGACCTTACAGATGAGTATAAGGTTAGCTCCAGACATCTATGGGCTCTAAAGACCTATGTACGTAGCTCTGAAGATGCTACAGTCAAGCTCCAAATAAGTTCTATTGAAGCTCCAAAGAAGAGATGAGTGAGTAGATGAACATTGAAAATAGTAATTCAAGTTTTTTTAAGGATGTTCATGAAGCTTCAGGTTTTGGTTTCAAAAGAAAAGACTTGAAAGGTGTTTCAAGGTTTTTTGGGTGCACAGTATGAAGAGATGTCTACCCAAGAAGTTTTTCTTAGTTATCATTGGCATGTATAGTATGTACATGAGATACTAATTTTTTCATGATAAATTAATAAGGGTTCTAGTTAAAAGTTTTAAGCCTTCGTTTATGGAAAGAGGAGATAAGTTTTATGAATGAACATTAAGACTGGAAGTTACTGTAAACCCTCATAAAACCCTAACTATGACCCAATGTTGAATATAATTTTAAAAATAGATCATAATGGTTTTATATAGTTAGAAAAGCTATTAGCAGTTGAATTAAACTCACCCAAGTATTTGTAGGTGTGTTTAATTTCTTAGGTGAGTAAGAAGATCATATAGATAAGTGATTACCTTTTGAAGATTTGTTATAGCAGAAAGTGTTGACTGAATCAAAGTTGTTAAGTGAATGAAGATAAAAGTATGATAATTTTATTGATTCTCATGAAGGATTATGGATAGGTTCTAAATCTCAGGTGTGTGAATTTGGTGATTAAAGATGGCTAGTTACTAAATAGACCCTATGGTGTAGACAATGAATAAATAAGATAGTAGTGAGAAGATGTTTCATGATGTGTTTTCATGAAGGAATGATGAATTGAAATAAATAATGATATTTTTTGAGTCTTTAATTATCTATCCATTCTTTATAAAATCTTTTAAGTTAGTGTAAGTGATTCAAACATTGAAGCCAAGATGGTTTACCTAGCTGAGCAGAGTCTATGAGAGAGAAGGTCAAAACATTGGTCTATAAGACCAATATATCTCATTAAGTCTCATGATATAAATGATTGAGGTTTCTCTAAGTATGTTTTAACATTTTTTACATTCATTCAAATCCCTTTTAGTTAGTTAATCATGTATTATATGTTCATGTTTCTTTGACTATGTTTTGGAGTCAATTGGTAGTTTTGAGTGAACATCTTATAGAGGTGTGTTTGAGCCTTTTTACCTTGAGTTGAATAATTAGATGAATTTAGTCATGATTTTTATGAGTATATAATTTTTTTCCATAGTTTTTTGTAAAAATTGGATGTATACCTCAGTTATTTAAGGTAGATTTTATGTATATGCACGTCATTTTACAAGTAGTAATTTGAAGAAGGGTTCAAGTGGAAGTTAGACCTAAAAGGTGTTGTAGACCTAAATAAAAATTGGATAAGTTATATTTGTGTGTCATGTGATGTTATAATTATATGTGAAGTTTTTATATAAGTTTAAAATAGATCTTAGGGTAATGTGTTGTTAAGAAGGCCTATTAGGTCTCCATAAACCTAAAAAAGGATCCAGGGCTAATTGATGTATGTTCAACCTATTGTAGTGGTTGATTCATGAATAATACATGTTATTATAAATATTATTTAAAATATTCATGTCCAACCTAAGTGATCTAAATATGTATCCGACCTAAAAGGATATGATCAAATGACTTGTATAAAATCAAGGCAGTTAGGACTATTTTGTATGTGCTTAGAGAAATAAGAAAGGGGATGTTAAAAGTGTGAAAAGGTAGAAAAGGATAATCAAATGACATATATCATTTGTGATTATAATTATATCATGTGGAATACAAGATATATCATGTTTATATAATAGAATTTATGTAAGAAAGTAACAAGGTCAGAAGACATGATCAAGCCATGATAAGGGCTAGTTGAGTGAAGAGAGCTAAAAATTAGTTTGAGAGGGTTGAAGAGAGAGAAGAGATAAAAGAATTGAGTTTGTTTTGAGAGACCATCATATTTTCATCAGATATGAGTTCATTATTTATAATATAAAGTGTAATTAAGATAGAGAAAATAGAGAGCTGAAGAAGAGATTATCATCTTTTGTAGAAGCAACAAGGTTTCTAAAGGTGATAATAAATCAAGTGGTTAAGTTTTTATTGATTAATATAGGGGGTTGTATACTCATTTTAAGTTGGATCTTGCCAAATCTAAGTGGGTGATTAGTAAATTTAGGGGTTGGTTCTCCTTACTAAGTTGGTGCTTAGATAAAGATTGTCAAGTTGGTGCTTGATAGATTGGGGTTGGTGTTCCAAGTTGATTGGGTGCTCAACTAAAGTTTGATGTTTTTATTATAGGACTATAGTCCATTTGCTTCATCATTGGTTTTTATACCCCAAGAGGGTTTCCCATATATATGTTGTGTTCATGTGTTTCATGCTCTTATGTTTTGTTATTTATGATTTATGAGTTATACATGCATGTTAATATGGTTTATAAATACTTAAGTTGAATTGAATGAAAAGTTTTGAAGATTAATTAACCCCCTCTTAGTCATATTATTTCAAATAATTATTATTAGATTAGGTTCTTTGGAATAAGATTGATATCCTAAATGAGATCTTAATAAGTAATAATGACTAGTCATCAAGCTCAAGGAGGTTTCTATACAAGTAAATCTCCATTGTTTAATGGATCTACATATACCTTATATAATGTTAAAATAAATATATACCTAATGTCATAAGGAAATGATATTTGGTAGTCAATTATGGATGGATATATTGCACTACCAATTCTACCAATAGATACATTAGGTAAGAAGTCTAGTAAAAATAAATCTAAGGCAATGAATGTCATTCTATGTGGCCTATTAGAAGTAGAGCTAGTGAAGGTAATGCATTGTGTTTTATCCAAAGATATATGGGATAAATTGAAGAGCATCTATGAAGGAGATACCAAAGTAAAAATGGCTAAGCTTCAGACTAATAAAAGATATTTTAAAAGTCTAAGGATGATTGAGATGAATCCACTTCATCTTATCTATTAAGAGTTGATGAAGTTGTCAACATCATTAGAGAACTAGGAGAAGAAGTGAAAGAATTTACTATTGTCCAGAAGGTATTAAGATCTCTAACTTATAATTTTGATTCTAAAGTATCTGTAGTAGAAGAAATGCAAGATTTGGACAACATGGATGGGATTAATGGAATTTTAACCACCTATGAGATGAGAATAGATGGAGGAAGACCTCTCAAGAAAGAATCTAATTTCAAAGTTTAAAATAAGTCAAGGTTAATAAGGACAAAGATGAGGTATGTTCAAAATTTGTTGATGATGAGTTGATTGCTATGTTTTCTATAAAGTTAAGAAAATTTTCATTTAAGTATAAAGGTAAGTTATCATTCAAGTGTTTCAAATATGGAGATATTAGACACTTTGAAAATAAGTGTCCTCATAAGCAAAAAACTGAGGATGATGATATAGATAAGAAATAATATAGGTCTAAAAATATTAATAAAAAATATAAGAGGTATGAAGGCAACAGAATATAATCAAGAATAACAAGAGAATCTACACCAAAGAAGATAATTCATTTGATGTGAGTGATTTAGACACATGTGATAGTGAAGATGATAGAAATGAATCCAATCATGAAAAAAATGAAACCTTATTCATAGGCATAGAATCATAAAATGAGGGTTGTTCACATGGGAAAGATCTTATGTTTAATGCAAAATCAAATAAAGAAGGATTCTATGACAATGAAGAAGCTAAAGTGGACCTTAAAGTAAAATTCATGAATGCTCTAGAGGAGCTAAAATTTTGAAGAAGAAGAAACTGAAGTCATTGGTTTAGGAATATGAAGAAAAAAATTGGTTTGTTTGAGGAAAGGATGTACAACAACTCCAGGGAATATGAAGATATCATCTAACAAGTTGAAATCTAGAATGAAATTATGGTAGCAAGTCTAAATGTTAAAGAGGAAGATTAAAATAGATATGAAATTGAGATAGAATTTATGAGAGTTGAGTTTAATAAAGTGTCTATCAAGGTGAAGAACTTTATGAAGTTTGATAATATCACTAAGGCTCTAGATAATGTCCTAAGCATCCAAAAATCTTCAAGTGACAAGATAGGTATTTGATTCAAAGAAGACAAAAATATGGCATCTCAAGTTGATAAGAAGATTACTAAAGAAAATAATGTCAAAAGATCTATCAGCTAGTTGAATGATATAAGATATGCTAGTTATTTCAATGGTTACTATTTTACATGCAGTCAGTTTGGTCATAGAGATATAAAATGTAGAACAATCTCTAAGAATGAGTACTCATGGAACTATAGAAGGAGAAGCAATTATTCAAAGGGAGATCATAGTCATCATTAGTTAAATGGTATGTATAGATTCATATATTACTATTATCATGATGTAGGACATATTACAAGATTATTTTCTTGCAGATTAAGAAGGTCTATTAGTCAAGACAATAAGGTTCATAGTCATGTCATTCAGAATTGGATCAAGAAGACAAACCCTGTAGATAAAATAAAGGTGGAGTAAAATATGAAAGAAAAAGATTCTATGAAAGCATAGAGTAAAGATAGTGGATTTTCAAGCCACATGTTAAGAGATAATAAAGGTAATAATTCTCATATGACTAATCAAAGTAACAATAATGGAGAGGTAGTCAATAAGAAAAATGGTTACAAGGTAAATCATGATCAACCCATAAACCAAGTTGGGATGTTTGCTAATTTATAATAGAAGCTAGAAGTAAAGGATTATAAATAACACTTATTGTCTACATGTGTTGATAAAGATGTCAAAGAAAATAAGAAGGTTGACAATTTTGATGATGAGATCAAGCCTAAAGATCCAATCGAATATAGAATGTTGTTAAAGAATATTCATCCTAGTAAAGATATAGAGATCTAATAATCTCTTGGATTCATGTTGTTTTAGAGACCTATAAAAAATGGGTGGCTCCATTAATATTTATGGATACATTCTTCTATCATCAAGAGCATGAGTTTATAGTCATATATGATCTAAAGATAGAACATAGAAAAATTGGCATATACAAGGTAAGCTTTAGAGATTTGTTTGTTATAAGTAGTTGAGCCTGATTTATGAAGAAAAAGGGGGAGTTATTATTTCTTCAATTGGTATTGGTTTATATAAATTAGTATCTAGTATGGGATATCTTGGTGTGTGTGATAAAAGAGTTTAGTATATTATTCAACCATGTTCAAGAAAGAGTTAAGGAGAGTAAACTGATTAAGAAGTTTCTTAGAGTGGTTTTCATAAGTGGTTTCCATAAGTTTTTTAAGACTATGTGTCTTTAAGAATTAGTATCAGCTCATGAAAAGAGAAGAGCATGTTTTTATCATATGTAGATGATCCTTGATATTTAATAATAAAATCATGGTGGATACTTGATTTGAGGGGGAGATATTAAAGTAAGTTGACTAAGCCTTATATATGTTGAAGTGGTTCTATAATTTGAGTCAATTTTGAAAGATATGATAGTTATACAAGACCTTTGTCATTAATTTCAAAGGGGGATAAACATTAGAAAAGATAAAGTTTTGAATGTTTGGAAAAGAATGAAAATATGGGAGAAAGATTAGAAAAGATTAGAAAGAGGAGTGGGATCATAAAGGGAGAAATTAAAAGAAAATAACTAGGTATAATAGATGATTGACATCAAGAAGTGGTTGAAAAAGTTTTTTGAGTATGTTTGCCATCAATGACAAAGGGGAAGATTGTTATACATTATCATTGATTAAGGGAGAGATTCTTGAGAATTTTCTTTAAGTGTTGAGATTTGATATTTAATGTTTTCATTGATGATAAACATTATAATATAGATGCATGGTTCTCTCATTGATGTCAAACATTCTTTATAAAATGCTTGGTTAACTAAGATTTGAGGTATGCATGTGAAGAAGTTATGTTACTAGCATAATATGTATTGTAGTTGTGATGAAATAATACTATTTTCTAAATGTTCTAATCATTGAGAAGTAGAATGAGTAAGTACATGTCTATCTATAAAATATAAATCATCTTGTAATACTCTATCTAGACTTAGTGAAATAGTATTTGTAGGTGGAAATATGAAATGAGTGAGCTATAAATATGAAACAGTGTGCTTTAAAGTTCTATGTAAGAATCATCGAAGATGCTTTGATTGTGATACAAAGATGAGAATGTTTAGAAAATAATGATTCAAAAAATACCTTACAGTATTTGAGAATGAGTGAAATTGTTTGAGGCTCTACATGAGGTGTTGAAGACCTTGCAGATGAGTCTATGGTTAGCTCTAAAGATCTATGTACTCCAAATACCTATGTATGTAGATATGAATATGATATAGTTAAGCTCCAAATAAGTTATGTTGGAGCTCCATAGAATAGATGAGTGAGTAGATGAACATTCAAAATATTAAGTCAAGTTGTTTTAAGGATGTGCATGAAGCTTCAGGTCTTGGTTTGTAAAACAAAGGCTTGAAAGGTGTTTCGAGGTTTCATGGGTATATAATATGAAGATATGTCTACCTAAAAAGGTTTTCTCGATGCTCATTGGCATGTATATAATTTTTATGATATCCTAATCTATTCATGATAAATGAGGAAGGGTTCTAGTTTAAATTTCCAAGTGTTGGTTTCCAGAAAGAGGAGATAAGTTTTATGAATGATCATTAAGATAGTAAGTCTAAACCCTTATAAAACATTGATTGTGAATTAATGTTAAATATATTTTTGAAAATATCTTATAATCGTATGATATAGTCAAACAAGTGATCTGATGTTGAATTTAACTCTCCCTAGCATCTACAAGTGTGTTTTGTTTCTCAGGTGAGTAAGAAGATAATATAGGTAAGTGTTTATCTTTTGAAGTTTTACTGTATGAGATAGTGTTGAATAAGTAAAATGTGTTAAGTGAATAAATATCAAATCATAATAATTTTAGTTTATTTTCATGAAGGCTTCTAGATAGGTTATAGATCTCAAGTGTGTGAAGTCAGTGATCAAAATTGGCTAGTCATTAAATAGACCCTATGGTGAAGACAATAAATAAATGAAACTATACTGAGAAGATGTTTTATGATATGTTTTCATGAAATAATGATTAATTTAAATGAATAATGATATTTTTTATTCTTTAATGATCTATCCATGATTTTCATAAGCTTGGAAGTCAGTGTAAGTTATTAAAACATTGAAGCCAAGATGACATATGAGGTTGAGTAGAATTTGTGAGAGAGAGAAGGTTAGAAGATTGGTTTGTAAGATCAATATATCTCATTAGATCTTATGATATAAATGATTGAGGTTGTTATAAGGATTTATTAATATCCTATACATTCATTGAAATACCTTTAACTTAGTTAATCATGTATCATATATTCATGTTTCTTTGACTATATTTTGGAGTCAATTAGAAGTTATGATGAACATCTTGGAGAGGTGTGTTTGAGCCTATTTACCTTAATTTAAAGCATGAAATGAAGTTATTAATGACCCTAAGGTCATGATTTTTTTGAATACACAATTTTTTCCATAGTTGTATGGAAAAATTGGATGTATACTTCAGTTGTTAAAGACAGAGTTTCTATATATGCACAGGCCTTTTATAAGCAATAATTTGAAGAAGGGTTCAAGAGTAAGTTAAACCTAAAAGGGGTTTTAGACCTAAATAAAAATTAGATAAGGGATATTGGTGTGTTATTTTGATTTTTTATTTCCATGTGAATCATTTGGATAAGCTTCAAAGAGATCTCAGGGTAATGTGTTGTTAAGAAGGCCTATTAGGTCTCCATAAGCCTAAAAGGATTAAGGGTTAATTGATGCATGGGAGACCTATTATAGTGATTTGTTCATGACTAAAGAATGTTATTATAAATATTATTTAACTTATTGATGTATTACCTAAGTTATTTTAATATGTATCTGACCTAAAAGGATATGATCAAATGACTTGTATAAAAAGAAGGCAATTAGACCAATTTTGTATGCACTTAGAGAAAGAAGGGGATGCTAAGAGTGTGCGAAAGTAGAATATGATATGATAATGACATAGATCATTTGAAAATATAAGGAGGTCATGAAAAATATAAAATATATCATGTATATCTAATAGAATTTCTACAAGAAAGGAACAAGGTCAAAAGACCTAATCAAGGCATGATAAGGGCTAGTTTAGTGAAGAGAGCTAAAGATTAGTTTGAGAGGGATGAAGAGAGTGAATAACTAAAAGAGTTGAGTGTATTTTGAGAGACCATCATAGCTGCATCATATATGTGTTCTTGATGTTTAACAAAGAGTTAAATTCAGATAGATAAGATAAAGATATGAAGAATAGATCATCATCTATTGTAGAAGCAACAAGGTTTCTGAAGGTGATAAAAAATTGGGTGGTTGAGTTGGTGCTAAGTCATCTATGGGTTATTATCCTCCTTGAAAGTTAGATATTAATAAATCTAAGTGGATTCTTTGTAAATTTATGTGTTGGTGTTCTTTGTTGAGTTGATGCTTAGCTAAAGACTATCAAGTTGGTGCTTGAAAGATTGGTGTTAGTGATCCAAGTTGAGTGCATACTCAACTAAAGTTTGATGTTTATCCTATAGGATTGTAGTCCATTTGCTTCATCAGTGGGTTTTCTATCCCAAGAGGGTTTCCCATGTATATGCTTTGTTCATGTGCTTCATGTTTTTATGTTTTTTTGTTTACGATTTCTGAGTTATACATGAATGTTAAGATGGTTCATACATAGTTAATTGGAATTGAATGAAAAGTTTTGAAGATTGATTTACCCCACTCTTAGTCATATTATTTAAAGTAATGTTTCCTCTACTATTTTTTATATAATTATTAGTGGTATTAATATTTCTTTAATTGGTATAAAATTTGGTTTAAGACAATCAGATCCTTTATCTCCATTTTGTTTATCTTAATGGTAGAATATCTTAGTGGGAATTGGTTGTCTATTTTGAGGTAAGGGGATTTTAAAATTTTATAGGATATGAATGGATTTCATTCCAATTTTCATCAAAAAATTGAGTATGATACAATTTATCTTGATGTCTCTTCAGTTATGGAAGCTAAATTATTGAAAAAAATCCTAGATAATTTTGAAAAGGTTTCCAAGGAATTGGAGAATTATTACAAAAGATTGTAATTTTTTGTGAATACCCATGTGGTTAGACAACATAATATTGCTCAAGTATTGGGTTTAGATTAATTATTTGTCATCAATGTACTTGGGCATGCCTTTGTTTTATATTCAAATGTCTATTATTCTATGGAATCCACTCCTTGATAGATTTTAGAAGAAACTAATAGTTTGTAAAGGAGCTATTAATGTGAAGAAAATAATATTTTATTGATGAAAATTGTTTTCCAAGGTCTTAAAAATTATTTAATGTGTCTCTTTAAGATTCCAATGGTGATTCATGAGAACTTGAATAAAATTTAGAAACATTTTTTGTGGTTGGGATTAGAGAAGAGACAAATATTCCCTTTGGTTTCTTGAGAAAGGGTTTATCTTCCCAGACATTCTAGTCAATTGGGTATCAAGAATTTGAATTTAATGAATAAAGCATTGGTGTCTAAACTCTATGTAATAACTATCAAAAAAAATATAACATTGAGATAGTCAACTATTGTACAAGATTTTCAAATAGAGTTAGCACAATAAATGTAATGAGATACATAACTATCTTATAGCCAACACATGAATTAGATCAAGTTAATAAATCATTAATGACTTAGTTAGGAAGTATTTACCCATTCGGCACTTGGTTAGAGGTTATTTAGTGTATGTAAAATACACTCAAGCATTCATATCCATGTGATTCCTATATGTCCTTCATAACCAATCCATTAACAACTTATAAGTTCAAATGAGTACTTATACAGACCATAAAATGGTTTGCACCTCACTGGTTATGCTATGGAGGAGTTCATAAATCAATTAAAAATGTAGAAAAAGATTCAAAAAAATAATTATCATACCAATATTTCATAAATAATATCTAACAAGCACTCAGATAGAAGGCAGTGATCATTGGAAGGACTATTTCCAAAATCAATACAATATTAAGTAGTTTTTATTAAAAAAAATCACTTATATTTAGTCCTAATGAAACCATATTAAAGTGTTATCCATATTATCATTATACCATGAAACTCTTAAGGATCCTTGCACTTATGCCTTCATATAAATTGTCTAACACTAATTCTAAATTTATCTTAGATTCATATATTCATTTTTAAGGTTTAGACAAGTCTCATTAGGTTCATCATGATGGATGTAACTACACACATAGTCATCACATCACACAACATTTTCAAATTGAGTTCATGTATGTTACACATTAACAATCCTACAAACTTTAGAATAAATATTAAACCCTTACATCCAATACATATGCATCACTTGGTCAATATGCAAGCAATGAAAATGCATTAGATTATAGTAATATAAAATCAATTTTTATATTTATGTTTAAACAACCACTCTTAAGTTTGCATGGGAACATTCATAAGCTTCATCATGAGCCCATAGTAAAAATTGAGACTAATTATATTTGCCTTCATGAAAAGGTATCAAATAATTTATTTTTCTCTTAGTTTACTTAGCAAGTTATATTACTTACACCAAGTCCTAAGGAATCTTAAGTATACTTATTTCAAATTATTTAGTTTTAAAAGATATACTATTGTCATTAATACTTTTATTTATTTCATTTACTTATGACAATATGAGTCATTTTTACTTTATTATTTGATCATAAAGCTTATGCATCATTCCTAAATAAATTCATGATTTAAAAAGATTATTTCTTTTTGATTATGTATAGAAAAATGCCTAACCTAGTTTCAGGTTATTATTCTTAGACCTATTGTTTCCAAAATCAGCTCAGCTCATTTTTGGAACAACCCCCTGTGAAACTTGTCTGTTTCACCCTTTGTCTCTCTAAGTTCATTTTTTGAGACGGGTTTTTCTAATTCTCATATTTGCTCAATTGACATCATTCAAATTTCGTAATGTCTTTCGTTACGTTTTCTTGAAAACGTGAAATTTGTTATAGTCTCGATGCGACCAGGGGACCAAATTTCTCTTTTTTCTAGAGTTAGCCTTATTTCTTCCATTTTTATGCATGGGTAGCAATTTTTGCCATCAGTGCATTTTTCCTTTATGCCATGCAGGAGTGATAAATTTTACCACCCTTGCATCTAGAATGTAGGAGTGGCAAATTTTTCTGTCCCTACATTTTTCTCCCTCACATGCAAGAGCGGCAAATTTAGCCACCCCTGCATGTCTTTGAATTTTTCAGTGTAGGAGCGGCAAATTTTGCCACCCCTACACTATCTCATTTTTCATGCATGGCAATTATGGCCACACGCATCAAGTGGTTGGGGCCAATTTTTGCCCCATTTAATCCCTTTTTGACCCCAATTTGATTCATTTCTTCCACTCCTCCTCCTGCCCTCTACCTTTAGAAGATCCAACAAGTAGGAAAAAGTGCATTTTGATGGATTTGAGCTCACGGTGCATGTTATTTTCCAGGTAGGTCATTATTTTTACGTTTTGTCTCTTATTTTTCCTCTTTCTTAAGTTTTGTTTTTGTTTTTTTTTTTGTTTTTGTTTTCTTCTCTTTCCCTCTTCTCTTCCTCCAATCTAGGTGATCTCTATCCTCAGACCAATTTCCTTTCTTCCTCTTCACTTTCTCCCTGTTGGCCAGCCTCCTCTTCCCCCATGATAGGGCGGTGAATTTTGCTGCCCTCTCTTCTCTCCAATGAAAATTCCTGAGGTTTCTTACCTGTAAAGGGCAGAAAATTTTCCACCCTAACCATGTGCCTCCCCACCTATCTCTTGTATTGGTGGAAAATTTTGCTGTCGATGTAGGATGACCTGACCTAGATGTACCAACAACAATTTTTGCCACCGATATAGGTCCCCATGTAGGGGTGGCAAAATTTTCCACCGTTACACATGAATGCAAGGGCAGCAATTTTTTACACCCTTACATATTTTTTTGCTAGTATGCATGGGCGGCAAAATTTGCTGCCCATGCCTTTTTTCTATCCCACATGCACAAGCAGAAAAATTTGCCACCTATGCACATTGACTCTCCCACATGCCAGGGTGATAAATTTTACCACCCTTACATCTTTTTCTCCAATTTCTCTAACTCTAGAGAAAATTTTATCCCTTACATTTTTTTCCTCCTCCCATTTTTCCTCTCACATTCCAATCCGCTTGCACCTCGGCCCTGTCAAGTGCCCTTCCTTGGTCATGATCACTCAACATGCAAATTCCCTAAATTTTCCATTTTTTCCTAATTACACTATCATGATTTTTATCACAGTTCCCCCTGAGGATCCTCCTTCATCGATGTGCTCTCAACAAAGAATAGTTCTGATGATTGAAGCTTCTCTGAAAAAGTTAAAGGCCATGAAGTACCACTACCAAGGCATTTTTTAATCACCTCGGTCACTTCTAATGTCGATAACATTAGAGACACAGAGATTGGCCATGTGGATATGGCCGAGTTCATTGAGAGAACCAAGGCAACCAACCCAAGCTCAGAGATGAAGAGAATAATCAAAAGAAACATCCATCTAGTCTCTTTTTTTTTAGTGGTAGCACATCATATAGAGTTTGTCCTCTAGTGTGCTCAGTTCTATAATAGAGAGACTAACACAGTGTCAGATGTCAGTGGCAACATGATAATTTAGTTAGACCCTGAATTTATTGATAAAATTTTCATGTGGCCTCCTGCTACTGAAGTGCTAAGAATCAACTTCATTGAGGCACATAAAGAGTACAACAAAGGTCTTGAGAAGGCAAAAAAGGTGATGAATAACAAATGGCTCAAGACTCCCAGAGCCAACTTGTCTAGATGGCCACAAAATTTTTTGAGGAGTGATTTTATAGAGGAAGGCAGTGACTTGATTACTCTTCTCAGTAGAGTACGAGGTCTACCAGCTTCTTCCCAATTCCATGAATGGATGTATCCCTTCATTAAGATAATTCTACAAGGGAAACAGGTCATCTTCTTGGGTGAACAGATCAGTAATGCTCTTCATGAGCAACTGATGAAAGTGTTTACTACTTCAAAGTTCTATATGACTTCATACTTAGTATATATCTCAGCTTCAATGTGAACCTTTCCAGGTTTGACAATAGAAGGGGATAGAAGAACCACCCCTATTTATTCAAATTACCCTCAGTTAACACTAGAAGGAACAATCCATCATTTTAGGAGGGTAAATAATGCCTTCTTCACTGTATTTTTGTGCCTTTTTGATCCTTAGCTAGAACAAAAAAGAGTATCAGATGAAGCCTAGATAGTCATCAATGATTTTGGCTACATGTTTTTACAATTCCACTCCTTTTACTATATGTGGGTTGGATTTTTCCAAGGCTATCCCTACATGCTCCCTAGATTTTCTTCTAACAAGTTAGTCCTAATGGAGCTGTGTAGATATATTATTGTCATACACACTAGGAAAATAGAACTTAAGAGGCCAGGTTTTAGGTTCCTAATTGAAATTGGCAGATACTCAGTTTTGACTACCACCAAAGCGAGGGCCATGGAGATAGAAATGCAACTTGTCACCATGAAGAAGTTTAAAAGAAGAGACAATTTTGACTACAGGGGTGTCAAAGATATGATCAAAATAAAGACTTAGTTTCATGAGCCCATGATTGAGGACATCTAGGTAGACTTGAGAACAATGGAAGAAATTAGAAGGATGGAGTACAACAAGCTGACTCTAGAGTAGATTGAATATCTAGGGCTTACAGATATTCCCCGTAGTCTAGTTGATGATAAAAACATAATCAATAGTAGATACCTAGCTGAGAAGGTTGTTGACTCTCCTCTTCCTCCAATTTAGTGGTCCCAAAAATAATTGACTTCTTTAAGAAATATATTCAAACCAATATTGGTAACACCAATGATTAGCTAGCGGCCAAAGGAATCACATTGAAGGAATTCATCACAGGATCAGAGGCTGAATTCTAGAAAGAAACAAGGAAGAGAGCAAAGAACAAAACTAAGAACAAAGGTGCCATTTCTTCTCCATCTAGGCCTCACAAGCCTAAAATCATCTTTGTGTCTAAGAAGCTGAAGGTTGCTGAGGAGCCAAAATCAACAGCTCTGGGGGTTAGAGAATAAAGCACTTAGGAACAGATAGTGACATAGATGGAGATAGATGATAGGCCTAAAAAGCAATAGAGGACCAAGATTCTATCTCTCTAAGAAGGGGCATAGCCACTTTCAAGGGTTTTTTCTCTACCACCTCAATCCCCTATGGCATCTTCTTCACCTCTCTCTCCCATCAGTGTTCCTTTTTTAAAGCTACCTCTCCTTCTAGATTTATGTTTGGTGATCCTCAAGGCACTTCTGGAGATGTCCTTCACTCCTCAAGTTATATCCCTAGTCTCTCTTCTCCTTCTTTCAATATCAGAGAAAGCTCTACCATTGACTAGTCAGCAACTGATATAGTTTTACCTATTGAACCCACTAGACCCGTTGTTCCCACTAGTAGTGTAGACATTACCCAAGGGACACCAACCATAGGGACTGTTACCATGGTAAGTGCTTCTGCCCTCCCACCTTGGTTGTCAACTTTCATGCCCAAAAGGAAGAAGCTAGCCATCTCCTTAGATGAATTTGATTTTGGGAAGATAGTGCTAGTGAAAGCTAAGGCCCCTAAGAGACCAAGGATCCTTTCAAAAATGGTTGAGGAAAAGGGGCAAAAAAATTTGGAGATAGCCAAAACTCCACAGGACATAACCCTTGAGGGTTTTGACATGAGTAGATATTATATTTCTCATGTTGAGTTGGGGAAAGTCACTCACAAGGGTGGAAAGAGTGACCTACAGTCTGCAATGGATATCATGGTCCAGAAATTTGACAGGAAAAGGAAATGAAAGATTACTATAAGGTAAAGGTAGAACAATTGACCGTGGTAGTCAAGAAATTCACTCTTGCTCCTGAAGCAGGAACCCCAAAAGCCTTTTCCATAGACGATCCTATTATCTAGAAAGTAGAGAAAACCTATATGAAAGGGAAAGTGCTAGAAGATTATATTGAAAATATGCATACACAAGGAATTTCCCTGCTTATAGAGTTTACTAAAAAGACAAAGAAGATGAAGACAGAGTTAGAAGACCTCATCTCCCTTATTTCTCAAGATATTGACACTATAGATAAATATCTTAGCAAGTGGATAGAGATGAAGGATCTAAAGAAACACACCTTGATATCCATCAGTGTCATTACCAACAAAGATTCTTATGTTGAAATCAAAGAATCACTGATATATAGAATCCAAGTGCTTAAGGAGTGGATCGAAGATCTCAAGTCTTCCAAGGATGCTAGTGAGAAAAGTGACACCAGCTTGTTGAACAAATTGGAGGAACTATCTTGCAATCTCACCTCCAGAGATAATCAATTTATTTTAGTAGAAGAGATGATTCAAGAATTCAAAGGTATGATCTAGAGAGATTTTGAAGAGAAAGTGTTTTTAATGACTTCTATGGATAACATCTTAGATACTCAATTGACTCTAGATAATCTAAGAGCCAAGTTAACTAGTCATGCCAAAGCAATCACAACATTTGAAGACACTACAATCAGAGCTAGAGTGATCTTCAAAAACACCATTGCACTAGATAGTATAGGAATTTCGGCATCTATTGCCATGTATGATGCTCATTTGAAGAATTCTGGTGGTAGGAGTTGAATCATTTCTCCATTCTCTCTTCTTCCTCTCTTCTCATGTACTTTTGTCATGTAAAAGTGCATGCACTTTTGTTATATGTAATTACATGTAAAAATCCAAAAAAATATCTCAAAGTGAAAGATGACACATCTTTGACTAGATATTTTAATATTTTAATCTTTTTTTTATTTTGAAGGTTTCTCCCTATATATAGAGGGAACCTCTTTTGAAAATCGATCTCTAGATAATTGAGAGCAAAAACTCTGCTGAAATTGAGACACTTCTTGAGACTTTGTGTTCAACTTGTAAATCATATTTTATCAAATGAATGAGAAACAGGTTAATTTTATACTTTGTGTTGGAGTAATTTGTGTTACTTAAGAAATAGTTCTTATGTTCTTTTCCTGATAATCTCTCATCTATTTGATTTAATAAGCAAAGTGTGTGTATTGAAATTATCTAAAGATAGTTCTAAAGATAAAATAAAGACTTTGAGCTACTTTTATCTTGGTAACCTTGTTATTCATTATAGTTTTAGGTGAAGACTTTGGGCTTCATTTCACTCTACTGTTACATGTTTTTTGAATCAGTGAAGAAGGCAATGAAAGAATTTGTGCTTACGTGGGTTTCCTTGTAGACCTTGTTACTACTTCAGAGGATTATTTGTTTTGCACTGGATATTATTCCTAAAAAAAGAGGAATGCTTTCAGCCTTCGATCGGGATTTCCATCTTTGTTCCTTGGACATCCTCTCCAAAAAAAGAGAGATGGATGGTGTTATACTACCGTGAGTATTATTTTCTGCTTACTTATATATACATATATCATATAAGTGATTCATAGGAAACTTCCCCTTGATGAGAGGAGAGATTTATCTCATTAAGATGTGGTAAACCTACACCTTTTGTGGCATAAATATCATTATACTATGGTTGATATACCTATTTTGTCATCAGTTATTGGATGACAAAATATTCACCCAACAGCTTTTGGTGACTCTGTTGGGGACATGAACGTGTATTTTGAAGCCTCAAACTTCAATTTGAAGTAGTTTCAGTCCCTTTTTCATTTGACACTCTGGAAAATCCACCATACACATGAGGCCAAAGAGCTTAGGGTATTGTTGATCCTATATTTGAGTTTGTGCAACGAACTAATTTTGAGATTTCTCCTCCATCATCTCATCTTCAGTGAACTATGAGCTTCCCTCCTACCAACGTCAGATCTCCCATACCTGGTGAAGATTCTAGCCTCAATACTAGTAAGGCATTGTTTTTATTGACCCCACCAAGATTTATTATCTTGCCATTTAATCACCCTATCATAATGGCTCAAGGTCTGTGGGGAAATTCTTTTGGTCCTCTTAATTTGACCCCACCCTTGCATGAACTACCTCATAATTCTAGAAAAAAAAAATCCAAGTTTTTTGATGATGGGAAAGTTCATCTTGATGAGAATATTTCCATATTCTCTATAGCATGTGGTGTAATCAATGTGGAATTTGAAGACGTAACAGTGAGACTTTCTGTAGAAACTCTGCAAGGTGCTATCATGAATTGGTTTTACCACATTCAAGCTCAAACTATAACTGACTAGAATACATTAAAGTCTAAATTTAAAGCTAGGTTTAAACCTGCTAAAGATGCACATGCCTTTTTAGCACAGATTACATAGATGAAAAAGGAACCCCAGGAACCCATGAGGGATTTCATAGCCAAATTCAATAAGTTAAGGAACCAGATTCCAACCATCGCTCAGCCCACGCTAGAGAATCTCAAGTGCTTTTTTATCAACTTGTAACTTCCTAAAGTAAGTTTTCTATTGAGGTGGGTTGGCCCTATGGATCTCACATTGGCTAAAAATTTGGCTTCTGAGATTAAGGATGATCTTATCCTAACAGGTAAGATCAGAAAAGACTCCAGTAAAAATAGATTCTCTTCATCTGCAGAAAGCTCTTCTACAGGCACTATAGATCCTATGGTGAAAAATTTGACAAATGAACTAATAGCTTTGAAGAGACAAATGGCCTAAGGTATGTTTGTTCCCACCTATTGAGATATGCCAAGGAGAACATTCCAGAATCAACAATATCAGGGCAATGCTGCCTAGAACTAAGGGCAACCAAATCGCCTGCCTCCCCCTCAAGAGAAACTTGCCATTGAAGTAGCACCTACCAATTCAACAGTTAGTTACCTAGAGGCTAAATGTGACTTTTTGATCCAACTTGAGTTATACCAACAAGATTATGGTAATCTCTTTGAAGAGTAGGAAGAAGAATTAACTAGCGACTCTAATATTAGTTTTCTAGATTACCAGGATGAAGCTAGAAGTAAAGGAGAAGGGTTGGATGGATCTTATGCTATTTTTACTAGATCTCAAAACCAATTAGCTCCACGCGTTGACAAAGGAAAAGTAGAAGAAGAACCTCAGCCAGTGGTCTCCATCGCTAGACAAGGGACTCCATTGCTTCCCTAATCAAAAGATCAGGTAACTGACAAAAAAGTAAGTACCTCAAACCACCCCATATCTTACCCCTCTATTGCTCAGACCAGTGCCACACCCACTAAAGACCAAGATGATGGACCCTCTTCCTCTATCTTAAATTCTTTTCAATTATTTGATATAATTGATCATGCCAGAAAGACTAAGATTAAAATGATAGAGATTGAGTATTTGAGAGCCAATCTTGAACAGTTTGATAGGTTGGTAGAATATGTGAAAAATAAAGCCATCCCCACAGGAAAATATTTGTCAAAGGCCACTCATTATTCACCTAAGGATAAATCCACCCAAAATAATCTTGTCGTGACTCCTCCTATTGCTCCTGGGAAAATAGAACCTTTTTATGTTTCCCTGCTAATAAATGATTATAAATTGAGTAATTGCATAATAGACTCTAGAGCTTCTGATAATGTTATGCCTGCCAAGGTGGCAGATTCCCTTGGTCTAACTTTGAACAAAACTTTTGGGAGGTGTTTTTCTATGGAAAATAAGAAGGTTCCACTCCTTGGTCAAATAAAAGATGCCCAATTTGCATTCACAACTTTTCCAAAAAAGAGGATAAAAATGATGGTTTTGGTGACCAATGTTCTGGCCTCTTATAGCATCCTTCTTGGGTAAAATTTTTGCAAGGATGTTGGGGGTGAGCTAAGCATGGATGTGTCAGAGGCAAGGATCCCAATTCAAGGTATTATGAAGAAATTGCTTCCTAAAAAAGAGGCAAGATATGTAGTCACCTGATCATCAGCACTAGAAGCTCAAATTTTATTTGAGTCTTCAAGAATAGGTAACTATTTCCTATCTATTGATGAAGTCCATGAGGCATTTGATGAAACTCCTATAGGTAATAACTTAGAAATGTGTTCAGCTAATAAAGTAGGAGAATCGATAGAGTAAAATGAATGCATGGTAAGACCTCTTCCTCCAAATGAAGAAGTCTTCAAAGAAAAAGTGGTGTCTAATGAGGTATGGATCTTAGAATTCAATGGTAGCTGCTCCTCTACTAATTTAGGAGCTAGAGTTGTGTTGGTATCTCCTCAAGGAGATATTGTTCCTTTATCTTACAAGTTGCAGTTTAGCAACACCAACAACACGACTAAGTATGAATCCCTATTGCTTGGATTACAAGGTGCTAGAGAAAAAGGTATTAAACTCCTCCATGCAAAAGGGGATGCCAAATTGGTGGTTTTTCAGGTAAGGAACTTCTATCAAACTAAGAATGAAAGATTTCACCACTATCACAATCTAGTTTGGGACCAAATTGAAAATTTTTCTGCTTTTAGCATCTCTGCTGTCTTGAGAGAATTCAATGACCAGGAAGATGTATTGGCTATTTTTTCTACTCTCTTGGTTCCCCACCCAAAATTTAAAGGATACAAGTACACTATTTAACTAGTCTTTTGACCAAGTATACCTGATAATATCTGCCATTGACAAGTATTCAACAATGATGATCAAATCATTGCCTTCTTGGAGTAAAAGGACAGCTTTGAATAATTGCATTTTGAAGGCAATGAACTTTAAGAATGTGAGACAACTTCTAAATAAAACACAGAAACAGGTGAGGATTTCCTACAGCTTAAAGGGAATAAGATTCCCAAATGCCTAGTTTGCCTAGAGAAATTGTTTGATTACCATGATAGGTTCATCAAACAACAATGAACAGATTCAAACTCCTCTCAGGATTTTGATCAAGTAAACCTAGGAACCAAGGGAGATCCTAAGATGGTGAACATTGAGAAATGCTAAACTCCCAAGGAGAGATTCAAGCTTGCTAATCTACTCTGCCAATATATAGATGTCTTAGCATATTCCTATGATGACCTGAAATCACTCAGGCCTAATGAAATTTGCCATGGCATTCTTCTTAAGGCTAACTCAGTGCCTTACAAGTAAAAGTCTAGGCAATATAATCCAAAAATATCAGGTACCATTTTATCTGAAGTATAAAAAATGCTTAATGCCAGGATAATTTTCCCAATCCATCACTCCACATGGATTGCCAATATAGTGCCTGTGAGAAAGAAGAATGGTGAAATTTGAATCTGTGTGTATTTCAAAAACTTATATTAGTTATATTTAAAAGATAACTACCCTCTCCCTATCATGGATCAAGTTCTACAGATGGTAACAGGTTCAAATATGTTATCAATGTTGGATAGTTTCTTAGGGTATAATCAGGTAAAAGTTTGAAAAGCAGATCAACATAAGACTGCCTTCACCACATCTTGGGTCACCTTCACCTATCAAAGAATGCCTTTCAGTCTGATAAATGCAGGTGCCACATTTCAAAGAGTGATAGACCTCAGTTTCAAGGATGAAATGGTTAAGTTCATTTTAGTATACCTAGATGATTTGATGGTATTTTCAAAGCATCATTCTGACCATGTTCACCATTTACAAAGAATATTGGAATGCTGTCGTCAGAATGGTATTTCTCTAAATCTCAAAAAATATATCTTTAGGGTGATAGAAGGGAAACTTCTCAGACATATTGTGTCCCAAGAAGGTATTAAAATTGACTCAGAAAGAGTCAAGTCCATCCAAGAACTTACTCTACCTATTAGTAAAATTGCAGTTCACTCTTTCTTCAGAAAGGTGAATTTTTTTCAAAGGTTCATCCCTGAGTTCAATGAGAAAACTCACCACATTTTCAATATGATTAAAGTCAATGCTACCTTCAAGTGGACTATAGAGGGAAAATCCATGATCGAAGACATCAAAGAAGCAATCTCTCGTGCACTAATTTTGGTTTGTCTAGACTACATGAAAAACTTCAAAATATACAGTTATACTTCTGAGCATACACTCTCAGCTATTTTAGTTCAACAAAACCAAGAAGGAGTGGAGTCTCCTATTTACTTCATGATTTGTTCACTCAAAGCTCATGAGCTAAGATATTCCAACATGGAGAAGCATGCATATGCGATGGTCAAATCAGTTAAACATTTCAAGTTTTATATCCTAAACTTGCATACTGAGGTTTTGGTGTCTGATACAATAGTGAAGTCCATTTTGACTCAACAAGAGTTTGGTACGAAGAGGGGTAATTATATTTCCAATATTTAGGAGTTTGATCTAGACATCAAACCTACTGAACTTGTGTGGAAAAGGGTCTTTGTCAATTGATCATTGACAACATTCCCAAGGAAGCAAAAAATAAAAAAATGGAGATTAAAGACATGCCTATGGTCCTCTTTATTACCACTACTGATGAGTGGTATTCTGACATCACCCATTTTCTAACCTATGGTGAGTGTCCCACTCACCTCTCCTATAAGGAAAAATAGAATGTTAAACTAAAGGCTGCTAGCTATGTTTTGTGGGATAATGGTCTATATAAAAGAAACTTGGACGGGGTATTTTTTTGTTATGTCGATAAGGTACAACAAGATAAACTTTCAGAGTCTTTCCAAAATTTGGCCTATGGAGGACATTTTTATACACCAGTAATAGCACACAAGATTCTATGAGTGAGGTACTATTGGCCTATGCTATTTCAAGATGCCTACAAATGGGTGCATAGATGTGAATTGTGTTAGCAGTTCATCGGAAAGCCTAAACTGGCTGCATTGCCCCTCAAGCCAGTAATAATCAAAGAGCCTTTCCAATAGTGGGGTATTTACTTCATTGGCATATTTAACCCATCTTTGAGTGCCAAACATGATTATGTCTTCATGGCAACTAATTACTTTACCAAATAGGTGGAAGCCATCCCAACCAAGCATGTTATGTCTGAAGTGGTGTGCAATTTTCTTAAGGAAAATATCATCTCCTAGTTTGGGGTTCCACTCAAAATTGTAATAGATAATGTGGCCCTACAAATGGGTGCATAGATGTGAATTGTGTCAGTAGTTCATCGGAAAGCCTAAATTGGCTGCATTGCCCCTCAAGCCAGTAATAATCAAAGAGCCTTTCCAATAGTGGGGTATTGACTTCATTGGCACAGTTAACCCATCTTCGAGTGCCAAACATGATTATGTCCTCATGGGAATTTATTACTTTACCAAATAGGTGGAAGCCATCCCAACCAAGCATGCTATGTCTGAAGTGGTGTGCAATTTTCTTAAGGAAAATATCATCTCCTAGTTTGGGGTTCCACTCAAAATCGTAATAGATAATGCAGCCTGTTTCTCTTCACATGAAATTACTCAGTTCTATTTTTATTATAGAATTACCCTATCCCATATTTTAGATTATTTCCCATAGGGAAATGGCCAAGCAGAATTGAGCAATAAGAACCTGGTTACTATTATCAAGAAATTGGTAGATGACAATCAGAGAACTTGGCACAAACCACTATTTGATGCTTTATGGGCAGATAGGATTACACCCAAGAGGGCCATAGGCATGTCACATTTCCAACTTCTATACAGCTTGAATGTAGAGATACCTATCACTCTATAACTACCAATGCTCAAGTTAGCCAAAGCAATCAAAGATTCAACTTTCAAAAATTTGATCGATAAAAGGGTCATGTGTCTAACCGAATTGAATGAGCAACAAACCATGGTGGTGGACTAGATTATGCACATCAGAATTAGGTGAAGAAACTTTTTGATAAAAAGGCTAAGGTTCATGATTTTGAAATTGGAGATCAAGTCTTGTTGTGGGACAAGAGGAGAGAACCGAAGGGAATGCATGACAAATTTGACTCTTTGTGGAGAGGTCTATTCACCATTCAACAACTCTATGGTGAGAATAGCTTATTGCTAGAGTATCAAGATGGAGAACCATTTTCACTACCCCATAGTGGGCAGCATCTGAAACATTTCAATCCTTGAAAATTAGATGGATCCACTTGTATGTTTCTATAGTTTTTATGTTTTGTTTGTTTTTCTTTCATTTTGGCGTGACTCCATAGCCCAATGGCTTGGATGAAGGCACTTAGAGACTGGTTTCTACTCCCGTTGATCGATTAGATCAAATATAAAATCCCTAACAAGAGCCAGCTATTGTTTCCAAAATTAGCTTAGCTCATTTTTGGAACAACCCCCTATGAAACTTGTCCGTTTTGCCCTTTGTCTCTCTAAGTTCATTTTTCAAGATGGGTTTTTCTCATTCTCATATTTGCTCAACTAACATCATTTGAAGTTTGTAATGTCTTTCATTACGTTTTCCCCAAAATGTGAAAGTTGTTATGGTCTCAATGTGACTAGAGGACCAGATTTCTCTTTTTTCTAGAGTTAGCCTTATTTCTTCCATTTTTATGCACGGGCGGCAATTTTTGCTGTCAGTGTATTTTTCCTTTATGCCATGTAGGAGAGACAAATTTTTCCACCCTTACATCTGGAATGCAGGAGCAAAAATTTTTGCCACCCCTGCATTTTTATCTCTCACATGTAGGAGTGGAAAATTTAGCTACCCCTGCATGTCTTTGAATTTTTTAGTGTAGGAGCGGCAAATTTTGTCACTGCTACACTGTCTCATTTTTTGTGCATGGCATTTATGGCCACACGTGTTGAGTGGTTGGGGCTGATTTTTGCCTCATTTAATCCCTTTTTTACCCCGTTTTGATTCATTTCTTCCACTCCTCCTCCTGCCCTCTACCTCTAGATGATCCAGCAAGTGGGAAAAAGTGTGTTTCATCATATTTGAGCTCACGGTGGGCATTCTTTTCTAGGTAGGTCCTTGTTTTTACATTTTGTCTCTTGTTTTTCCTCTTAGGTTTTTGTTTTGTTTTTGTTTTGGTTCTCTTCTCTTCCCCTCTTCTCTTCTTCCAATCTAGGCACTCTCTCTCTCCTCAGATTGATTTCCTTTCTTCCTCTTCACTTTCTCCTCATCGGCCAGCCTCCTCTTCCCCCATGCTAGGGCAACAAATTTCGCCACCCTCCCTTTTCTCCCACAAAACTTCTTGAGGTTTCTTACCTATAAATGGTGGCAAGTTTTCCACCTTAACCATGCACCTCCCCACTTATCTCTTGTATCAGTGGCAAAATTTGCTACCGATGTAAGATGACCTGACCCAGATGTACCAGTGATGAATTTTACCACCAACATAGGTCCCTATGTAGGGGCAAAAAAATTTGCCACCATTACATATGAATGTAAGGGTGGCAATTTTTTCCACCCTTACATATTTTTTTACTAGTATGCATGGGCAGAAAAAAATTTTGCTTGTGCCTTTTTTCTGTCCCACATGCACAAGCGGCAAAATTTGTTGCCTGTGCACATTGACTCTCCCACATGTTAGGGCAGTGAATTTCATCACCCTTGCATTTTTTTCTCAAATTTCTCTAACTCCAAAGAAATTTTCATCCCTTCCATTTTTTGCCTCCTCCCCTTTTTCCTCTTGCATTCTAATCTACTTGCACGTCAGCCCTATTAAGTGCCCTTCCTTGGTCATGATCACTCAACATGCAAATTCCCTAAATTGCCCATTTTTTCCTAATTACATGATCATGATTTTTATCATAGTTCCCCCTAAGGATCTTCCTTCATCGACGTGCTCTCAAAAAAGACTAGTTTTGATGACTGAAGCTTCTCCAAAGAAGTCAAAGGCCATGAAGTACCAGTACCAAGGCATTTTCTCAATCACCTTGGTCACTTCTAATGTCGACGACATTAGAGACATAGAGATCAGCCACATGGATATGGCTGAGTTTGTGGAGAGAACCAAGGTGACCAACCCAAGATCAGAGATGAAGAGAATAATCAAAAGAAACATCCATCTAGTCTCTTTTTTTTTGGTGGTAGCACATCACACAGAGTTTGTCCTCCAGTGCGCTCAGTTCTATAACAGAGAGACTAGGACAGTGTCAGATGCCAGTGGTAACATGATAACTCAATTGGACCCAAAATTTATTGATAAAGTTTTCATGTGCCCTCCTGCTATTGAAGTGCTGAGAATCAACTTCATTGAGGCACATAAAGAGTATGACAAAGATCTTGAGAGGGCGAAAAAGGTGATGAATAATAGATGGCTCAAGACTTTTAGATTCAACTTGTCTAGATGGTTGTGGAATTTTTTGAGGAGTGATTTTATAAAGGAAGTCAGTGACTTGATTACTCTTCTCAGTAGAGTACGAGGTATACTAGCTTCTTCCCAATTCCATGAATAGATGTATCCCTTTATTAAGATAATTTTGCAAGGGAAACAGGTCATCTTCTAGGGCGAGAAGATCAATAACACTCTTCATGATCAACTGATAAAAGTGTCTACTACTTCAAAGTTCTATATGACTTCATACTTAGTATACATCACGAATTCAATGTGAACCTTTCCAGGTTTGACAATAGAAGGGGATAGAAGAACCACCCCTATTTATTCATATTACCCTTAGTTAACACTAAAAGGATCAATCTGTCATTTTAGGAGGGTAAATGATGCCTTATTTATAGTATTTTTATGCCTTTTTGATCCTCAGCTGGAATAGAAAAGAGTATCAGATGAAGCCTGGATGGTTGTCAATGATTTTGGCTGCATGTTTTTACAATTCCCCTCCTTTTGCTATATGTGGGTTGGCTTTTTCCAAGGCTATCCCTACATGCTCCCCAAATTTCCTTCTAACAAGTTAGTCTTAATGGAGCTGTGTAGACAGATTATTGTCATACACACTAGGTAAATGGAACTTAAGAGGCTAGGTTTTAGGTTCCCAATTGAAATTGTCAGATACTCAATTTTGACTGCCACCAAATTAAGGGCCATGGAGATAGAAATGCAACTTGTCACCATGAAGTGGTTCAAAAGAAGAGACAATTTTGACTACAGGGGTGTCAAAGATATGATCAGAAGAAAGACTTAGTTTCATGAGTCCATGATTGAGGACATTTGGGTAGACTTGAGAATAATTGAAGAGATTAGAAGGATGGACTATAGTAGGCTGACTCTGGAGTAGATTGAATATCTAGGGCTTGTAGATATTCCCCCTAGTCTGGTTGATGATAAAAACATAATCAATAGTAGATACCTGGCTGAAAAGGTCACTGACTCTCCTTTTCCTCCAATTTAGTGGTCCTAAAAATAATTGACTTCTTTAAGAAAGAGATTCGAACCAATATTGGCTAACACCAATGATTGGCTAGAGGTCAAAGGAATCATGTTGAAGGAATTCCTCACAAGATCAGAGGCTAAATTATAGAAAGAAATAAGGAAGAGAGTAGAGAATAGAACTAAGAACAAAGGCAACATTCCTTCTCCATCTAGGCCTCACAAGCCTAAAATCATCATTGTGTCTAAGAAGCCGAAGGTTGTTAAGGAGCTAGAATCAATAGTTATGGGGGTTAGAGAATAAAACACTCAGGAATAGACAACAGAATAGATGGAGATAGATGACAAGCCTACAGAGCAATAGAGGACCGAGGTTCTATCTCCCTAGGAAGGTACACAACCACTTGTAAGAGTTTCTTCTCTGCCACCTCAATCCCTTGTGGCATCTCCTTTGCCTCTCTCTCCCATCAGTGTTCTTTATTTTAGAGTTGCCTCTCCTTCTAGATTTATGTTTGGTGATCCTTAAGGCACTTTTAGAGATGTCCTTCACTCCTCAAGTTCTATCCCTAGTCTCTCTTCTCCTTCTTTCAATATCAGAGAAAGCTCTGCCATTGACCAGTCGATGGCCGATATAGTTTCACCTATTACACCCATTGTGCTTGTTATTCCCACTAGTAGTGCAGACATTACCCTAGGGACACTAGCCATAAGGACTATTACCATAGTAAGTGCTTCTGCCCTCCTACCTTGGTTGTCAATTTTCATGCCCATAAGGAAGAAGCTAGCCATCTCTATAGATGACTTTGATTTTGGCAAGATAATGCTAGTGAAAGCTAAGACCCCTAAGAGACCAAGGATCCTTTCAAAAATGGTTGAGGAAAAGGGGCAAAAATTTCTAGAGATAGCCAAACCTCCATAGGATGCAACCCTTGAGGGTTTTGACATGAGCATCTATTCCATTTCTCATGTTGAGTTAGGGAAAGTCACTCATGAGGGTGCAAAGAGCGACCTACAGTCTACAATGGATATCATGGTCCAAAAATTTGATAGGGAAAAGGAGATGAAAGATTACTATAAGGCAAAGGCAAAATAATTGACCACGGTAGTCAGGAAATTCACTCTTGCTCCTGAAGCAGCAACCCAAGAAGCCTTTTCCTTAGATGATGTTGTTATCCAGAAAGCAGAGAAAACCTATATGAAAGGGAAAGTGCTAGAAGATTATATTGAAAATATGCATACACAATGAATTTCTTTGATTATAGAGGTTGTTGAGAAGATAGAGAAGATGAAGAAAATGAGGACAGAGTTAGAAGACCTCATCTATCTTATTTCTCAATATATTGATAGTATAGATAAATATCTTAGCAAGTGGATAGAGATGAAGGATATGAAAAAATGCACCTTGATATCCATCAGCATCATTGCCAGCAAAGATTCTTATGTTAAAATCAAGGAATCACTAATATATAGAATCCATGTGCTTAAAGAGCTGATCAAATATCTCAAGTCTTCTAAGGATGCTAGTGAGAAAAGTGACACCAGCGTGTTGAACAGACTAGAGGAATTGCCTTGTGATCTCACCTCCAGAGATAATCAATTTCTTTCAGTAGAAGAGATGATTTGAGAATTCAAAGGTATGATCCAGAGGGATTTTAAAGAGAAAGCATTTTCAATGACTTCTATGGATAACATCTTAGATACTCAATTGACTCTGGATAATCTAAGAGCTAGGTTAAGTAGTCATGCCAAAGCAATTGCAACATTGAAAAACACTACAATTAGAGCTAGAGTGATCTTTAAAAACACCATTACACTAGATATTATAAGAATTTAGGCATCTATCACCATGTATGATGCCCATCTGAAGAAGTCTAGTGGTAGGAGTTGAATCATTTCTCCATTCTCTCTTCTTCCTCTCTTCTCATGTACTTTTGTCATGTAAAAGTGCATGCAATTTTGTTATATGTAATTACATGCAAAAATCTAGAAAAAAATCTCAAAGTCAAAGATGACTCATCTTTGACTAGATATTTTAATAGTTTAATTTTTTTTTGAAGGTTTCTCCCTATATATAGAGGGAACCTCTTTTTAAAATCGATCTCTAGATAATTGAGAGCAAAAACTCTGCTGAAATTGAGACACTTCTTGAGACTTTGTGCTCAACTTGTAAATCATATTTTATCAAATGAATGAGAAATAGGTTTATTTCAGACTTTGTGTTGGAGTAATTTGTGTTACTTAGGAAATAGTTCTTATGTTCTTTTCCTGATAATCTCTCATTTGTTCAATTTAATAAGCAAAGTGTGTGTATTGAAATTATCTAAAGATGGTTCTAAAGATAAAAGAAAGACTTTGAGCTACTTTTATATTGGTAACCTTGTTATTCATTATAGTTTTAGGTGAAGACTTTAGGCTTCATTTCACTCTACTATTACATGTTTTTTGAATCAGTGAAGGAGGCAATAAAAGACTTTGTGCTTACGTGGGTTTTCTTATAGACCTTGTTATTACTTCAGGGGATTTTCTTCTCTGTGTTGAATATCATTCCTGAAAAAAGAGGAATGCTTTTAGCCTTCGACTGAGATTTACCTTGTTGTTCCTTGGACATCCTCTATGAAAAAAGAGAGATGGATGGTGTTATACTACCCTGAGTATTATTTTCTGCTTACTTATATATACATATAGCATATGAGTGATTCATAGGGAACCTCCCCTTAATGAGAGGAGAGATTTATCTCGTTAAGATGTGGTAAACCTACACTTTTTGTTGCATAAATCTCCTTATACTATGGTTGATATACCCATTTTGTCATCATTTAGTTGACGACAAAGTATTCACCCAACAAGACCTTGCAATTATTTTACAAGTTGAGACTCAAGAATAAATCATTCAAAAGAAACAAGACCAATTTTTTTTTATCATTTATAAGTATCACTTTAGGTATAACCTTAAATAACAAATAGAAAAACATACTTTCATTTTAATATCATTGCCTAATGTCAATTCTTCTTATTTATACTTAAGATTTAAAATAGAGAAAGGTAGGTAATTTAATTAAATCAATAATTCTAATCATATTCAGATTTTAGATTATCCTACTAAGTATGTGAACTAGTATTAGATACTTCACCACTTCCAAATCACTTTATCATTTATAAATAATTAATTATATGTAACAACCTTCAATTCAATATAATAGTTAGATATACTTGAGTATTTTTCTAAACACATTGTGGTGATAATAATTCCAATATTTCAACTTAGAAATTTTTATAGTTACCACTAATAAGTACTCTTACTTATTTAATTGATAAATAAAGACACTAAATAAGGCACCTAGTTACATTCAGTAACATATAACAAATACCTTATCTCATAGTTTATAGCTTAATACTTTCATCTCCAAAATCATTAACTCATGAAGAAAAATTTACATATATATAAAATAACATTAAGGCAATATTTCAAAAATATCTAATTGAAACAACAAGTTTTTTAAAGAGTTATATATATATATAATATTTTAATGAGTCAAATAATAGAATAAAACATCAACATAAATCTTATAGATTTTAAATCAACTGAAATACCAAATAATCCTAATTATGATATATAAAAATATCTCTAAATATAATAACTCAAATAATTAATTTTAATAAATTAAGATCATACAACATAATATTCAAACTCATTTGATTTTCTTTACAAAACAAACCTAATCAACTTCACTTTCACTACTCATAAGGATTGCAAATTCTGAAGAAATCCAAACAAGTCAATCTTCTGCATGTGAGTTTCACAAACAAAAATACCTATCTAGTCCCAATGATCCAAACCATAAGTGGCCCTAGCACACCCCAATAATTAGCTGGATATGGATCTAGAAAGCCAAGTAAATATGGAGAAAGGATTACATCAAAATATTTTTAACTTTGACATCAAAATAACCAAATTAACCAAAAACATCTTAAGAAAACCATCTATATTATTGATTATTAAAAATAGTATCCTTGTATTTATTCCAAATGAAATAACTCTTCATTTGAGCTTTCATAGATTGAGACTTATATTTGTAACCATTTGGTTACACTCGTAAATATCAAGCTTTTATCTTGTTTAGAATTTAAAGTAAATACAAATATACTATTGCTAAAAAATAAGAATACATATAGTATTTTTTCAAAAAGTGATTTAAATAATAAGGAAGTAAAATCAAGACAATCACTAACAATTTCATCAAGTATAAAAACTTTTAAGACCCAAGTAATATTATTCAAAATAATAAAACACTACTATCAAGTATCACATACTTATAACCTTAATTATAATAGTCTTTAAATCAAACATGAATACTTCCATGTATCCATATAAACCCTCAACACTTAAGACATAAAATATAGATCAAATAAATGAATTCATGCAATAAGAAACCCTCCAAAAGAATCATGCACATATTGCCAACAATCATGATTAGAACTTGCAATCACAAACAACTTGACTTATAAATATATTATCAATGAAATCAAGTCAAGAAACAAGCATTCCACATTGCCCCAAAATTGAAATCATAACCAAATAATAAAATGAAATCAAGGTTTTAATTTAAACCCTAATGATAAATAAAATGTAGTCCACTTATTTACTTTAAATTTTCTATGAAATGATTGAAAAATACTCAAAATGTACATCCATGATTTATCAAGTAAAAATGATTTAATTTATAATAAAAATAAAATAATTTTCAAAAACTAAAAAAATGATAACCCAACACATTAATGGCATTTTATGATTGTGGAATTGAACCCCCATAATCTTTTCAGGGTCAACCCAAAACCTAAAACCATTATATTTGATAAACTAAATGATAATAAAAATGTAGTCCTCAAAATAACCATGGCCACTCAATCAACAATAGTACATTTAAACCCAAAATTGATGGCATCTACAAGTGTTGAAACCCATTTAATTAGCAATTCAAGGTTCAAATCAAACACAAAAACCTATTTAACTTTGTACATGAAAAATAAAAGATTCAAGCCATTAAAATAAAAACCAAAATATGCATATACAAGAAGAACACCTAAAAGTGTTTATAAATTTAATAAAAAGCTTATTTGGATGCCTGAAAATAAAATGTAATAATTTCTAGGCACTTATTATGCTTTCGCTTTTTCTTTTATCCTATTTTCAACTCGCTACCTAATTTCCTAGATCATTGTATAAAGGAAAAGAAACAATATTTGAGAAATCTTTTCCCCATGGCTAATAATTATATCCATAACTTCAATTCATTTCCCCATGAAAACCTCCAATCATAATAGCCATCAATTCGCACTAACTTCTCCATGGAGACCATAGGCCAAAAAATTTGGTGGATTTTCCCTAAGCTTGAGCTCTTGTAAATGATTCGAGTTATTTTATAAATGACAAAAATAAACCTATATGGAATCATGTCATACTAATTTGCATAGAAGCTCAAGCCAAATCCATTTTCCTAAGTCGATGTCAAACACAAAATAAACCAACTAATGCAAAATCCATGAGACTCATGGTCCCTTTCCTTAGCCTAGAAGGTGATCAAGACCAAGTCAACAATGCAATGACATCAAGAGTCCACACAAAATGACATAATACTTGTCAAAAAATGTAATGAAATCCAAATAAACTTGATTACCACAAGTCCAAAATTGGGCTAAGTCCATATACAAAAAGAATGGAATTTAGGAACAAATACTTTTGAGTAAAAAAAATTCACAAATACATTTAAAAAGGAAAAACATCCAAGCTTAAATCGAATAAGATATAAAAATAGTCATGCACTCAAAATGAAGTGAATATGAAAGATATACACAACCATGTCAGGTCAAACAAGTAATAGAATGAGAACTTTTAAGAGAGATCAAGAAACAATAAAAATCATATTTTTATTATAATATCATTATTTCATTTTCTTTCTCATTTATACATCTCACTTGACTTCTCAGGTCTGAATGCATCTTAGCTCATGTACCTTCCCATGCAATTACACAATAGACCATTAACAGCATATGGACATATAAAGAGTAAAAAATGCACTAGGTAATCATAATAGAATTAAATATTAATCCAACTAAATGAAAACAGTAAATCAATAGATTCAACAATATTTAATATCCATACACAACATAAATATTTATAACATCAAAATATATCATCAAGATGACAATAACTTAATAATCTACCAGCTTATACAACTGAATCAAATAAACAATAGTATTTTTAACATGTTTTTAAATATTCCATACGATGAATTGCTAATAATTCAACTTAAGTATAAAAAAGGTCATGACATCCTCCCCCACTTAAAAAAGAGTCATCCAGGTGATTAAAATAACTGAATATAATGTTGCTTGAAAAGACTCTCATTTTACTAAGTAGCACTTCTTTTAGATAAAGGATCCCATTAGACCAAAATTTTATAAATCTCATAATTTATTAGTTTAGAATTGTGATGGTCTAATATCCTCACTAGTTCTAACTACATATTTTCCTCTTTTGAAACCTTAAGATGAGTCCAATCCAAAATGTGATAAATATTAGGCATGTATTTTCTCAATCATGCAACATGAAAAATATCATTAATCTAGGATAGAGAATGATGAAGGGATAGTTGATAGGTAACAAGAGTAATTTTATCCAAAATTTTAAAGGGTCCAAAAAATCAAGGAACTAATTTGGAATATTTTCCAAGCTTTATTGAACTTTTCTTTTGTCTAACACATAGAAAAACTTTATCACCCACTTCAAATTCTTGTGGTGACCATTTTAAGTCTATATAGCTCTTTTGTATATCAAAGGTGGCCTTTATATTTTGGCTTATGATTTCTATTTGTCTATCATATTCCTAAAACACATCAAGACCAATAATATTTCTAGTTTTTAAATTTCCCAACCAAGTGGATTTCTACACTTACACCCAATAGAGTTTCAAAATGAGCCATTTTAATCATAGAATGATATGTGTTATTGTAATAAAATTCAAATAATTGTAAATAATCTTTCAATTTACCTTGTTGATCCCTAAAATACATTATTAACATGTCTTCCACAAAATGATTGAGCCTTTTTATTTGACCATCTATTTCTGGGTGATAGTACAAACTAAAATTCAATCTTGTACCAAAAGTAGTAGTAAATGTTTTCCAAAACCTTGAAGTAAATTTTTTTTATCTCTTTTAGAAATAATAACTTTGTGTATGCCATGCATCCATACTATTTATTTCAAAAACCATTAAACAAACATAGATGCATCATCAGTTAGATTTACAACAATAAAATGTTCAACTTTTGTAAATTTATCAATTACAACCAGAATAGTATCATGTTTGCTTCAAGATTTTGGAAAACCAACTATTAAATAAAGAGAAATGACAACCAACATACCTTGTGGAACATCATGAGGATATAATAGTCCACCTCAATGGAAATTTTCAAATTTTACATGGTGATATTCCAAGTATTTTTCCATAAAGTTAGCAACTTCATTTTTCAAACCTGGCCAATAATGCAGTTCAACTCACGCATCATTTTTATGACACCAAGATGAGAAAAATAAGGTGTTATATGTACCTATTTCATTAAAATGTTCCTCAAGTCATCAAACTCAAGCACATTCATTTTATTTTTGTGTTCAATTAAACAATTAAAATCAACAAAAAATAAAGCAAATTTTTTTTATAGGCTTTTCAAACAAACTTGGACTTACCTCTTGGAAAAATTTATCAAAATGTTATTGTTATATAATTTCAATTATAAAAATTTTATGCTGATTATACAAGGTAATAAGATATGTGCATTGATTGAGTTCATTATCAACATAATTCTCCTTACCTTTCACTAATAAATATTCATATCAAAATTGTTTAGAAAATCCATCCATCTACACTAGCATGTATTCAAATCATCCTAAGAAAATAAGTATTCCAGTCTATGATTATCAAATTTTACTTCAAAATATTTACCCAATAAAAATTATTTTCAATGATTCAAAGCGTGTACAATGGTATTAAGTTCAAGGTCATGAGTGGTGTAATTCTTCTCATGATCTTTCAAATTTTTTAATTTGTAAGCCACAACTTAACCATCTTGTGTTAACACACCACCCAAACCTTTTTTGGATGCTTCATCCTAGATTTTAGAATTACCATTAAGATCTGGTACAATAGGTACAACTATTATGGTTAACATCTCTTTAATATTTTTAAAATCTTATTCAAATTCATAAGTACAAATGAACTTCTTACCATTATACTACAAGGAAGTTATTGTGATAGCCATCATTAAAAAAAAATTAATAGACCTTCTATAATAACCAACCAACCCCATAAATTTGCATACTTCATGTACATTTTTAGTAGTAAGACATTCTTGGATAACCTTAATCTTAGTTAGACCAATAACAATACTAGCCTTATATATTATGTGACCCAAATAATGGATCTTATTTTGGAATAAAGAACACTTAGATAACTTACCATACAATTTATGCTAACTTAGCTTTTATATCACTAACCAAAAATGTTATTCATATTCAATTACATTCTTAGAATATATTATCATGTCATCAAGAAAAACTATAATAAACTTGTCTTACAAATATCTAAATACAGTATTCATTAGATTCATAAATGCAACAAGTGCATTATTTATACCAAAGGACATTACTCTAAACTCATAATGTTCATACCAAGTTTGAAAAATGGTCTAATGGATGGCTTCTTCCCTGATTCTTAGTGATGATATCTTGATCTCAAATATATCTTAGAAAAGCTAGTTGTATATTTAATTTTATCAAATAGATCATATATCCTTGACAAAATATAATTATTCTTGATAATAAACTTATTAGTCATGTGATAGTCAACACACAACCATAAGGTTCCATCCTTCTTTTTCATAAAGACTACAAGTGCATCCCAAGGTGACACACTTGGCCTAATACTACCATTTATTAACAACTCCTACAATTGAGCTTTAAGCTCTTAAAAAATTGTTACATTCATGTGGTAAGGTTCATTAGATGTAGGGGATACCCCTTACATTATATAAATATAAATGTCAAATTCCCTCTTAGGAGGTGACCCAAGTAATTTTTATAGAAAAACATCAAAAATTTCCTATAAAAATGGATATTCCTAGAATATTAATTCAATTTTAGGTGTTGTTTCCTAAACCTATATAACATATAGTATTTAATCCTTGTTTAAGAATCAATTACCCATTGGGAACATAGTTAGAGGTGAGTCAATGTGTGGACAATACACTCACACACTCCTATCCCTACATTTCTTTTAGAGAATTCCTAACCAATCCATTACCAACTTATAAACTCAATCAACTATATAGACCATAAAATATTTTACTCTTCATTGTTTAAGCTAGGGAAGAGTTCAAAAATCAATTAGGAATGGATAAATAGATTAAACATAATAATAAACATAATAAGATCACATAAGCAAGATCTACCAAACAATCAGATAGGTGGTAGTGACTTTTACAAGGACTATTCATAAAATTAATATAATATTAAGTAGTTTTTATCAAAATATTTTTATTATATTTAATACAATTTAAACCATATGAAAGTGTTATCTATATACAATCAAAAATGCATCATGTCTATAAATTAATCCTAGATCAGAGAAGATAGATCATACCTACACTTTTGATTGGGAATAAATTTTTTAAGTGATAACATGACCAATATGAGCTTCTAATAGACTTTATTAGGGGATCACTAGTCATAATACACCATGTTAAAAAGGGTTTCAAAGCCTAAAATCTAACATAATCACATAATAACCCTAAAAGAGTCCTACATTTAATGTTAACTCTATTCTAATAACAAGAAAGTAAATATAATCTAGTGCTTACCAAAATTTGTGGTACAAAGTGGGGGTTAAAAACAAAACAAACTAAACTAAATATGCATAGAAGATATATACTCATGTAAATGTATACAAAATCGTAATGCCTAGGAGAGAAGCATAATTGCATTATCTATCTACTCTTACAAAGGAGAAATAAAGTTATGAATACTTACCTTGAAGATGAACTTGTCGACCCTCAATCTCTCCCTTGGCCAAACTAATTTGAAATATATTGTTGTGGTATGTAAGGATAACAAAAAAAAATCATCTCTAGGTTATACAACATATCGATGCATCCAAAAGACTTCTATATAAGATAAGATTTATATCTCCAAGGAAAGTATGAAACCCTAAGATTTATTTCTCAAGTAGAATGGTCAATAAGTAGATGTTTGTTTACACTTATTATTATTCACTTATTTATTCTAAAATAGTTGGAAATGAACTTGTATATATAGGTAGATATTTCCCTTAATCCTTTTGAATGTGTCAGATGTATAGGGTCAACCTAGTCGACCCTATATGTTTTTGGGAGGTAAATCACTAGGTCTTGAGCTAGGTCATTCGAAGGTATAACAAGACTCTAAGTGAAAAATATCCTTAAATAGTATAGGGTTGACCTTGTATAGTAATTAGAGGATAAAAAATATACAAGGTTAACCCAATTAACCTAGCATAGTCAAGTGGAGAAAGGGAATCAAGGTAAGAACAATGAGGATAAAGCATGATAAATGACCAAAATGGGTAAAACAAATAAGAATAAGCTTAGGGTAAATGGTTTTAGGAGACAAGTGTGTAGATGGAAAGTGGAAAAAGGGAAAACAATCTTATGAAGCACCAATGGTCTACCCACCCCTTTCCTAGTGCACCCCTTAAGGCATGCATTCAAAGAGATTAAGAATAAATGGGTTCTTGTAAGATACAAAGTATTAGTAAGTGATAAAAGTTTTAAAATATTATATGAATACATATGTACCATTCAAATCTCATCATGTGTCATGTAAGTGCAACTCGAGATGCTACTTTGGGAATAAAACATGATAACACATAACATTGATGCTAAGTAAAGTGCAGTAAGTAGAAAATAAGATAAAGGAAAGGAAATAATTGAAAACTAGACCTTTACTTACCTTGGTGTTGTATATAAAGAAGTGTATTTCAAGAAAAGAGTGAAGGTGTCCAATGTGAAGAACATTAGGTGAACCTGTAGAAGTTCATGCAAAAAAAAGCCAAAAGTTGAAATTTTCTAGAAATTAGGCACATGACAGTGGAAAATATTCTCTATGTCATTATGAATCCAATGCATTTTATGGTTTGTAAAATGGATGAATAGAAATAAAGATATTATCAAAATAAGGAATCTACCTAAAAATAATTAAAGAATTTGAATTTTGAAAAGTGTTTTTAAATAGGGGAAAGAGAAGTCATTTGGTTATTTTGAATTATGAAAGAGAGAAAAATAGTTATAGAGACCAAACGAGCTAGGATGGTAAAGGGATGACAAGCTATATGAGGGGGAGTTCTAAAAGTGGTAGCAGGTGCACTACAGGTATACAACTATGAATCTTAAACCTATTTTGAAGTAATTTAATGAATTAAGTGTATTTTTAGAAAAAAATAATTTTTAGCATTTCTGGATGTCAAAATGAAGCAAAATTATATTTTAGAGGTAGGAAAAACCAATTAGGAAAATAAGAGGGGTTGGTAGCAAAAAACAATTGGGTTAACCTAGTAGGTTGAAAAGGATCAAAATCTACACTGTCAACCAAGTACGTATGTGACGACCTTATATGTTTTGTAGACTATCAACCTAGTATAATTTGTCAATTGATCTAAAAAGTCCAAAATGACAATGTAGTATTAGGGAGGGGAAAAGAAAAGGGTTGACATAGATTTTTAGTCAACCAAGTCAAAAATAGGGAAATTTTGGTCATACTAGGTTGACCAAAGAACCAAGATGGTATGAAAATGCATGCAAAAAGGTCAAAAGAATGCTAGAATGGCCCTAAATGACCAAGTAAGGGAAAACATGATTGAATAGGCTAAAAATAGGTTAAAATGAATGAATTAAAGTAATTTAGGATTGTGTTTGATTGAAATTGTAAAAAGAATGTATTATGATTATACATGACATGAACGATCTAATACATCTTTTGTTATTTTTTGGTTGCATGGATGACCAAGATTCTAGCAATTGGTAAATGTGTCATAGCTACCAGATCTACTAGAACATCTAATGATAGGAGATAGAGCTAGATTAGTATTTATAGGCCTAGAAGGGATAACTGATATGTGAAAGATTCCCTTGAGTGTAGATCTATTAGTCATGATCCTTAGATGATAGAAATGGTTGACTAACACCTTTTGATGGGAGGTGAATGGGGATGTGGTAGATATAAATATCACTATAGAGGATGTGTATGCCATCTTAGGGCTACTGATAACAAGAACATTAGTGATTATAGGTATACCAAATAGTGTGGAAGAGAGGAAAGACTTAGTTGTGTGGGATATAGGTTCAGAGATGATATTGGTAGGTAAGAGAGTTAGTATGTTCAACATATATGCATCATAGATTTTGGATATCCAAAAGGCTGTGATAGGACTTGTGACATAGTGAGTGTTATGTCACAAGTTAGATGGCAAGGTACCATTATTCTTGGTGGCCTTGAGTAAGATGATCTTAGAGGAGGGAGTACTATATGATCTTAGTTATATCATCTAGGTCTAACTCATACATGATATGTATGAGGTGTCGGTAAAAGGGAAAAATCCAATAAGACTAATCATATTATTAATGGATTGGATATATGAGAGGTTTCCCATGTATCAATTGACTAGGTTTCCCCATGTGGTTGATGATAGGTCACCTTGAGTGTACAAA